>CAUDMG010001871.1:1290000-1850000 GCA_958450375.1 Homarus gammarus
TGCATGTGAGAGAGAGAAAGGATAAAATAACCGCTCTGATTCAATAAGTAACACAGGTAGGGACTAAAAAGTGTCGTGGTTAAATGTAAACACAGGGACAGGTGAGGCAGGATGTTTGGGCCTATTAAGACGCTATGTTAGGGAGGAAAACCTTACTGGGGCAGGGAGTCTTACAAAGAGATGTAGGCCGGGGTAGAAACTAGTTTTGTCTGGGGTATAGAGTAGTTTTGTCCGGGGTATAGAGTAGTTTTGTCCGGGGTATAGAGTAGTTTTGTCCAGGGTATAGAGTAGTTTTGTCCGGGGTATAGAATAGTTTTGTCCGGGGTATAGAGTAGTTTTGTCAGGGGTATAGAGTAGTTTTGTCAGGGGTATAGAGTAGTTTTGTCCGGGGTATAGAGTAGTTTTGTCAGGGGTATAGAGTAGTTTTGTCAGGGGTATAGAGTAGTTTTGTCCGGGGTATAGAGTAGTTTTGTCCGGGGTATAGAGTAGTTTTATCCGGGGTATAGAGTAGTTTTGTCAGGGGTATAGAGTAGTTTTGTCTGGGGTATAGAAGAGTTTTGTCAGGGGTATAGAGTAGTTTTGTCAGGGGTATAGAGTAGTTTCAGGGGTATAGAGTAGTTTTGTCAGGGGTATAGAGTAGTTTTGTCAGGGGTATAGAGTAGTTTTGTCAGGGGTATTGAGTAGTTTTGTCAGTGGTATAGAGTAGTTTTGTCTGGGGTATAGAGTAGTTTTGTCAGGGGTATAGAGTAGTTTTGTCTGGGGTATAGAGTAGTTTTGTCAGGGTATAGAGTAGTTTTGCCAGGGGTATAGAGTAGTTTTGTTAGGGGTATAGAGTAGTTTTGTCTGGGGTATAGAGTAGTTTTGTCAGGGGTATAGAGTAGTTTTGTCAGGGGTATAAAAGAGTTTTGTCAGGGGTATAGAGTAGTTTTGTCAGGGGTATAGAGTAGTTTTGTCAGGGGTATAGAGTAGTTTTGTCAGGGGTATAGAGTAGTTTTGTCTGGGGTATAGAGTAGTTTTGTCAGGGGTATAGAGTAGTTTTGTCTGGGGTATAGAGTAGTTTTGTCAGGGGTATAGAGTAGTTTTATCTGGGGTATAGAGTAGTTTTGTCTGGGGTATAGAGTAGCATTGTCAGGGGTATAGAGTAGTTTTGTCTGGGGTATAAAGGATTTTGTCTGTTTTTTTTTATCTGAGGGTAGAAATACGTTTTAGTAAGTAAGAGTTCTGATGGCAATATTGACCAAGACAACACACACCTTCTGATAGGTTCACGATGGTGGGTGTCAACAGGTATAGTGAGCTGAGGAAGGACCCGTATGATGTAAACAATGAGAAGACGTCTTGAGGAAAGTTTGGTGTGGATGTTGAGAGAGAGAGAGAGGTAGGGCTAGATAAAAAGTGAGAGAGAGAAAGAGGGGAAGGAGAGAGAGATAGAGATTGTTATTATTATTGTGTAGTGCCTTGAAGGGTTAAAGTATTGATTTGTCTTCATTCGGGTATTGTGTTAAGTGATTTGAAGTTGTAAAGTATTGCGTTAAGTAACTTGAAAGATGTAAAGTATTGTGTAAAATCACTTGTAAGATGAAATTATTGTCTTGTTTTGAAGAGGTAAAATTAATATTTTATATAACTTAAAGGGGAAATAACGTAGCTGGAATGTCCCTCAGACCACAGATGTTCGAAACACTTCCTGACATGTGTAGGACATCTGTCACGTCAGCTCTTAAGCCCCGCCCACCTCATATTGCTGTCTTATGGCTTTACCAGGATGATGAACGACTTACTGTACTCTCATTATTGTCACAGAAGAAATTAGTAAGAATATTTCTAATATAATTATTTTATCCTATGTGTAATTTCTATTTATATAATCTACGTTAACTTTATAATATTAAGTTTGTGTACATATTTGGAGGAGATATTTGTAGTTTTATGGTATTTGTTTTGACGGTATTGTTGTTCGTCCTGGGGGGAATAATGTGGGATGGTTGTAACAAGAGACTGGGGGCGTCACATTTTTGTCTTTCTTGTCAAGACTGAGATTGTGTGAGGGTGAGTCGGTACTTATGTTGCTAGAGAACCTTATCACTCACTTACTGTGCTTCTTGCCGAGCGTCTCAGCTGTCCTGGCGATATGGGAGAGTGGTTGAGGGTGGCGGTGCTGGTTCACTTGACACAGGCGCCACGCACTCACTCCAGCCTCAAAAATCCAGAGGGTGATTTTTTTCATGGTATTCGTGGCGTGAGAATGGACTTAACATGAGCCAGGACACAAGGATAGTGATGTGAGTGTGTGGGGCTCTACAGGGACCTAATTAGACGTTTTTTTTATTTCACTTCATAAGGATAATGATAGTTAATTGTACACGTTCTATACCTCCCACACCTGACTCTCTTGATCTCAGAAAACGGAAAATCTTGCCAAATTGTTAAAAACAAATTCTTAGGTTTAGAAATTATACATTACTATTGCAAAGATGCGAAAAGATTAAAAATTTCATTAATAGAACGAATTATTATTGTCCGTGAAGACCAACTGTAAAAACTATATTGATAAACTTACAATAACTCAAGGAAACACCTTCAGGTCTAGACGTATCAGCCAGCAGGTAGTGAACACACCTGTACTTCAATTCTGGGTTGTTTGACCTAAGACGAGGTAGTTTCCATGCACTGTCTTAAGTAATTTAGAGAATCTTCACCCAGCTGTCTCATCTATCTATCTATATATCTGTATATAAATTATATATATATATATATATATATATATATTATATATATATATATATATATATATATATATATATATATATATATATATATCTATATCTATATCTATATATATATATATATATATATATATATATATATATATATATATATATATATATATCTTTCATACGATTTTCTCGTCAATTCATATGAAATTATTTTGTTTTTGTTTGAATGTAAAGGTCAACTTAATCCCTTATAATACGCGTCGCGTGTTTCACTTGACACTGACGTCACCTCCCTAAGAGCGTTGCCTAGCAACGTGTACACAACAACATGGCGGAGGGGAAGGCGCGGTCACGTTCAGTGTCACAGAGGCCGGACAACAGCATGGAGTGTAGGAGGTGTAAAAGGTAAATGGTGTATTTAACTAGACGCTAGGAGCTATTATGGTGAATTTCCTTATGCGATAACCAACTCGCGAGAACTCTGGTACGGAAGGTAGGTGGTAATATATTTGCCATATTTAAACTAGTGGTTCACTGTATTGGCATCCGTGCGCATATCTTTATATATTTAGCTTTGATATTTTTGGACGCATTTAATGCCTTAGTTTTTAGGAATAATCGCCTTAACTTGGTCATTACTTCCCAGTAAACACCGAACCTGTAGGTACGGTATTTTGCCTTGAAAAAGTTTTACGCCTAATAATTAACTAATAATTAATGATAAAGCAATTAACCTCTAAGTCTTATTCACCTTAAGAAATCAATGCAAAGCTTCATTACGGCTTTTCTGTTGACATCGTGATGGTTAACATAGTAAATTAATTATGCTTTTGTTTTTGTTTACATGGATCACACGATAACAAATGAATACAGAGTTAGGAGTCACTTTTCAACTGCTTAAGTTCGCTCAATCATTGTCATTATCGGTCATTGGCTTGTCATAGTGATGCCCCTCCTCTGCCCCCCCTAAGTTCCTCATCTCACCACAGTAAAGTCATTATAGTTACCCCTTGAAACTTTTGGCTTTATACATTTTCTTTGACTCTTCTCGGAATATATAGTGTTACCATTTTCCTTATCTTTTATAAGAAGCTTTCCATTTTCAGGTTAACTACGGTAATATTCAGTAAACTTTTATAGTGTCCTCTTTAGTGATATAATCAGTATACAGTATATAGTACGTATAATTGGATTCGTAACGTAAAATTTGTACGACATATTGATATAAAACACAACATGAAGACTATTCAATACCATTATAATACAAATTTACTTGAATTATGTGTGTATTTGTTTTATTTTATTTTTCTTATTACGTGTTACTTATAAACACGAAAACTGTAAGCGCTACTATATCCATTGAAACTATGAATTACATTTTTCATTCAATTATCTTTCAGTCGCCACACCGCCCACCGTCACTCCCTGGACACTGACGAGGGCGTAGTACCAGGACGTGGGCGTGTTAAGGCCAGGGTTATCCGTGAAGGCGTGGCCAGGTGGACCTTCCCTTCCCGTACGCCTCCACGCCCTCCTCCCTCCACCCGCGGCTGGCAGCGTGCACACCCCTGGTCCTTACAGCTACACCATGTGGGAGATTATGTGAGTACAGGAGATGGAGAGGCAGGGGGGGGGAGGGAGGGAGAGGCAGGGGGGAGGGAGGGAGAGGCAGAGAGGCGGGAGGAAGGGAGAGGCAGAGAGGCGGGAGGGAGGTACAGGCAAGGAGGAGAGAAGGAGTTCGAGACAAGGGAAGAGGCTGAGAGAGAGGAAGGGGCATTTAAGAAGAAGGGGAAGGCAGGGAGGGAAAGGTAGAGATGAAGGAGATAGGGAGAGGCAGGGTGGTAGAGGCAGGAAGGAGGGAGAAGGGAGGGAAGGAGAGGTAGGGAGGAGAGCGAGTTAGAGGCAGGGAGGGAGGAGGTTCTCTCTCCTTCAATTCCTCACCATAAACACGAGAGATACGGAAGGTACGTGCGTGTGTTGAAGTGTTTATAGATACTGTAGGTGTGTTTGTGTGCTTGTGTACGTGTTTGTGTTTGTATAGGAGTGTAAGTGCCTGTACGTATGCCAGCGTGTGACGTCTGGAGTATATATTTTTAAGTACAGTAGGTGTTATAAAGTGTTGAGGACTATAACTATCACACCTTCAGTAACATATGTTTAACTTAACGCCGAAACTCACAGGTATAAATATCTAAATTACTGAAAGAAAATACCTGTATATATTGCAGGTGAAGGAACGCATATAGGAGCATTACATAATTGACTTTATTTTATTTTAGTACCTTTAAATCTCTTTATAGCAACGTACCTTTATATCTGTACTGTTTTGTTAACTCTACTTTGTATATCCAGAGTGTGCCGGATATGGAGGGCGTGGTCTCGGAGGAGTTACGTCACAGGATAGAACGGGTTCTCTCGTTTCCTATTGGTGGAGACCAAGGGGAGGAGTCGACCACGGAGACAACGCCAACCAATGGACAAGAAGAGGACAGGTGTGGTAGAGGTGTTTGTTGATCTGGGTGTAATACAATACAAGTAATAGAAGCTCTTCATCTGTGCATTACTTACCCTTGGCACGACTGTTGATAGGTGTAAGAGATATTCTCACTCCTGAGGACACACACAAGTCCACTGAGAATCCTTTGCTGGTCACTCACGAGTCTGGACACCCACCTCTTTCATTAGCAACTTCAGACACATTTTTTGCAGCCAGAGATGGAATATTACCTGACTAGCGGCACCATTAGACAACGGCTTTCTGTATCTCGTATGTCAGTCGACACCATGTTTGATCCCTCCACCTCACGTGGCTGCCTGAGAGGGACCCCCACGTGGTCTTGGCCTGTGTTACCTGAATGTTACTTTGATCTACTGGCAGGACTCCGGCCGGAGGTCTCCTACAGGACTTCCTGGACCAGCTGGAGCCTGAGGGTGAAGACGACGACGAACTGCTCTTCCAGGGGTGAGTCACACACACACACACACGGTGAAGAGTGTACGTATTAATGTCTCATGTGTGTATTATTAACCTGTGTCATCCATTACGGTCCAGTTATAATACTTCAACACCTCTCAACGTTTGGTAGTTCTTATGGATTTATTGTTGTTTTATTTCTTCACTCACTATTCTGAACTGTTCCTTCACATACGCGGCCTCGGTGTACCAGCTTCACACTGTTTAGTCAGGAGAAGGTTATTGCTGATTGGTGGAGAATACATCAAACTTAATAGCATAAGAACACTGTTAATTCTATAACAGATATTCGCCCTGGCTACCTGAAGACCATTCAAGAAATTTTGCAACACTTTTCTCATTCTCGTGTCTCATATCACGGTAACTAAACACTGATATTCTTCCTGTCAGTCGTAAAACGGAGTCATAAAACTACAGCCCCCAGCGTCTAATTTTTCCTTATGACTAAAAGTTCTTCTCTGTACTAAGGTATCAACGTCACTCATTGTTCACATACAGGAGCGTCTCTCTAACCCGGACTGTAACTAAGGCAACTCTTCCCATCCTCCAACATGTAAACAAATGGAATCATCTCGTCATTACAAGGTCAAAAACCAGATAACAAGGCCACACAGTTAACCTAAACGACACACTTATAAGAATGGTCGAGTAAGAGAAGAATCAGACTCCCTTATTAGTAAACATGGCTCCGTTTATCTCCGTCCGTCCGTCTGTCTGTCTGTCTGTCTGCCTGCATATAATAACACGGCAGTTATTGTGATTTTGTTTTGCATCATTACTCCGTTACTGTGACGGTGTTTTGGTGCAATATTTCTCACGTTACTGATCACCATTTCATTAAAGACTTCATCATCAACTCGCTCCATTCTTATTCGTAATCCTCTGTGTTGTCGTTTGTTCTGGTCTGGTAGAGTCAAGGTGAACAATATCTTCAAAAAGTAAAATCGGTCGTATTCTTTACTCCGGCCACTGAACGTCCCGAGGAGTGGGAGGTCCAAGCTAGAGAGGCGCTGCTGTACACTGGAGAGAATAACTGGTCATGGGGAATATTTCTTGAGATGGTCGACTAATAATCCACAACCACGTGTGTCAGGTCAGAGAGCGAGGAGAGTGAGGGCGACCTCCTGTATGACCCTGAGAAGGAGACCTACACCACGCCCTACCTCCTCTTCCTCCAACACAAAGGCACCCGCAGGAGGGACCATCAGACCCTCCAGGCAGGCATCCTCGAGGACGACTCTCCCAAAGACGAGGTGAGGTCTTCAGGGTAGGGAGGTATGTCCGCTTGAGTTTTGTTTTATATATTATCTCCTGTGTTTTGTTTTTTTTAAATTTTTTCCAGATATCATGTCCCTCTCTCTCTCTCTCTCTCTCCCTCTCTCTCTCTCTCTCATTTAGGGACAGTTGCATCTATGGTCAATTTCAACAATAGTTTGGTTGGTCTCCATGTTAATATCTTTGTGTAGTATATTAAACAAGTCAGTCTGAGTGTGTTCTGATATCTCGCGGGATATTCAACATTTTGAAAATACCGGCCACCAGGTGCTACACTTCCGGGTCTCATTTGACTTTTTACTACGCAACGACATTATTTTTTTCACTTAGAATTGTGTTTTTTTAGTAATTTACATAAGCATATTACTACTATACATGTTTAAGTAAAAATACAGCTTGAGTATTTTCATTACTGAAATAGTACCTTAAAATGTGGTGTCTTAACCTAGTCCTAGATGAAAGGGATGTGGAACCTAGCAGCATGACAGCAACAAATACCTGTGAATACCTCCTTTCACTGGCCAAGGAAATTTTCTCATATAAACTAAGGTTCAGTTTACTATGTGTGTGTGTAAGGGTTAATTGTGTAAAGTTCACTGATATGTTATAAAGAATTGGACTTTCAATTCCTTTAATATTTATCCTAACATCAAATATTAACTTTTTTCTTTTTGAACATAATCGTGTATCCAACTTTCTTCTCTGTCTCTGTGTCTGTGTTTACCGCACCCACACAACCGCATCATATCGACGTAGTAATTATCTGCTCCTAGGAGGAGGAGGATGAGGGGGGGAAGACGACTGAGGACGGGCGAGAGGGGGCGATGGGACGCTCAGGCTACCGGTCCAGCGTCCCTACTACCCCCAGGACTCTCACCAACAGCAAAGAACCTCCAACATCAGCGTCCAACAGTAAGGAACCTCCAACCTCTACTTCTAGCAGTAAGGAACCTCCAACGCCAATATCCGACGACGACTCTGACCTCCAGGATCAACCTGAGGACCCGAATGTCCACACCAGAAGAGTCTCCAGAGACCAAAATGACGAAGGCGAGAAAAGTTACATACACGTAGAAGACCGTAAAGATACCAGTGAGCAGCAAGTTGGTTTCTCTGAGGAGGTGGAGGGGGAGGTCATGCCCGACACCGAGGAGAGTGGTCTTGTGACTCAACGAAGCCAGAAGAAGAAAAAGAAAAAGAAGAAGAAGAAAGGATCTCACGGGGAGCCAGCCGTAGAAGAAACGGAGGAAGAAATCCACAGGAACAAACTGGAGGAGCTGAAGACATCCATCGGGCTTCAGCTCTTTCGAGATTTTATTAAGAATGTTTACGCCAAGGACCATCCAGAGTTCCGACTCTTCGAGAGTTTCGAGGAGTTGGACAAGTCTCAAGATTCAGATGTGTTAAAACCGGCGGTCGATTCCTGAAACTTACTGAACATAGGAGTGACGGCCCCCGACTTATGGCTATATTGGATATTCAGAATTGTGATTTATTGTTATAGATATTATTGAATTATAGGTAGAATGATCTTACAGAGAATTTAATTATGTAGAATTGCTTAATGATTATACTGTAGTTATGTAAGGAATGAAGCGCGTTATTACAGATCACTGAGCCCTGGTAATGTTACTGTATATATTTTAGGGGCGGACTTATTTAAAGATGTTTGTTGCCATTTACTTTTCAGACTCGTTATAGAAACATGATTGTGATGTAACCTGTCATCCTGTGTTTAGTTTCCAGACGAGAAACACAACACTCAGCTGATTTATAAATGGCAGCTGTGAGACTTAATCATTTATGAAAGATGACATGACCCAAACTAAACTTAACCTAACTAACCTAACATAACTTGACCCAACAAACCTAATTAACCTAACTCAACCAAACTAACTAACTTAAAGCAACCAAACAAACTAAAAGATATCTGTAATTCGTCAGGTTGGATCAGTTTAGTTCGTGGTACAATGTATAAATTATCTTCCACAGATAATATTGATATATTATTACCGTGAGTCCTAATACGGTAAGTTTATATTCTTGTTCTGTATCGTCCACCACCTGTTTCTCCTGTAACAAAAAATTATGTGAAAAAATAGTAAAATTCTCCTAATAAGTTTACGCCAAAGAAGTAAAAATTCTTATGCACATTTACTGCACACACACACACACCCACACACACCCCGAGGCTCCACTGTGTTGAACATCCGTGACCTTCATTTTGGTTCAATTGTCACTTAGACTTTAATTACTTTGTTCTGTAGAGTGATCTTAAAATTGAGTTAATTTTTATTGAATTTTATCCACTATTATATATTTGTTTTCCTAATTCTTTGCGAAGTGTTTTCCGTCACTACTTGGTGCAACAATGCCTTCTATTCATTATTATCAACAATAAATGTTCTCTCCATAATCTGTAATCCAAACGTTTCTTCCACAATTCATCAAAGATCGTTTTTGTTTGTTTTTCTAGTAAACGTTTGTCCCCTTCAGTGTTCCATCCGTGTGTAATAGGTTTTACAGTTCTTCGTCAGTAAACATTTTGGCCTCACTGTGAATTACCATAGTGTAGGTGTGACTTGCCCAGTGGAGTAGTTTATTGTTATTGGAGTCAGAGGAGACGCTGTGGGCAAACACACCGTACAATAGCCTCCTCTCTCCTTACCTTCACGGCTGTCAGGGGCGTGAGTGAACCTTCCATTAACTGTTACGTTCCGAAACTTACTGAAATTATTTGTTTTACATCGTTGAACTGAGTAGCAGCAAAAACCCGGAGAAGCTTATTTAAGCCTTTAGTTCGCATTAAGACGTTTTTGTATCGATTAGTAAAATTTCACTTGTATTGAACGTCTGTCAGCTAGAATTCTTAAGTCATAGGTTGAACACCAAAGAAAAGTTTGACTAATGAAAGAAAACGTGAGTAATGGGTGTTATGACGGGGAAGAAGGCAGGCGAGGGTCAGGCCTGTGTTTATATTTACCAACAACAGCTGCTACACCAAACTTACGAGAGTCGGGGGCCAACACATCACCTGGGGGCCAACACATCACCTGAACCGGAATTTTTCAAGATTTGTATATTAAATTCACCCTGACTAATAACGTCATCAAACAAGCTCGATTAAACTTAAGCAGAACTATGGGATTTGAAATGGGGCTGTTAATGCACAGAGACTATATCATAACTAGTAGGGTTCTCTTATCCCAAGTTAAGAGAAAAAATTAACTACGGCTGTATGAACATCTAGACTCCTACGAGTGCCTGCCTCTTACAAGGAGTGGCTCTGTGCCTGAGTGTGTGAGGAGGGAGGGAGGGACAGGGAGTGTGTGTGTGTGTGTGTTCTGTGCTACATGGAACAAAAGTTAAAATGGGTCGTAAGTTTTTTGTTCACACTATGGCCCCTTATTTAGTACATCTGACTAAGACTAACAACTTCTTCTGTCGTCAGTATTAACAAAAAAAAATAATAATAAGTAAATAAATAAATAAATAATGACATACAAATTTCTGAGAAAGGAACTTGTTACATAATTATTAATTTTTCCATATATAATCAAACAAATCTGCTGGGTTAAATTTTTTTTGAGATTTATGGTTAGAACCTTTCGGGTCGTGTTAAGATATTTATTTGGTAATTAATTCCGACGACTTGTTTATGTAAGCACTACTTGACATACCATACGTGTGAGTGGGCCAGTGATCATGTGATAGCTGTTTAGTTGATGTTAATAATGCAGTATAGTTACCTGAGGCTCTCAAACCGCAGCTCGCCAAGGTTCTGTCTTTATGTTGGTAATAATATTGTGTTTAACTATAGGTTCAAGCATTAGTTGGACGTCAAGAAACTAGACTGTATGTGCATGTGCCGTGTCTTGTGTGCATTTATTGTTTATTTTATGCTTTGCTAATACACCAGTTCTCATAGGTGATATTACACCACAATAAAAGAAAAAAAACTATGTAAATGATAAGGCGAATTATGTGTTAGTGAATTATATTATGAAACCATTTTTTATAGTAAATTTAGTCTTAACATTATTACAAAATATCCCCTGTGATGCGCCATAGTTCTTAGTTATATAAACCACCAAAATTCGTTTATTTAAAATTTAATACAATTGCCTAATGAAGTTTTAGCTTTATATTAGTTTCAGCTGAAAACTTAACAAAAGAGGATTGGCAACAAGAGGTTTAGAAATTAACAGAAAGGAATATTGTCAGAAGATTAGCACCCCTGCTTACTCCACGCCACCTGGAAGGGAGGGGGTAGGTTAGGGTAGGTTAGGTTATCTTGGGTTAGATTAGTGTTCGTGTTTATTGATAAGCTGAATTAAATTGGGGTTGGTTATTTCCGTACGATCCAAAAAGACAAACAATAAAAATCCTAACCTAACCCAACCCAAACTAACCTAACCTAACCCAACCCAAACTAACCTAACCTAACCCAACCGCGACTATGATTTATTAATATCTTAAAAAAAACAAACACGTGAAGGCATGAAAGGTCACAAGAGCCCACTCATTGTCTGATAGTGACAACTTCCGCTGGTTGTTGGAACCACTATGATGACTACACGTCTTCCGGCGGTAATCAGTCTTGCTTATATTCCCGGAAGATGACTTCGGACGTGCTGCCACAAACACACCAAAGGCTGAAGGATGACAAACAAGACTTTTTTTGTACTAATGATTATGTCTCTTGTAAGAAATTCCCAAGTTGTACAGAACTTCCATTGCACCGTACATATTTGCTTCAGGAATTTCAAAGATGGTGAAATCTGATTAGTCTTCGTCTCCTGCTGGAGCGCATACCTGCGCCCTGTAATGAGCGTAACCACCAATGAGTCCTTAGCAATTATGCAACACTAAGATCAGGACTTGCCAGGTATCTAGGACTATCTTTCGAAATACAGAAGCAGGATAGGGTGTCACCAGGTGAGACATTATGTGAAGATGCATGAAACTCAGCTAAGATTACATCACCAATATAGAATATAAATCAAACGGTTGTGACGGTATGCCCGCACCTCAGGTTGCCATGCTTGTGGCTGCCACACACCCAAAGATATTGCTCATTAATATAAAGGACAAGAAGGACAACAACCTCAATTTGATACTAATCTCCAAAGTAATAAAGTGAACAGTACACAAGATCTCAAAATATACTGATGAGCTTCCGGTAGTAATAAGTGATAAGAAGAGAAGCAACAAGTGGTAACTGGTGAGGGGTCGGTAGGGTGGAGGCAGAGAGGCGCCCCGGGCAGGAACAGGTTGTGGGCACACACACTCACACGTGGCGCGGCTCACCATCATCTCGGAGGTGCTCAACACTCACTCACCTGATCACACTCATACCGTTGCTGAAGATGACCAGTCGACTTATTATTGGTAAGTAGAGTTCTTAACTTGTCATGGGAGATAAATTAACATATTCCTGCGTGTCGTTTATGCTGTTATTCACTGATGTTCCAGATATGATAAAATATGGAATTAGTTGAAAGGAATTTAGATGTTAACAGAAATTGTGACCTATTCCCTAACTCGTTCAGTGACTGTGGTACCCGATTTCTTACACTGTTGTGCTATATTACTTTTACAACTTGGAAATTAGTGATGGAGAGAATAAGAACTGAATTCTCGGTCTCTTATCATCATGTTTGCCGTCTGTTATGTAAACACCATAAAGTAAATAATAAACTAAGGCAATATTGTCTCTTTGTTGAAGTCGCTGTTAATATGTGTGAAATTATGTACGTGAGGAAATAATGTGGGGTCAGAAATAACTCGTCTGTGTTATGTGTTTGAAAATATTTCGTAGTAAAATGAAATCTTACCAGAAACTACGTGTGATACATGTTGTAGGAAGGGTGCCGTGTTCATAGTGTCCCTTCTCCCCTCCCCTCCAAAAAGAGAGATAAAATAATGGAAATAAACCAAGTCGATGGATTCTAGCTGTAATAATGTCAGCAACAGCGTGTTTTCCACCCTGATAATGTACACAAGATTTGCTCTATTAATTACGATAATTTTAGTATAATATAGCAGACCAAATGTCGAACAGTAATGTGTTTGCAAGAGATAATGACATAAAAGGTAAAAATTTCAAGTGGATTGTTGTAAGACCGAGAATTTACTACCCACAAATATTTTTAATTTGATGATTATTCGGATTACTTGAAGATTATGCCCCCCATTTATTTCACCTGATGAATACATTCGTTAATGCTTCCTGGCGGTAACATCAGGCTAGGTTAGCGTTAGGGTGTTTTAATCACGTGAGATAAACGGGGGTGCCTTTACGTTATCTGATTATTGTACTTGAATCTTTTACACGCGGCTGAGCTCGCCAAAAAATAACAGATTCTATTTTTCATTATAAAGTAAAACGTCAACTTGTTATCAGTCAGTTTTGGGTATTTTATATTAGAAATTATTGAGATATAACTGGAATCATTGAAGCCGAAAGTCATATATTTTAGAATAGGATTTTGTAGTTTTGTCACAGATGACCATATATATATAGCTCAGTGTAACGACACAGACACACAAGACATGTTGTTCATAGCGACCTGCAGGGTTGACTGAAGTGAAACACTAATACAGCACTTAATAGAACAGAATAGTATCCCAAGTGTAGTAAAGAATATATAGATATATCTTTTTTCTCGTGATTTAACGTTTAGAAAAACAGTCAAAATTAGTGTAAGGAAAGGATATATTGCAGTTTTCCCTGTACATGTTGACCAGAGTACAGCTCTTATGATGGCCAGGTCGTGATGACCAAATCAGTGAAAAGAAAAGCTTTTTCCGTGCATCGTGTAGTTGTGATGACTGTATGCATCAGACAGCCATCTTGGTGTGGTTGTTGTAGGCCTAGCAGAGGCAACAATGGCGTGGCGTGGTACACGGCCCGGTACACGCCCCACCGTGCTCCACAACACACCAGTAACCCGACACCCTGCCAGTTATCAGCTTTCATTAGCGGGACATAACTGCGTTCACTGCCACGGGGGATATGCGTTCAGTGTTCCTGCCGTGTCGGTTATCCAGGAGAATGTGTGTGCTGGATGCTCCTGTTGAGTTCACAAAAAGGAGGATGCGTCTTGTGTGTGCGTTTTGGTAATGTTGGTGCACGGAGTAATTGCGTTATGTTTGGTTCACTATGGATTACTATTGTCTACTTCCACGTGCTTCCTTATATGCCCTAACATCAATGTACATCCCTATTGAAGTATCCGGAGAATAGATATTGTTTCAGAAGGATTAGATGAAGCAAACAACTTTAGCTGTCATTTATACTAGGAAAAACTAATTCCAACGGCTAACTTTAAATAACCACCAGTGTATCATGTATCACGAGCATGATATTAAAAGGATATGTTCGTAGGAGTAAAGAAGGCTATAATTAACACATGTACCGGTAACAATAATTATCATCTTAGTTCCGGTTTACATAATTAAATTCTTGATGCGTTCGTAACATTATGTAGTACTGAAACTCAAGGTAGAGAGCACTGCCTTGTGGTGGCGGGAGAGAGAGAGAAAGGGAGAGAGTGTGTGTGTGTGTGTGTGTGTGTGTGTGTGTACAGAAGAAGGGGAAGAGGGAGATGATTGTACTTCAGGTGGGGGTGACCATTGGAATGGAAAAATTAGTAAACAATGAGGGAGGTGATGTGAGGCAGTGTTATAGCGAGGGAGGGAGAAGGGGAGGGAGGTGTGAGGGAATATGGGGAAACTATCGTAGAATTGACGAATTGTGACCCTTGTGGCTAAAATCCTGCGTTAACTACAGTCCCCCACAATAAAAGTATATAGGCTTAATGTTCAATAATGATACCAAAATACACTTAATCGTCTCGCTAGCAAGGTAATATTAGTTGTGTCTCCCATCTGGATATGTAGAGACGACTATGTGGCTACGTGTCAAGGGTTAGTGGTGACGTGACTGTGTGTGGTAGTGAGTGACCCCCTATAAGCGTGTGTGTGTGGGGGGGGGGGGGGAGGTGAGCCGTGAATGTGACCAACAGTTATGTGTGTAGTGGAGTGTAGTGATACTGATCCGTCACCTGACACCTCCCACGGACACACAGTCTGGGGGTAGTAGGGGGTACCTGCCACACTTATCTCGTGGGGCACTAGTGGAGGTTACGGGGTGGGAGAGGGAGAGAGAGAGAGAGAGAGAGAGAGAGAGAGAGAGAGAGAGAGAGGCTTTATAAATACTCTACAGAAAAAACTATACAATATGCAGTGTATAAGTAGATGAGATGGGAGAAATAAGAGACACGTTAGTTCATTTCAGGTTCACAGAGTTCTTCCTCCCACCTTCCCCTTCCTTTTCTCCCACCCCCCACCATCTCCTCACTCTCTTTCTCTTCCACCTCTTCCCTCCCTTCCCCTCCCACCTCACCTCCCTTACCCAGATGAGGTGGTCGGAGGTTTGACGTCGGGTCGTCCGTATTGTATAGGACCGTCGCGTCGTATAGCACATTAGTCTAAAGATAATGTTCATCAATACACCCAGTGAACTACAGCTGTACGTCACTAACTTAACGTAATGTATCCTAACCTATCCTATCTCAGGCATAATATCCCCATGTAGAAATGCGATCAGGCAATGATTACTTGGCTGCAGGGACACACACACGCACACACACATACACACATACACCATAAGCCTTCAGAGTCTAAATTGAGCTGTTCATTTGGCTCTTAAACGATAACTATTGTGTAGCTAATCAAAAGTTTCATCTACATAAACTATCATCCAAATTTTCTTTGCATGACTTTCATCGTCAACGTTCTGCCATCAGTCATTATCACGTATCGGTCGTCACCATATGGGTACTGTACTTAGTTGACGTTGTTACGCGGTATAAACACAGTGGTACGCGGTATAAACACAGTGGTACGCGGCATAAACACAGTGGTACGCGGTATAAACACAGTGGTACGCGGCATAAACACAGTGGTACGCGGCATAAACACAGTGGTACGCGGCATAAACACAGTGGTACGCGGTATGTACTCAGTGGTACGCGGTATAAACTCAGTAGTATGCAGTAAAAACACAGTGGCACGCTGCATTAACTGAGTGGTACGTGATATAAACACAGTGGTACGCGGCATAAACACAGTGGTACGCGGCATAAACACAGTGGTACGCGGCATAAACACAGTGGTACGCGGTATGTACTCAGTGGTACGCGGTATAAACTCAGTAGTATGCAGTAAAAACACAGTGGCACGCTGCATTAACTGAGTGGTACGTGATATAAACACAGTGGTACGCGGCATTAACTGAGTGGTACGTGATATAAACATAGTGGTACGCGGCGATCTAGACATAATGTTGACATAGTCTCTGTGTTGCCTCCTTGAGGTCATCCAGGTAAACGCCAGGTCGAGAAGATGATTGGTCAGCAAGCGAGAGCTGTGTTTATCAACAGGTGTGCGACTCTTCCACCAACCCAAACACACCTGAGGCGCACGACCCATGGAAGATTCTGTTGGTTCCTTGATTGACTGATACCTCGTCAACCTGACTCATGTATTGCCAGCTTGCTTTATACGTCTTCACTTTGATTAACATTCATGAATTTATGCGCGTCCAGTTGATGCAACGAGCTTGAAATTATGGACAGAGTAATATTAATAACCCTTTAACTATTGTGGTCACGTCTGGCGTCCACTGACCTATCAGGAAGGCATGAACCCAAATGTCACCTGAAGAGTTGTTCAGTCCTGCTAGTCTTCTGCACTTTGGTAACTAGTTAATTATTTGCTTGAGGCGCCATTATCTGAGATGAGTATGTGTGTGTAGAACACTTGAGTTACGGTGCAGCAGCGTGTGTGGTGGTCCCTGTAGCCTGATGTTAGGTTGCCTCTGCATAACCCATCGTAATATGTACTCACAAATTTGTATCAAATATAACACATACAAATAGATGAATGGTATGCTAAATATTCTAAGTAAACTTCCTATTAGCTAACTAGCGACATTTGTGTGGATATTCGTGAGAGAGAGGAAGAAAGTGTGTGTGTATGTGTATATGTGTGTGTTTCTGTGTGTACGTGCCGGCACTTGAGTGACACCATGACTGCTTCACACAGCCGGAACTCTCCTGGTGTTACAACGCGACACAACTCAGTACTTGTGTTTATTTAACCACAGACTCACTCTGTAATCATATTCAGCGATGTTCTGCCCCTCTTCAGTCGACTGAACTAAGAATAATGAGATATTTGTCTCTGTACCTGTGGTGGATTTCAAAGCTTGAGACAGTATTTTCGAAATCTTTATGTTGACAACCATGAGAAATGAATCAGCAAGGTGTAAAAAAAATAAAAATATTTACCCTATATATATATAAATATATATATATATATATATATATATATATATATATATATATATATATATATATATATATATTATATATATATATATATAAAGATAGATTGACTGGTCTCCACAGAGCACGGGCACGAACACTAGATCATGACGAGGAAAATTGCTCAACCAATCATGGTCAACAATTATGTATGAGCCTCAACTACTCATGACGGCGCTTTAATCAGTTAAGTGTCAAGTCAACGCTTCAATATGAAGATATTTCGTTCATTAGTTTGAGAATGTAAACTTGATAAATGTAAGACACTCTCATACACAAAGCATTCTTTCTATTACGGTGGCTAGTGACGGTGACGGGGCATAGGGACAAAGGTGACGGTCGCTGGGGAGTATCTTGCCACCCTGAGTCAGTCCCTGGCTCCCAGCACATGACTAAACGCAAATTGATGTCACCAGCAATTTCCGGCCAAGTTATGTACTGGGGCTGTTGTCATGTGAGGGTGATTTGTCAGTATAGTGTGTGTGTGTGTGTGTGTAGCCAACCTAGTTCCTGCCTTTTCTGACCTCACTGATGATATTTTTTCATGCGTTGAGGGATATTTTTCCCCGGCACAGATTATTAATACTGTACATTAATTACCCTTTATTACACGGTAAAAAAAACAAATTTTTTATGGTGTCTCAGGTTCTATCCCGGGGCAACCTTATTCCACTCAGCTGTAAGTGGGTACCTAAATTAACAATGGGGAAGTGAAGGCAGTTGAATACAGTGTTTCTTTGTGTACCGAAGATTTAGTAAGATGGAGAGAGATGGCAAGAGATAGATTAACAGATAGACATTATGTTGCACACTAATAGAGTGAGAGGAATTTGTGCATGTAAATGTATGTGTTAAGACGGTAGATAAAGCCCCATGTTGTTTACTGTACCAGATTCTCTATGTACTCTATGACAATATTTTACTTATAATTAGTGATGAAATAAACGTCTAGTTTAGGTAAAGTCTCAGTTCACTTTTGACGTCATTCCTTACTGTCAACTCTGTGTTGTAGCTGACGTGAGCCAATTAGATGTTCTCTTACATTTTTAATTAAGGAAAAAATATTCTAATCAATCTTTGGCACCCTGGTCAGAACCTCGTTAACACAAAACACTATCACACAAATACCTGGCACTGTTTTAAGCCCGGCACTCCACTGCCTCTTCGTGCAGGTTTAAGAGGATCGGAACTGCTTCTTACAGAGTTCAGTTCCCCTCCGCATCTCACAAGTGCCGAAGAGACAGGATCCAGATCCCATCTCTCCTTCGATCTTGTTTGTATGCCTTGAGTCCAAGTGTTTATATTTGCAGTCAAGTCTCGCTGAAAATAATATAATTTGTCTTCCTAATAAGAAATCTTACCTTCATAATGATTGAAAAATATGTTTAGATTCATTGACTGTGTTGAGTGTTTCAGTAATACGAGTATTATTGATGGGATAAATTACTGCGAACATTCTCACAGTGGCAATGTTCGCACCGAGCACTTGTAGTTGTAGATGATGCGGGATATCACTTGCGGAACCAGGCCGCCTTGTCCTAACCCGTCGAGGATAACGTTATTTACTCAAGAGCGAGATAATACTCACACACTTTCATAGCCGTTTGACCTTTAGCGCCTCTAGAACCTTGCGCCAGTTTCTCGTACCGTCTGAAGGTCTTACACACCCATTTTTTTTTATAGATTCAAACACAACACTTGACCTCAGGTTACATTATTCCTATATGAACGCGGTTTTCACCGCTATGTTGTACACAAGAATTACTGTATTGTATGATGAGTGAAAAAGAGTGAAGTAATTCTCACGTGCGTCAGTAGCGTGTGTAGTGAGCTTTACTGGTGCTGTTGTGTTGAAGGTTTGGTGAATACAGCTGCTTAATAATAATATTAATGATAAAATAACAATGGTAAAACATTATATCGTTTGTTCTTGAACACAGAGAAAGAGTCTACCAAGTCACACATACGTTCAGTGGTGTGTAATATCCGACCATATTTTTAATTTTGAAGCCTATCGTATTATTTCAGAGCTTCAGTTTGGGTATTTTTTTCAGTAGTATGGAGAATCTCACTGGTATTTTACCTTTGTTGCTGGGGAAGGGTCCAGCTTATCCGTGATGTCTTCAAATTTTTAATTGTTTCATTGGTGGGGGGAACTTGAATTTTTCATTCATATAGAATGTTTGTTTTTTTTACTTTATAAACATGTACATAGATCAGCGCCTTCTAAAACTTTTTGTTGAAATTTGAGCGAGTAATCCAATAAAAAATATCTGATGTCTCGCACTCTTTAGTACAATTAGTAGACTTCTCCCCTAGCCACTTTACTGTCAGTATTTTATTTGGCTAACGCTAGACGATTTTATTCAGCACATTACTTGGTTGTAATGATTCTAATTGGATGGTTTTCTTCGGGACTGTGTCTATCAGTTTATCTTCCCAGCTGGACGTTGAGGTCTCGTGATGTTCCTGTGGTCGTCAGTGGTGCGAGGAGCTTTAGGGTAATTTACAATCGTGCTTTTCTTTCGTAAGTTAAATAGTGTGGTACGCCCGTGATGCCTTCAGTGATGTGAGGCACCACAGTCACCACAGGCTTCACGTCGAGTCACGTGGAGCTTCACAATAACAAACAATATTTGGCACTTGTTTGATCAACCTCTGGCACCGCCTGTCTGGCAGTGTGCTGGCTATGAATTCCTGCGTCCGGCGTCGTAAAAACATTCATTGAGGTGCTACCGTAATGTGAAGTGAAAATACACCAAACTACAGA
The DNA here is from genome assembly GCA_958450375.1 of Homarus gammarus. Classification (NCBI taxonomy): domain Eukaryota; kingdom Metazoa; phylum Arthropoda; class Malacostraca; order Decapoda; family Nephropidae; genus Homarus; species Homarus gammarus. The sequence continues at coordinate 1,310,131 of CAUDMG010001871.1, forward strand.
TTGATGGTAGCTGAAATGACTATAAAGTTCATACTAAAACTCACATCACATTTAATGTCTTCTGTTACTGGGGGAAGAATTGTGAACATTGATGTCACTGAGAACCTGTGGCCACGACCCGGTGTCCTCAGGGCTTCCTGTGTTAAATTTTACTTTTGCTGAAAATGGAACTGAACAGACAGGCCTTATGCCATCATTCAGAACAAATATAGTAATTGATTGATTAATTAAGAGAAGTGAATCTGTCGGGCTCACTTTAATTCCCACATAAAGAACGCTGCCAAATGGCGTCAATACTGCGCTAAGTCTGTATCTTTGTGTCGTGGTTTAAATGAGCCATTTTGATACCTTGCATCTTTACTTGCAGGAATTTTAACTTACCAGATTTTGAGAATCATTGTGAAGGGTGACCAAGGAGGTGTAGCTGTCATAGGTTTGTTTTCTTCACTCCTGGTGTACCGTGATCTAACCCCTTATGTAACTGTAATGTGAGTAAAAAGAATAATAAGAACAACAATAATAATAATGATAATAACAATAACAAATAATAACAATAATAATAATAAAAGGAAATTATCGTAAATCGTCTCAACCGTCAGACCTCTTGACCTAGCCGTTACGCATCACCACTTGCTAGTTACTGTTTCTGAAGAACTCTCTAGTAGTTACCGATACTTCTCTATCACACCTGTTTGTTATTTTTATTTTTACTACTATTAAATCATGGTACATCAGGGGTTAGATCACGGTACACAAGGGGTTAAGTTTACCCCGACCGATGAGGTGATAAACACTAGGGGTGCTTCAGTCCATAAGGGGATGACGGCACTTAGATTGGTATTCAATCAAGGAATATCTAATATTCCTTGATTCCAACTGTAAATGTATGGGATATCTATTTCCAGTTAAGAGAGACGGGAATTAACATATCAATTTGAAGGACAAACTCGCCAGGATCAATAGGAGGATAGCAAGCCACCGACTTCCTTCTCCTATCAAGTAAGAAAGTTAAAAGTCTTGGAGGATCCAGGTGGTGGTAGTGGTCAAAGACGTACAGTATAAAGTCTTTGGTTGTGGTGGCGGTGCTGGTAGAGAGTCGTGTGTCCGTCCAGGGACAGAGGGCAGGAGTGTCGCGTTTCGGGTTGCCAGCTACTCGTATTTCCTGGTGTTTTCCGGCTGTGTCCTGTGTTGGTAAACACTGTGGACGAGTTCTGATGTATCTTGTGTTGTCGTAGCTTGACTGGGTGTTCCAATTAAACCTTTTGGCACCGACATCTACCTCTCGGATGACTCTTGTGTCTGTGTCGCGTGTGTTGCTTTAGTTACTACTCTCGACGTGTGAGTCTTTTGTTGATAATTACTCTGTCGTCTATGTCTGCAGGTCTGTATAAATGTCTCAATAATTTTATATTTGTTACGTAGCTGATATTTTGCCGTGACCGGTTAAATTCCTACTAACTCTATTTTACCGTGAGTGCGCTCTGATTGCCTAAGTACTTCCTGTTTTATATGAAGGAGGGGGGGAGGGTGTCCGGCCCCCGGCTAGGAAGTTAGGTAAGGTTAGGTTTCTTTGGATGGTTAGGTCAGGTTCTATTAGGTTCTATTAAATGAACAAAATCGAACAACTCCTTCTGGTTAAGTATGTTTATAGCTACACAACGATCAATTCACGGCGAAGTAAATGCCAAGTGCCACCAGTCACGATCACGTATCGTTCTCGCGTTATTCGCCCGGTAATGGACGACTAGGCAATCAGAGCGCATTCGCTGTTAAATGGCGTTAATAGGAACTTAGCCGGTCATGGGAAAATACCCACTGCCCAATATTCTCTTCAAATGAAGCCATGACCTCTACTGGAGTCCCATAGAGATTCATTAATCTGTAGCGGTTTGTATGTCCATCCGCATTGGTACGTGAGTCATTGGATGAGTTAAGAGTCGTGTAGCTAATACTAGTGATTGGGTGTTATTGATGGATAGAACTAAGAGTAGGAGGGCCAGGGTTAGGCAGAGACAGGGATAGGTTAAGGAAGTTATAATCTGTGGTCTCCGGGGAAAACAAAGCAAGGACAGATTGATAAAGACAGTCCCTAAAACGTTTTGACTGGAGGGCTACCGTCGCCAACCCTCAGAGCCACCAACACAGACTAGTTACCTCCCTCCGTTATTCGTGTAGTAGCTTAATGTATTGCAAGAAATAGGGAATGTGTCATAAGGATATATGAGAAATGAGAGAAAAGTTTAGAATTCAGAAGAAAGCTGTGTGAAGTGGATACAGGCATAGGTTAAAGATAGTGAAGACGGGGAATGCCAGGATAAAGGGTGGGTACGTTTTTCTTATGGTCCACAATCGCTTTGATAAGTAAAAAACACAATGTTCTTCCGATAGTTTGGACCATTTTGAGACATTTTTCTTCTCTGACGTTTCCCTTGCATATAACCTAAAAATTACCTAATCTAGCCGGGGGCTCCGCCCCCTAGATCCTTCCGGCATATAAAGTCATTTGCGAGGGAAACGTCGTTGAAGAAAAATGTCTTAGAATTGTCTAAACCGTCGGAACAACGTGTGTTTTTGTAATTATCAAAACGATTATGGACCGTAAGGAAAATAATACCGAAGGATGTTTACTACCAGGGTGACATATGGTCGCCACTGTCTCTAGCATACGAGTATTTCGTAACATCAACTCAGCCGAGCGCGTTACATCAATTTTTACACATTTCGATTAATCGTAATTTAGTGTTGGGGAAATTGTTTGTATAATACTGCGACCATTTTTTTTCATTCGTATAAGAAAATTTGTAACTAACAAAATTTTGACAAAAGTACTGGTAAACTTTATGGCTTTATGTATCGGTCATTGAATATATCTGACTAGAGTTTGAAATTAATCTCTTGTTTGAAATAATTCTGAAAAAAACATATCATGTAAGTGGATGTCACAGCAAGGGTACACAGTTATTGACAAGCAAAAGTCCTGTAGTTTTATGGAGACAAGTTATAAAAACTTAGGAACAAAAACATTATTAATTTACATCAAAAGCAAAATAAGGTTTATCTCTTGGAACATTCGAAGCCTCGAAGGTAGTGAAGGTTTTGTAAGTGTGTTGTTGACGGTGAGTAGGTGAAGTCCGGCTAAAACGAGGCGGCGACTCAACGACTAACATAATTACAATGACTGTGATGCTTACCAACCTCACACACACACACACACACACGTAATCTCACACACCTACATGCACACACGTACATACACACACACACGCATGCTCATACGTACACACACACACACACACGTATACTCACACACGTATACTCGCACACACACACACGTATACTCACACGTACACGCACACACACACACGTATACTCACACGTATACTCACACGTACACACACACGTATACTCACACGCACACACACACACACACACGTACACACACACATATTCTCACACGTACACAACACACATGCGAGAAAGAGAAGATAAATTTGACTGACCACCAGTTGTGACGGAAGACGTGGCGCCAAGACCTAAAAGGATATAACAATGTCCTGGGTGGCTCAACTCCAGCAGGTGATGTGTGTGTGTGTGTGGGCATAGGGGTCACGTTACTCCCCTGGATCCTGGTGCTCGCCTGGTGGTGACACAACCTGGGAAGGGGGTGGGGGGGCATTGACATTTCCTGGTGTGAGGGTCCTGGTTATGGGGTCTTGGTGTGAGGGTCCAGGTTGTGAAGGTCTTGGTTGTGAAGGTCTTGGTTGTGAAGGTCTTGGTGTGAGGGTCCTGGTTGTGAAGGTCTTGGTTGTGAAGGTCTTGGTGTGAGGGTCTTGGTGTGAGGGTCCAGGTTGTGAAGGTCTTGGTTGTGAAGGTCTTGGTGTAAGGGTCCTGGTGTGAGAGTCCTGGTATGAGGGTCTTGGTGTGAGGGTCCAGGTTATGAGGGTCTTGGTGTGAGGGTCCTGGTTATGAGGGTCCTGGTTATGAGGGTCCTGGTGTGAGGGTCCTGGTGTGAGGGTCCTGGTTGTGAAGGTCTTGGTGTGAGGGTCCAGGTTATGAGGGTCCTGGTGTGAGGGTCGTGGTGTGAGGGTCGTGGTGTGAGGGTCCTGGTGTGAGAGTCCTGGTATGAGGGTCCTGGATGGGGGTGTTGGTGTGAGGGTCTTGGTGTTAGGGTCCTGGTGTGAAAGTCCTAATGTGAGAGGGTCTTGGTATGAGGGTCATGGTATTAGGATCCTGGTATTAGGGTCCTGGTGTGAGGGGCGGTGTTGTGTATTAAAACTGTACCACAGACAACACTAACAGTATATAAGTACATATACTGTACTGTACTGTATATCCTTCTTGTCTCGTAAAACAAAATTTGGTGCTTATTTTTTTTATTACTCATGGTGGGTAGTTTAAAAAAGGTAACATATAAGCACGTGAAAAAGTATTATTTAGTCTAATATACACCTGTACCTGGAGTTGATAGCTGTCCCACTAGAGATCATAGCTTAATTTAATGAAGCTATCAGTACATGCAACTATTAGAGTTAACTTCGGAGTGAGATTTGTGAACTTGTGGAATAACCTGACAGAGATTGTTGTGACACTGGCACACGTTTAGATACATTCCAGAGTTAGTACACTCCCAGTACTTGCCAATAGAGCGTATCAGTGACCTAACCGACCACCCGATATGCTGCTACGCTGACAAATGACGAGAAAAGTAATGTGACACAAATGGTAATATATGGCTACTTGTCATTGTCATCTGCGCGAATTACGAAGTACAGTACTGGAGTTGATTACACAGGCTGCTTATTCTGAGTTATGGCCTGTCCGTAAAATTCACTGATCCAATAACATTTCCAACACAGTATCTCAGCGCCTAGCTCATGTACTAAACGTCTCGAGGATCTGTTACTGATGCTGAAATGGTAACCAAAACTTCTGTTCACATTTGTGGTCGAATTATGACTGACAACAGAGAAAAGGTATGATGGTTTACCTTTTGGGCGTTACTGGATATTCAGCATATAATACATTTAAACAGGCAAGGAGTGAATGAATATTACGCGTAATAGTATACAGAGTATGATGAAGTTACTCCTAAATGACGTTGACGTGGTGTTAAAGAAAATAGTTATCTTTTTCGTGATAAACTGCAGGAAATTTCATATGAAAAAAAAAAATCCCTACAACATAATATTACATTTTGTCAAATAATATCTGTGTCAAGTGTTGAGTAATATATCATTAGCTTATCATTAATTACTGTGGTTTGTGCTTTATGCATTAGGATACACCACTTAAGCTTTTAGCTTTATCGCCCATCTTCCACAGGTTCAGACAGGGTGAAACTACTGTATGGGCAGGTTTCTTTACGCTATTTTCCTCTGTCTATCCAGCAGTAATTGAGATTTGCAGATCGTGTTCCAGGATAATGGTTAGCCAGTGCAGTTAGTGAGTCGTCCTGGTCTTGTTGGATAATTCTTTGACACGGGCTCATACAGGTCGTGTTTGTGATTACGTCTGTTAGTGTTTATGCAACACTCAGTATCTTAAGAGTTTTAGATAAGTTGATTTTTGGTTTATGTTAATTACTTGTACTTCTCGTCTGTTCACAGTCAGTTTGTTGCTGCTGGAGTCCCTCACTCAGGCTCAGATACACGGAGGCACTACAGTAGATGGTGAGGCCCTCGCAGCTGATGTTACTACTCCAGGACCAGGCTCAGACTCTTCCCCGGGGCCTGGCTTAGACACTACTCCGGGGTCTGGCTTAGACGCTACTCCGGGGTCTGGCTTAGACACTACCCCGGGGTCTGGCTTAGACACTGCCTCGGGGCCTGGCTCAGACCCTGCCCCGGGGCCTGGCTCAGACCCTGCCCCGGGGCCTGGCTCAGACCCTGCCCCGGGGCCTGTCTCAGACCCTGCCCCGGGGCCTGTCTCGGAACATTCCATTGCCGTCACTTCTATGCCTAATAGTGAGGGGAACGAGACTATGACTACAAGTGAAAAATCCACAGTCACCACAACAGAACGGTCACGAGATACATCTGATACTTCACTAGCGTCAGAGGCTGCCACAGTGACCCCTGCTATTGACACCGATGACAGGCAACTAGACGCCACTACCACACAGGAGACCGTGCTGCTAAACGTGGGCTCAGAGATTGATACAAATGACATATCATCCCCATCACCACATTCTTCGACTATTGAGCCAGCTGTCGGTGATGAAGAAGTCGAACGAGAACCTTCCTTCGCAGAGGAGAATACCGAGCTTGTTTCAACGCCTTCCTCATCCTTAAACACCATAAACCAGGAAGCCAACACTTTACCACTCGATGAGGAACATTCAACTGATGCCTCATTACCAGACTCTTCTCCTGAACCTGTTCCAGATGAAGACATGACCTCACTGAACGCAAGTGAGAGTTTTGTAAGTTCCTCAGAGGTCCCACCCCTCATCGCCACTACCTCCACCCTGCCACAGACTACCCCGGAGGAACTCCATATAAGCTCGAGCACAGCAGCACCTATGAACTCGACAGTGACACCAAGTGATGCCTCAACCACAGAGACAGAAATTCACACAATATCAACTTTGCCACACTCCACGTCGACTGAACCCAGCCCATCTTCGTCAGGACCTGTCAGTACTACAGTTACTGCTGACAGTTCTGGTGGTTGTTTTGGTGAAGCAGAAGTAAGTATAAATGTATCTATGTTTAGTTTCCATCAGATGTGCATTACATAATTGTTATCAGATATAGATATTATACTTTTGGGAATTAAATTGGACTATGACTTTAGACTAAGTACTGTATTTGTATGATTTAACCACAACGCGAATTTGTAATTTGCATATCAAATACATATTAAAATATAAAACCTATTTCGATATAATAGTCTATGTTGGATCGTCATTAGTTGTAAGTAGAAAGTGAGGCTACAAAAATATTCACACCCATACAGTTCAGCTGGAGTTGAGGACGGAGGAAACGAGGAACACCGTAGTTAAGTTGGCTTAGTGATGCGAGACACAAAGTCGCCATCAAATGTTTTGTATTTACTTCTACTCCGACTAAAAGATTTTGTCTCAATGATAATTAATTCTAATATCCTATGCATCATAAGAATCACTCTTTTTTTTTGTACAACATATTGTTTCCCTTGTAATCTTGGCATGGATGACAGTAAGTAAACTGAACAGGGAAAGTTTACAACACCTCATATCAACTGATCTTGAAAATTATTTTGCAAATTACCGTCAACCTAATTGAAGGTACAGAACATCACAAAACAGTTTACTTACCTGTGACCTTAATAAACCTAGGGGTCTGTGGCCTCCGGGTCAGGTTGTACTCAGTGGACCCTTTATTGAGGGTCTGAATATTCCTGTTAGTCTCTCTCTCTCCTCTGACCATGGAACAAGCTGAGAAGTGAAACTGTACTGTTGAAATAAAAGAATCCGACTTTTAAAGAAGCTTGATTGACATAACGTAGTGTACCTGTTTAAATTGTGTGTTTAATTAATTTATAAGATACAAGAATTTTATATATTGTCGCTTGGGGTGTTGATTTAAATAATTTATTTCTAATGATAGAGGAATAACTCGATTGTAGTAAATGTTGTTGTACATTCTAAATGGTCACAATAAATTTTCACACGTTTTCACAAATTATCAACGTTGGTCATCTTCCATTAGTGCTAAATATTTTCCGCTTTATAGGTGCCTCGTCATCTTTAAAACCATCTTATTTATGTTTGTTATATGTCGTCAACATTCCCTTCTCCAACATTTCCTTCTCCAACATTTCCTTCTCCAACATTTCCTTCTCCAACATTCCCTTCTCCAACATTTCCTTCTCCAACATTTCCTTCTCCAACATTTCCTTCTCCAACATTTCCTTCTCCAACATTCCCTTCTCCAACATTTCCTTCTCCAACATTCCCTTCCATACTTTCTCACTAAGAATACCACCACCACTTTCCTTCCTTTCTTCCCTCTTACATCACCGTGTTCTCATTTACCCCTTGTGTGCTACAGGTGAACACAGTGCTAGTGGTGGCTGTGGTGGTGGCAGTCAACGTGCTCTCCGTGGTGGTAACCGCTGTGTGTGTTCACCGCATCGTGTCCCGTCGGCTCTCATGGGACCCCCCGCCTGTACACTACAACCGTTCAGTATGAGTATTACCAGTTTTTTCTGAAGTATTACCTAAATCTTGAAGTACTGTACTTTCTAAGCTTTGAAGTACTGTCTTAAGTCTTGAAGTACTGCCTACCTATGTCTTGAGTACTACCTGTGACTTGAGTACTAATTGTGTCTTGAGTACTACCTGTGTCTTGAGTACTACCTATGTCTTGAGTATTACTTGTGACCTGAGTACTACCTGTGTCTTGAGTACTACCTATGTCTTGAGTACTACCTGTGTCTTGAGTACTACCTGTGTCTTGAGTACTACCCATGTCTTGAGCACTACCTGTGTCTTGAGTACTACCTGTGTCTTGAGTACTACCTGTGTCTTGAGTACTATCTGTGTCTTGAGTACTACCTGTGTCTTGAGGTAGGATTTTAGAAGAGAATCATTAAATGACTGGTGAATGTGAACTGGCAAGGTGAACTGGGCCGTGAAGATGGAGGAATAACAGGTGCTGGTTGACACACACACACACGTTATATGAGAGAACAACGTTGATAGTTATGAATCGCCCAAACAACGAGGAGAGGGTCTGTGGGGTGTCTCCTTCCTCTTGGGTGGAGGTTATGGCAACGCTGTAGAGTAGATATGAATAATTTATATGAATGTAAAGTATTATTATGTATTATTTCAAGGGATTAATCATGTAGAAGATGTTGGAAGTGTTTATATCTGGGCTTTGAATTATTATGCTTGTTCTGTTGTAATAATTTAAATTCCTCGTTGAAAGATATTTTAATTATTTGTAGGTTTATGTAATACTGTAATATATTTTCTTCACCATCATAATGGCATGTTTGGGTCCCCGTAATATTTTCATCTTTTGGAAAGCTCACACAAGTCTGTCTTATAACTAGTTTTATTTAAATCAACTTTTTGTCTTACTTATTTTTGGAACTTGCAGATCTTATTTCTGAATTATCAATAAATGATGGTCATCTTTCAATAAAATTTGACCACGCTCGCCTCTGTATTCATTAAATGGAATCAGCTGAAGATTAGCCCCCAGATTGTTTCATCTTAAAGCTAACCTAACCTAACCTAACCTTACCTTACCTAACCTAACCCAACCCCTCTAGGTAGTGTGAGACTGTTTAATCATCAGGTGTAATAAGCTGGGGGTTAATTTTCAGGTGATCCCTTGGCTATATTGTAGAAAGATGTTTCCAAGAAGACAAGTCTTTTTCTTCTCTCTTGTTACCCAGACTTGCTACTCCATTTTTTTGCAGCAACGTATGAGCTAAGACATACATGTATACTACAGAAGCGAGCTGAGCAGGCTAGGCAGGGCGGTCCCCGCTCAGGACTGGACCTCGCCTCCGACACTGACTGTAAGGCTAGCGAGGGAGAAGGAGCACCTGCCACCAACATCCCCATTATCATCACCAATGAGGATGGCTGGTGTGTCCCCTACAGTGAACAGGACCAGAAGAAGAAAAAGGGAAGTCCTGCCACAGAGGATACTGGTGTGTGAGGTGACAATAACCGCTGTGGACAGACACAGTATTGGGTTAATGATGTTGGTAAATGTTACTCAATGATGCTGGTTTGTGTATGGTGACTAATATTGACGCTTAAGGAAATATACATCAGTGTAAGAACCATTAACTAAGGTATGAGAAAATTACGTTGAAGTAATAGTTCACTGGTGAATAATTGTGTGATAACCATAAGAGTTGTTGTTAAGAGAAGAAGAAATTGGAGAATAATGTGTGCGTGTCTGACAGGATCATAGAAAGTTAAGGATAGGAAAAAAGGGGAAGAGGCAGGTAGAGATGGGGATGTAAACAATTAATACAAGAAAGAGGAAACCAGCATCATCATATTTAGTCTGGGGGTGGGCAGCGTGGCAGGGGACGTCCTCTCTTTTGGGAAGGAAGCCGGCCTTCTATACAAGCTTTTGAGTTTTATCTATTAACATTTAAAGTGTTTTTGGTTTTTTTTAACCCTAAGGCTTCGGGTCACGTCATGTGACATGCATCTGTAAGGCTTCAGGTCACATCATAAAACATTTTGGTCTTTCGCGAGCCAATTTGAATAAAAAGGGTGGGCCTGGCTAGATTATGTTACCAATTAGATATTCATCTTTCACTCACACACGAGTCTTCCAGTCTCTTCTCAGTAGTTTCTACCCCCCAACCCCCCAAGGACATGTCTAGTATCGTGATCAATTACTGAAGCAGTAATGATTGTTGTTAATAATGCAAATAGTAATAACAGTAAAACAAATGTCCTGTTCCTCATACTGCCTACACATTAGTGTTGTTTACCTCGTACTGTTGCGTCGCGCACACGCCAACTTTACGAACATTCTCGACTCTTCCTAGCCCCTGTGTTGTTATCCTGTGGTAAAGACATGTATTTATATCCTGTTTTATATCATGCATGGCCAGTTTGTAATACAGTTATATTGCCCCTATTACATTTTATTTCCGACATTTTCAGTGTCCTCCCCTCTCTTAGCAAATTTAGTGTCCCTGCATTTCATTGTCTCTTCTACATGTTTCAGTGTTTTCATCTTCCCTTGCAACTTAGTGTCCTCTCAGGAAATGTAAATGTTTACATCTTCCTCCCTCTCAGCAGTTAGTGTTATCCCCAAACATTCCAACCTGTACATCACCCCTCCACTAGCCTGTACATCCTATGCTTTTCTCTCATCAATATTTTCAGGTCTTCCCCTTCATTATCCGGGTTTGTATGTTCAGCCTAACAACACCTGGGTAGTGAATATTGTGTCCTCCATCCCCTCCCTGATATTCATAAGGAGCAGGTTTTCCTCTGCATCAGTTGGACCGTGACCTATGTCTCCTGTAGCAGATATTGTGTCGAGGTAAACATGAGACACCACAGCTCATAAATATTTTGAGCAAAATTTTTATTTTCACATCAGTGAAGTAGATGAACTATCTGAACCTTCAAACTTCATCACAGTCTTAAGTAAAATTACCAGCCTGTAATGTAATGTAATGATTTCTGCCAGGTCGATGAGGTTTCCATTTCTCTCACTCAAAATTATATTATAGACACTTAATTTAGTGTCAGTTGTCATACCAAGTAGTTTATGCAAGTTAGAACTATCTTATTGTAATGTGAAAACAATGAAAATAAGTTTAATGCTGTATCAAAGATATGGGTATCACCTTACTAACCCATCAACTTCACTGTAGGTTAATAGTTTTTAAACCTTCAGATCATTAATGTATATGATAGGAGTTCTTGAGGTGGGTTACTTGGTCGTCAAGATAGAATGATTAATTGTAGACAAAACTCCAAAGATTACACTTACAGGGCAAGACAAACATGATGATTAAGATCAAGATTAAAAGTTTAGCTAACACGTCTCTCTCAGCCACGTCCCTCCACCAGCAGCCTCCACCCATAGTCTGATGTTGTGTACTGACTCCCTCTTACCCACATCCTTCCATCTGGACATCTGTCTTCCATGATCTTCCCCTTCTGATTAACTCATTCCAGGCTCCTTTAGTCACCCCCCCCCCCCACCGCTTCCCCTCCTCTCATTGTACCACATGGCTAAACTGTCTCAATCTTGCCTTTCTCATGTTACTGCCTATAAGTCTCACTCCTCTTCTTTCTCTGTTCTCTTAATTCCTCATCCTCTTCGCAGTTCTTTCACATATTCTATTTTTTCCCCTCAGTACTCATATCATTGCTCTGTAAATCAGGTTCCAGTTGAGTGGTCACTAAATTGGGCTAATCTATCTTTATACATATGGTCGCTTTATTCGTGAAGTATTGTTACCTTTAGTTGCATTGTCCTAAATATTCAGATTCAGATTTTAGATATTAAGCAGCTCTTCCTTGACCAATACTCAACCCGTTAACAATCGTCTGAATGAATCTCCTCATTGTTGAGTTACTTTATTCACAGTAATATTCTTGACCTTTGACCCAGAATAGGGAATTTTTTTGCCTAATTTTAGATTAATCTTAGTTTTAGGTTCTCTCAGCATTCCAGCCATAAGTTGCCCAGAGAAACACAGCAATAACACTGCAGGAGGTGCTGTTTAGTCCTGCTGTGTTCCTCTCAGAAATTTGAATCAGAATTAAACTTCTCAGGAATCTTTTTTTTTAAATTAGTATTTTTAGAGGGAAATAACTTAAAAAGATTAAAATGAGAGTTTATACAGAAATGAATTAATACCACTCTTGTTAGTTTTGAGTGACGCCTGGCCTGACATACAGTACCTATCTTGAGGCCACAGTTGTGACTAATTTTACTAAAACTGCATTCTGATCTTTACGAAGATAAGTGCAGTAAAACTTCCCTTAGTCGGATTATACTGTAGTGTATGTATAAGGATTAAGCCAATCTGACTTTACTAAGAGTCCACCTTAGAAGAAATAACCTTTATTAGCGCCCCATAACGTCCAAAATGTTGTCTTAAAACTTAAGGAAACCCAAAAGAATGATATGTATATTTTATATTAAAAGAAATAATAACAGTTGAACACTCCAGGGCACTTGCCTTTTCCCATATGATTGGTGGGTGGGGAGAGGCACTGCACTTTGGCTACTCTGACACGCTTAACATTAAAGAAGAAATACCCCTGTATGTACATTACTATACTGTACTGTACTGTATTACACCCAGTGCCGGATTCAGGAGTGGGCAAAGTGGGCAGCTGCCCAGGGGCCTCCACAATCTGAGGGCCTCCGCATATTACAATATGTTCTAATTTCCTCAATATAACTGCATATGGCTTCAAAATTCTCCAAAGAGGTGTTCAAATTTTAAAATTTTCCCGGGGGGCTTACAGCGCCCCCTGGAACTCCCAGACGTTTAGGCTCGCTTCACTCGCCACCCCACCCTCTTGGGTAGTTATAATGAGGGGGGGGGGGGGCTCCACAAAGAGGCTGCCCATGGGCCTCCACAGGTTTAAATCTGGCACTGATTACACCAAGCTTGATTATACCACAGGGTAAACTTAGTTTCACTAAACTTAAATTTAATCACTTTAATATTTGTACTGTACAGTAGTCACTATTTAATCACTGAAATTACTGCTGGATGCCATCACATTATCCGGCAATTCAGGTGTCGCGACGGTTGGTGAGAGACTGGTTTTGCACCATGTGGCTGGTTACAACTCGGCATATGCGTCGACAACTCAGACTGAGTCCGACTTAGCCGTATTTCCGACCTTGGGGAGTTTTACTGTATATACCTGTATATTTTTGAGACAAAGTTGTTAACCAAGTGTTATTACCATAGTCCTTTTGTAGTTGAAATAAGTGTGACAAGCTTCTTTAATGTTATATGACTGATGATGTCATCCTGCATATAAAGTGAGACATATGATGAAGAGTGTTTGTGAGACACTTGAGGTAATGACCAAGTGACACCTACCTTGTTGAGGACCCACTATTGATGTCTGTAACAGTACAGTACATCTAACTACTGTAGACTGGTCTCGTCAGTGACATTTATCAGTTGTTTGTTGTAAAAATATAATGTGATAAAAATAAAACATTTCTCACAGAGTATATAGTATATACAGATGTTTAAATAAAACTTAGTATATTTATTAAATACGATATAATGTAACACAGACGTAACCGGCTGCCCAAGTAGCTAATGAGCCGATCATTGGCAAAGAGGATAAAATGAAGTAACTTTAATACCAATAGGGATAATTATGTCGACATTTGGAAGTCATGTACAAGTTTTTTTTTTCTGTACTGTTTATAATACAGCAGTAAAAGTTAGACACAAATTTGAATGATTTATATTATTAGTTTATCTTTGTAGTAACTATCAGAAACAGTTTATATTTGTGTCAAAATACAAACTAAGTTGGTAACTACATATATTAATACTAGAAGGCGTCAGTGTAAATAATTTCAGCAATTTATCTCCTGCTTATATTATTTACAAAACAAATTTATTTTTAACGTCTTGTAGTTAATTAGGAGACATGACAACCAGCCCAACAGGTAAAGAGGAATCATCTTCTTCAGCTGTTAAGGTTAATTTTCCTTGAATATGGGTTTGTTAAAACTTAATGTTCAATAATTATTGTCAAAGATTTACACATGTGATAAAGGTTATAACTGTACAGTATGTATGTAAATTGAAACACTGTAGACATCTTAGAGCTAAAGATACACCCCCCCCCCCCCCACACACACCGTCACTTGTACGTGATAATGTTTCTAACACTTATACTTGGCTGTTGTATTTAAATACTGTACAGTACTGTACTTCATACAGTAAAGATTACTGCATAAGGTCAGTTTAATATGATAACAATAGGGATTGTTTGTAGTGATATAACTCATTTATTCTTGAATGTCATTGATGCTTGACTATACTGTACAGTGTGTAAAAATAATTTGTATCTAAAAAATATATACAAGTAATTTGCATTTCAAATAATATAGAAGTTACTGTAATAATCTCATGATTGTGAATGAATAGACGTCATACATAAACTGCAAATATTTTATGGAATTTAATTATTTTAATGCAAAAACAATGTTACAGTAAACGCAATTGTTAGTTAAGGTATGTAATGTACATAAAGGTTTTTAGTTGATGTAATCTATATTGTTAGGGAGTTTTATTAAAAATATTATTTTCAAAGTTCACAGGTTGTTTATTATTCTTGTATTTATTATTGAAGCTATAAATGTTTTCCCTTCACATATATTTTGACATTGTTTGTATCCCTATGACTGATTATTGATATTGTACATGTACCTTTAATTATGACTCAGTTAGCACCTGTACGACTTGAATGTTAGCACCTGTATGACTGAATGCTAGTATAGTACTATACCTTATTTACCTACCTAATGGCTACCCACTAGAGTTGGCCATGCCTGGGAAGGAGGCCAGTGGCCTGTTTAGGATGCCTCAATTGTTTTTGATAGTTTTGTCAAGGGCTATATTGAAGCCCAGTTCTGTTCTTGATTCCACAGCTTGGGCTGGTTGACCTATGGAACGGTCTACCACACTGTGTGAAAAAAATATTTCCTTATATTTATTCTGCATGACAACTTGGTGAGCTTGTAGTTATGTCATCTCGTGTTGGTGGTGCGCGGCATAACACAGAAATGTCCAGGGGGCTCACGTTACCCATCCCTTTCAGGATTTTAAATGAGATCTGCCCTATTGTGCCTTGTCTGAAGGGTTGTTATGCTCTATGACTGAGTGCTTTTGATTTTTTTTCATATAATTTTCTCCACTTATCAGCTTACTATCCGTTTGGGCGGTTTATCCAGTACAGGAGGAAACCGGGGACCGGGAAACCTGTGATGTTTGGTAGTGAGGGTCACACCGGATAACACCCTTCACACGTGTGTCCGGGCCGAAGCTCGAACCCTTGACTTATTGGTGTGTTATGCTCGTTACCGCTGTACCACCAACACCCCTTTAGCGTTACTACGGTAGCACCTGTATGACTGAGTGTTAGCACCTGTATGACTGAACATTAATACCTGTATGACTGAGTGTTCGCACCTGTAGACACATGCATTATTCTGTCCATAAATGCTTCGGATTCATGAAACTGAATATCGGGATTCGTGGTTCAGTAGGAAAGGCGACAGGACTTTTGAAGGTGACCGTTATCTATATGACTAGGTGTTCTGTAGGTTCCAGGCAGTGTTCTGTAGGTTCTAACCAGTATTCTGTAGGTCTCGGCTAGTGTTCTGAAGGTTCCAGTCAGTGTTCTGTAGGTTCCAGCCAGTATTCTGTGGTTCCAGCCAATTTTCTCATACTGTGCTTCCAACCTGTGTTTAGCAGATTCGAGCCAGTTCTGTACGATGGAATGAATGCAGTTGAAGGAAGGAGGAGAAAGAATGTTAAGAGAGAGAGAGAGAGAGAATATGAAGGACGAAGGAAGGTTGCGAGAGAAAACCATGTTCAGGATTATAGCAAAGGATGATAAGGGAAATGGAAGGCAGGATGAAGGATGTGTGAAGGAAGTGATGAAAGCTGAAAAATGAATATGATATTTTGAAAGATGGTGGCTGATAACTGAAGGATGAAAGATCAGTGGTGGGCACATCTAAACGAAAAGTTAACTTCGCTAACGCTAAACCGCTAAACAGCTAAAACAATCAGCGGTAGCTAATGTTAACGGCTAACTTTTATTGTATGAATTTAGCTTCTTTTCTTTGGGGGGGAGGGGGTCTCTAAAACCCTTAATAAAAGACCTAGAGCTGAAATTTTCAAATGTTGTCTTGTAGCTTAGACAGAGAGCTTTCCAAAAGGTATAGCATGCCAAGATCAGATGATGATCAAGGTGTACACAAATAATTAAATGAACAAATGAAATTAAGCATTAGTTTACATTCAAGTTTCAACATACACTTTATAATCTTTATTTACTGTACGAAAAGACAGAAAGTATTAAACGAATCCAAAAACTATAGTACTGTATAGCATAGGTAGCAAATAGCATCATGCCAAGATCAGATGATGATCAACTTATCAAGGTGTACACTGTACACAATTTCACATATAATTAATTTGCATTCTCATACAACCTATCGGCCTTATTCATTATTCATGTAAATATGCAATACTAACCACATACACATTATACCAGTGCATTTTTATATAACTTATTGTTGGTCTTAGTCATGTAAATAAACAGAAAACTCTAAACTTTAATGAAAAGTAAGTTTTTAGAAAATTTTGTTTGGCGCACACCTTGGATGACATCCCGGTTATGAACTTATGCGGTACTTAGCATAACCAAATATATTGACACAAAAAAAATTCCTAATTAAATTAACAAATGACAAATGAAATTATACATTAGTTTACAATTACATTCTATGATTCTTTCAACATACACTGACAGTCTTTATTTACTGTAAAAAAGGAATGTCACAGGATGGCCTGCATCCTGAAGTGTGGATGTTAACCCTCGTATACGGAGGATGAGGTCCTTATTTTCCCCTGATCCAAATGCGATGCCGTCGAGTGCAGACCTGAAATCGCAGCAGACAAGCAAGGGGCAGAAACCATCTGCTTCTTCCTCAGCGAGAAGGGCAGCAAGGAGGGCTATTAGTTCAGCCTGAGTGGAGGATGCCCCGTCAGAAACTCTGAGAGACAGGCTCAGGGGCATCAGGACGGGAGATGTAGACACCAGCCCCGGCCCGACCTGTAGCGGGGTCAACAGAACCATCAGTGTAGAGGACGACCCTACCTGGGGACCAGTGGGCGATCCTGGAGAGGTGGTATTTGCAGAGAATAACAGGGTTCACATGGGATTTCGGGAGCGGTCCACCGAGGGCAATAACTTCAGGTTGAAAATCCAGCCAGGGAGAAGGAGACGAACCAACAGCGTATTTCTCTCCCAAAAGTCCAGGGTTCGAATCGCCCCTGGTTTAAATGTATGTCTGACGTAGCACGATTTCCGGTTTTCGCCTGCACCAACATTGGATAAACTAACCACCCAGATGGCTTGTGTCCCGATATCAGGTGTTCTTATATATGGTAAACAAAAATACTCAGCCTTTGGATACGCCCCTAGTAACTACGCCACTAGCAACCACGCCACTAGCAACTACGCGTGTATTATTTTATATTTAGCCTTTCATCCAGAAGTTTGCCACTGAGGGAATTAGTATGACTGAACATTCATAAATAGTAAATGAGGAACTCTGAGGTAGGTTATTATTGCACGGGGACGAAGCCATAATGTGGGGGTGATATGAAACCTAACCTAACCCCACCCCTGTAACTCAAACCAAGTGTGTCTGTAGTGATGATGAATTGTCTTATAATAACCGGGGATCATTCAGCAGCATCAATCATCATCATTATTATTCATCTTGAGGTAGTAGGTAGTAGGCAGCTACCAAACAGGGAGGTACTACCGCCTGGGAAGATATTGGAAGCATAATGTATTGTCTAATGGTAGACCCTGCTGCTATGATCTGACTTTCTGCGTCATTTACACACATTTGCAGGGTCTCAATTGTGTCTCTTACTATTGACAACACAACATACATATATTGTTCCTCACTTTTATTTTTTTTTCATTTTGTATTTCTTTGTGGTTCTTTATTATTATTATTATTATTGTTATTATTATTGTTATTATTATTGTTATTCTTATTGTTATTCTTTTTATTATTATTATTATTATTATTATCATTATTATTATTATTACAATTTCGTCCCCTAGGCCCCGATGTGGGTCAGTGGCCTGTGCCTGGGTGGGCTAATTCCCGTAAAAAAAAAAAAAAAATCACCATTATTATCATCATTCATTATTTATCATCATTCATTATTTATCATCATTCATCATCGTCGTCATCACATATACGCCATCATCATTATCGTCATTATTCATCATCATCATCATCATCACACACACCACACATTACCACCCCTGAGCCCTCTCCCCCGCCCGCCTTGACTACCAGCAGTGTCAGTTGGTGCAAATTAGTGGTTATTTCGGTTCGTTTAAGCTATTTTGTAGATTTTCTCATAAAAATAAATATATCGTAATATACAAAATAAATATCTTTGTTTGGCATATGCAATAAATTCTGATTATTACATAACATTACGTGTAATTTATTCAGAATGTATTCATCATGCAGAACCTCTACCTATGGGAATATGTCAACCTGTCGTTTGTATCATGAGTTCTGAGTGGCTGGTCACACAAACGAAGCTCTGAATCAGGAGTCGAGCTTGGGGCCATATTTCTCTGAACCATCTGTGATTTTTGTTGATCAGCTGAATAAAAAACGTTTCCCATTATTTCCTGCAGAAGCAACTCAGTTTTTCTGTTAGTGAGCATTTACATGTAATATCCGGTCCTTATCATTACAAGAGCGTCGGTTAGATAGAAGTTTCGATCGGGTGGTTCAGTGTCTGGGAGTCGAGCTCTCAGTTGTCACTTTGGAAGGTATCAGTACTTTCTTATGGTGTCAAATTAAGCAAAACAAATATGGCCACGCCAGCCATCCGATTAAGTGTTATTACTAAGGTTCGCAAGTGACGCTTTATATCATGTGCTTCAACACCACAAGAGCGTATGTTCATACTGGAGATGGTTCAGTGTGTGGTGGTGATGTGGATGAACTTTAAACCAGGGACAGCCAGACGTGGAAGGAGGGAGCCAGCCAGTAGTGAGACGGTCGAGGCGATTAGTGGATGTGTGACGGAAGTTAACGTTTACAAAATGCTCCTAAATTAATACATCCAGTTGTCAAGGATTATAAAATACAGACGCCATCATGTGTGTGTTGGTGTTGAAAAATATAAGGTATGTCGCTGTGTATATTTCCCTTACAACTTATTTCTCTCTCCAATCTACGTCAATTCGATAGCCCATTAATTGTATAGAAATGTTGATGACTGGGACTTAATTATACTGAATGATCTTGACAGCTTCACTGGGGTAGAAATCCATTTCAACGTGATTTGGTTGAAGGAGTTTAAGGTTAGGTACCAGAACAAGGCGACCACCCACGCTGATTAACCCGACCTTCTCCCCTAGACCATTATCCGGTTTAGCATTTATACGGAGTCCTTTAACACGGCTTTAGAGGATTATGAACATTAGATTAACACCTAATCGTGTCCATGATCAAACCTTATAAGTGGTTGTTCCCAGTCGGCGAAATAGAGATGTCTCAACTGTGTACATTATGCCTTCAGTCTTCATTGGTGTATTCATAAGTGTTCTAAGTGGTCTATGATTGTCGGGAACAAAATGTAAACAGCACTTTTTGGCTAAAACGTATGTAACAATATAAGCAACTAACCACTCAGCGCAGCCAAACTCAGCTCGACATTAGCCACCACGTGAAGATTAGGCACGCAATCAGATTTTACTTGTTATACACAGAAGTGCCACTTTTGGTGGTTGGGGGGGGGGGGGGGTGTTAGGGTAGTTAATCTTCAGGTGATATAGGGTGAGCTGCTGCCATATCTTCGTGATTTCATTATTTTATCTTGTTTAAACCAAACACGATTTCTATGAGCGTTTTAAATCCCAGTGTAAGAGGCGGTGTTACCTTGTTCACCTGACAGTCAAATATTGTAGCCAGGAACAATCAGATCCATCTTGAGTACATCAGTTGGTCACTGTGGAGGAATGGTGGCGGTGGGGAAGTGTCTGTGGTGGTGAGGAAGTGTTTATAGTGGTGGTGGGGAAGTGGAAGTGTCTGTGGTGGTGGTGCGGAAGTGTTTATAGTAGTGGAGAAGTGTCCGTGTTGGTGGCGAAGTGTCTGTGGTGGTGGCGGTGAGGAGGTGTCTGTGGTGGTGGCTCATGAAGAATATCAAAATCATCAAATATTAATTTATTTTTCTTTCTAGGGTGTGTAGGTGGGAGGTAGGGTGTGTGGATTGGAGGTAGGGTATGTGGATGGAAGGAAGGATGTGTGGATGGGAGGAGGGTGTGTGGATGGGAGGAGGGGGTGGATGGGAGAGAGTGTGTGTGGATGCGGGGAAGAGTTTGTTATCTATTTTAGATTGTTTGGCTCTCTGAGGCTGGCTTGAGGTTTACGGCTGACTAGCTGAAGTGAACGGCTGGTTGGCTGAGGTGAATGGCTAGCTGGCCAAGAACCCCACCAAACAGATCCTCATTGCCAGACAGGCTGCATGTCGTCATTGGCAAGTACTGGGCAAGAACTGGCTCCAGAATGTATCTGCACCTGCGCCAGTGTTGGTCAAGTCTGGTCTTGAAGGAGCTCACTCTCGGTGTTGTCACACTCTCTGGCAGTGTGTGCCAAGAGTTTACAAACTCAGAAAAAGTTTGCCTTGGCAATCTTCCGAACACGTGGCTTCTTCAACCCTGTGACCACCCGCCCCGCTAGTCTAGTGAGGCACGTCCCACAGCTTCAAGTATGAACCCTCGACTGAGTAATGCCCTCTGAGTTGTTTATAATCTTCAATTGAGTCGCCCCTTGACTACCTGTAGTATAAGCTAGGCAATTCCTGTAGGGGGAGGGATATAAATTTGCCCCACTTAAGAGTTTGATAAAAAACAAACAAATATGAAGCACTAAGAGTGTATTGTATGTGGAGATTAAAGATTCACATGGTACACTGTGTGTGTAAACTGAGAATATGAACAAGTACAGTGTGTACTTGTACTGTAGTATATGCCCCCCCCCCCCCTCCGTCCCTTCCTTCCTGGTTAGTAAACGTTAGGGTAGTGTTGTACCTTGCTTCTCTCTCTCTCTGTGTATATATATATATATATATATATATATATATATATATATATATATATAATATATATATATATATATATATTATATATATATATATATACTGTATATAATATGTATATATATATATATATATACTGTATATATATATATATATATATATATATATGTATATATATATATATATATATATATATATATATATATATATATATATATATTTATCCAAACCTGTCATTCTATACCTGAAACCCGCTACAAACCTGCCTTCAACTGTAGTAAATATCAGCTACTACACTACACACCCTGGGGCGTTATCATATCTATCAACCTTTATTTCCTATACGTATTAACATGTAAATAAAACATCTTCCAAATTTTATTGATTTACTAATACATATTTATGAATGTTAGAAGTTAAATAATCGAGAAAGTTTCAATGATTTCTGCCGCTTTGAAGATTATTATCACAATATTAAGAAGTTGAATCATCCTTATTGACATATTATTTAGTACTGAACATGACATGTGTCTGGTGTCCACAGGTGATACAGAATGTGTTTCATTTTATCATGTCAGATGATGTTCTCCATCACATTCAAACCTAAATATGAATCCATTTGTTGCTGTGGTACTAGGTGAGGTTGTTGGTGTCCCAGCAGGTGAGGTTGTTGGTGTCCCAGCAGGTGAGATTGTTTGTTTCCCAGCAGGTGAGATTGTTTGTTTCCCAGCAGGTGAGATTGTTTGTTTCCCAGCAGGTGAGATTGTTTGTTTCCCAGCAGGTGAGATTTTTGTCCCAGCAGGTGAGGTTGTTTGTTCCCAACAGGTTAAGGGAAATGTTTTTACTATTATTGTTCCCGATAATTGATGCGGAAGTGTGAAACGTTCTTTTGTTACTGTCCAGAGTTCTGACGTCGGGAGTAACAGCACGCGAGGTTCTCCCCCAGCAGGATGAGGAGGGCTATGCCATACCCCATAAAGAGAAGATAAAAGGTGCCTTGTAGGTGGTGCAGTCCCAACACCACCTGCCCGTCGGTGCTCTGAGGAGTGAGTTAACCGGTTATCTTGATGACAAAAGAAAAATTACCTAATAAGAAATAATTAAATAACACTAGTAAAGGAAAACACGTAATGGGGAGGTTGTTGACAATCACATGGTCACGAGGTGTTAGGATAATTAATGATGAGGTTCACGCAAGCTCATTGTTTACAGGTTGTTTAATTTAATACAACAGAAGTGATGTAACGGTCAATGTCTTCCTACCTGGTCGTTGTTTGTGACTACTCCCTTGTCTTTCCTTTTCCGTGTAGCCATGACTTCCTTCATCCATTGAGACACCAGACCCGCCTCTTTCAGTCGCTGCACCAGGACTCTAATTGGACGATAGTAGGGCGCCCCGAGCCTACAGGAGAAACATGAACAAACTGGTATGGCATTCTAAATAATAAACAATTCCTCCATGAGTTGTGGACCACTAATGTGACCTGTGTGTGACATTAACCTAAAGGCAGTATACACGAGCGCTTTTTCGGGCAACATTAATTTGGCAATTCAATATCAGCAGCAAAATTGGGATAGTTACTGACTGGTATATTCTGGCAGAGCGGAAGTTCCAATCAAATCTTTTCCTGGCTTCACAAGCTGCAGAGTTTGCGTGAGTCAAAAGAGAATTGGTGTTATATTTAATTTGAAAAAAATATAATTATAGGTATATTTTTAAACCGTGTAATGTATTATTTAACGAGAATAGCTAAATAATTTTACGTAAGCAAACCCAGTTTTACAATAATAGCTGACTTGACATTCCAATGTTTACGCTTTGTGGCTGCTCGACTCCTCAACACTGATGCATTATTCTGTCCATAAATGCTTCGGATTCAAGAGTCTCAATCTCGGGGTTCATGGTTCGCGACATGACTCTTTTGAGTGACTGTATACCTGCAGTAACATGAGTTCTCCCACCAATTTTACGTGGACCAGGGAGTCCGAAATTTCCCTAGTAGAACTTTCGCTGGCACACTGAAGTCTATGAGACCACAGAGATGCTATCTTCACTAAAACCAATTCGAGGTGTGCTTCATTTACAGCAAGCGTCACCGAGTCTCCGTCGTCCATCATGGTTGTTTTGAACTCTGCGTTGGAGGTGAAATCATCAACGGTATGGATTCTGCTCCTTTTGATAACGATTCTTTCAGTTATGTCGAAATTAAAATACCGATAATGAGTTGCTCGATAAAAGTTGCCGGAAGTAACGTCGTGTGATACCGCCTTTACCAAACTTACACATTAAACAAGACGACGTCTGACGCGCCACAGTACTCCACCTCACAACCTAGTCACCAAACCATCATGGTCACTCACACCTAATTTTATGGGGTTATTATTATTCTGGCTTTGCTGCACAGCTCGCTAAATCAAGGTAAGAACCCTTTAATGTACGTAGGTATGTTGTATGTATGATCGTGTAATGTAATCAAGCCAAAGAACCTAGGAACTCTATCTAACTAGGCGACACCACGTGGTCCAGTTTTTCTAGTTTGCAGGATGATTGGTCTGGATCTTTTCGTGTTTATTTTTATTGTTTTTAAGATTTTGTAAAAAAAAAAAAGAAGAAAGTTAAAGTATCGTTTCCATCATCCCTATGTTTTTCCGACGTGTTTTGAATTATTTTAATCTTACCTAAGCTACCCTAACCAACATAACCTAACCGAACCAACCTAACCTAATCAAGCCAAAGAACCCAGGAACTGTATCTAACCTAACCTCCTAAAATTCGGTGGATGACCGAAACGATAATAATATCCAAATGAATTTGTTGAGAAAATAAGTCAGTGAGAAAAAATACAATAAAATAAATTGCTGACAACCAAAACTTATAAATAAAAGTTCGTGTGTGGTAACAAACTAAAAATAGTACAGGGATGAGCATGTTTGTACAGCTGTTACTTATGGCATTTGAATACAAATATTTAAGCGCTTCTAAATACTGAAAAAAACTATGAAGAGATGTAACTAGAAATAACACTTATAGTGCCTAAAGGGGGGTGGGGGTAAGATATCCAATCACAGGGTGAGATGTTACTGCGAGGGAAGGAAACAGTAGTGAGGAGCTCTTGTTATGATAAGGACAAACCATCAGGGAACTGAGTTTCCCAGAGATAAACAACAGACACAAGACCGGGCAGTAGATGGAGGGATGGAGTTATGACGTTATGGGGTATTTTGATTGATTAATTGATTGCTTTATATTTCTGGCCGTCAACTGCTAGGTTATTACGCAGTAGACTTATGTTGATGAACTTTTCCTTTTGTTCTTTTTCTTTTGAACGGACCACATTTGTTCCTAGCTTTCTTGTTCTTGGTTTTCGTCGTCCTATTGTTCCTCTTTTCTTCGTTTATTTCTTTGTTCACTTGTTTCTTAACTACAAGGAGGGCTTCCGGGAGCTCATTTTCTCGGATTGCACCTTGGCTACCCTCCACTCCAACCTCCATTTGGGACACTGCCGGTCGGAGGAGTGTGGGCCGCTACAAGCTGCACATTTCTTCGTCTTGTTACACGTGGTGTGCTGGTGCCCTCTGGTCCCGCACTCGACGTATACCTCCCGAGCCTGGCACTTCTTGACTGGGTGTCCATATCGCTGACACGTATAACATCGTGTGGGTCTGGCAACATATGTTTTAACTGGGGTGGTTTCCCATTCCAGTCGTACTTCTTTTGGTAGGGTTTTGGGGTAGCCCACCAGGGCCGCTTCGCTGGTCAGCTTTTTGACAACGGGGAGCTGGTGGCGAGTAGTTCGTTCAGCTATGGGGTATAGTGAACTTTACTGGAAGGAAAGACTCGGGACAGAAGACTACACTGGAATCATGGGGGGGGGGGGGGGGGGGGGGTTCCAACACCCCGAAGTGGACCAATATAGGCTGATGATTTATTTCACACACACACACCCACCCACCCACCCACCTCACTGCACCACCGAGGGCATGAACCTGGGCCACCATTATGGGAGTCAGGACCACCAGTAAGCGAGGCTTGACTCCCATGGTGATTCAGGTTGAAGCATCACTAATGAAGGTGAATGATATTATGTGGCTGGGAGACTGTTCAGCCACAACAGTCTTGACCAACGAAATCGAAAAAAAAAAGTGAGACAATGGGAGACAGGGATTATTTATTATTTATTTATATATTTATTTTTTACGAGGAATAGCCCACCCGGGCACAGGTCATCGACCCGCAACGGGGCCTAGGGACGAACAAATGAGAGTAAAAAAAAGGAAAAAAGAAAAAGATTATATTAATCTACACCACGATGCCGGAAAACCATCTTTTTGAATTGAGAAAGATCGTATGAGTATGGAAACACAGAAGAAGGCAGGGCATTCCACAGTTTGGCTGTGTGAGGAATGAAGGATGTACTATAAGTCTATAACGGGCTATTCTACTATATTCTAGTGCGACCGACAGCCACAGAAAAACAGTGGGCACCGAGGGCAAGACGAGTGTTACGAGCCCATGGCCTTGCTGGCGGTACACAGGATGCCAAATCTGCCGAACATTGCCCATTTAAGTGCCTCTAAAAGAGAAAGAGTGAAGCAACATTACGGTGAAGAGAAAGGGAAGAGAGATTATCAACTAAATAAGGAGAGTGATTTATAATTTCAACAAAGATCTAAGTAATTGCGCAGCTCATTGTCAAACAATTTTACAGTTTTAAAATTATATAATATTACCTAAAAGACCAAGCGTAGCCGCTGCCCTGTAGGTAGCCTCTTTTACTGATGTAGAAAGGATGTTGGCCGTGTTGGTCGGAGTAGTGGGAGTTGATGATGTCTGTGATGTAATATTCCCAGGAGACGATTGAGTGCTTCCCCGCCAGCACCTTCTGCAGCCCTTCATCCGGGCTCTCCGTCTGTACCAGACATATTCCATGATCATTATACACACACACACATACAGTGTGTATATATATATATATATATATATATATATATATATATATATATATATACACATACTGTATATAAACTGTATATACACACACACAGCACCAGCCATGGGAGCGTAACGTCACTCACCATGCTTGCTGGCAGAGGTTATCTACATTCATTAATAGGATTTAAGAGTTGTTTGTGTGGTATGTAAGTTAAGTTGTTTCACGTTATTGCTACATTATGGATATTTGTGTAAAGTCGCCCCAATAAGGATCTTGACCTTTCTTTCTGTCACAGTAATATTTGAGTAACATCTAATAAATCGTGGCTGTTTTATAGGCAATGTTTATTACAGTCAGTGGTTTAAAAAACAAAGGAAGTATTGTAATTTGTGACGTATCTAACAATATAGACTTATTTCATAAGACAAATTTAAAAATATCGACATGACTTGTAATGAAAGGACATTTTGTTTCTCTCGGCTGGACTGATGTATATGAAAATGCTCAAAGCTCTTCATATTATTTCAGACACACTGGAATTAGTTATATCACCGGTTGTGGTAAACACGATGTGACGGCTGAGGGGATACAACGCTCGCTTTTACTTGTAGGCACCAGTTCGCGCCCAGCTGTTAATGGATACCTAACTTAACAAATGTAGAAATGTAGACGATCGAGCACCGTGCCGACTACAATGCCTCCTGTTGTACCTAATAAAAAGGGTGAGTACTGGCAACCTGTTAGGGGTAGTGCGGCCACAGCTTATTATTTGTAGGTATTTTTCAGCATTTAAAATAATAATGATAATTATAATAAGAATAATGATATTATTATTATTTTGCCTCTTGGGGGGAATAATTAAGATGTGGGTCAGTACCTGTTGATTATGTCTCGCCACACACTCTAGTCTCTCCTCTCTCTTTTTATCTGCCCCTCTCTACTTACTTAACTATATGTCTGCTTGTCTCTCTCTCTCTAAAGTTTCTGTCTGTTTCTGTACCTACCTGCTGCTCACACCTGTAACACAATGTAAGTAAACTCTCACCTCAAACTGGTCATATATCTGCCTTACTACTGGATCTGGGTTCATGGTGAAGTAGAGAGAGGCAGCACTTGTAAACATCGAAGTCTCAGTTCCCCAGGTCCAGTCATCTTTCTTTAGGAGATCTTCCCAGTTTTCTATAGGCAACGACCAGCCCTGAACTGTGAGGTGAGCGATGAGGGAGGAGCGATAGGCCGATGTGATGATCATGCAGAACAATAACCACCATGCAATCAATATCTGCAATATGTGTTTAGGATTAGGAATAGGTAAACATAGCCTTACAAATACCTACAGTTATCAAATTAACCATCAACTTTATCTTCACTGCAGGTATTGATGAGGATATCGTCAGCCCACAACACATGTCACTTCTTGGTATAAAGAGTACAGTACGAGTTAATAAACTCACTCGGGATACCATGTTGGAGGGTGGATTGTTGGGGGGGTTCTCAAGCAGTAGACCCCAGCTGTAGAAGAAGGCTTCAGTGAGCCTAAGATGACGACGACCAGCCGACACCTTCGACCACGCCTTCTGTAGCAGCCACAAGGTAATGGCCCACGATAAGACGCCCACCAACAACAGCTGCCATATTTTTGCTGTGATAATTAGTAATGAGTTATAGCAGTAGGTAGTATAGGTAGGAGGCAGCTACCAAACAGGGAGGTACGACAGCCTGGGAAGATATTGGAAGCACAATGTGTTGTCTAATGGTAGACCCTGCTGCCATATGGCATCACGAAAATTGTGACCAAGTCCCAGGTTGCTAATTTGACTTTCTGCCTCATTTACACACAATTGCGGGGGTCTCAATTGTTTCTCTTACTATTGACAACACAACACACATGTATTGTTTCTCACTTTTGGTCTTTTTCTTTATTTTTTTAATTTCTTTATGGTTCTTTTTTATTATTATTATTATTATTATTATTATTTTTAATTTCGTATTTTTTATTATAAATTTTATTTATTATGAATTATTATTATTATTATTATTATTACTTTTTTTTAAACGTGGCCTCCAGCCTCCCCCAATAGCCACATCTTCGCCGCCATTTATTACCTTAAAATTTACTATCCTAATACAGAAGTAGCTACACTGGCTGTACTGAGTTAGTTGAACCGCAGATCTATGTGGCATTCAGTGACTGTTGCCTCAAAGTCGATATCTGCGACTGTTGTCGGCTTTGGGGCCGATGCTCTCGTTCCCCTGAGGCAAAGCAATGCAGACCTAAGCAGAGAGGACAGTCGACACCTCAACCAGGCTGTAACATAACTTTTGGGCTGCTGCTTCCGTTCTTACAACACCTCCGCGAGTCTGGCGTAGAAACATCTTGCACTTGGTCCCATCCCACCAGAGGTTGTGAACACTAGAGGAGTGAAGCTGCCTTGATCAACGTTTTGAATTCTCTGCCCATATATATCTTGTCGTTCTCGTTCCTCCTGTATGCAGTATCGAAAGCTAGGTTACGGTGACATGCGGCCATAATCAAAGCTCCTGATGTCGAAGAAAGCTCGCTGTCCCCGCGTCCAGAATCCTCGAGCACTGACGTCCACACGGGCTTCGTTAGATGTGTTTGAAGTCCTGTGTTGGAAGATCTCACCGTCCAAAGGAAGGTAGGGTCGGTTCTACCATGACATCCCGGCAGATTTCCTTCAACATATTTGCTGTGAGGTCCCTTATTTCGTCATGCCTCATGCATATGAAGCCCCTTTCTTGCACACCATGGCGTGATCGACGTCATAGGAAGAGCCACACACGCATTGGGAGGGCAAACCTTCTACTGGCCGACCGTACCTTAGAGCAATGGCATCTGTCTACTACTACTACATTTTACCTTCCCCCCCCCCCCCCCCCCCAGGCCCTGTTGTTGGTCAGTGACCTGTGCCCAGGTGGGCCCCGTAAAAAAAAAAAAATAAATAAATAAAATAAAAAGAAGTAAAAAAACAAATAAGTTAAAAAAATAATGAGAAGGTTTTGTTTTACTTTCGGACATGGCGCGCCCCAAAGTTATAAACGACTGAAACACTTTCCCTATTCTGAGCATTTTGAACCCTATATTTACTATTCGGAAATGGAAAATAGCGACACAATTGAATTATAATTGATTTTACGAACTTTTCAGTCTTCGTCTGTGAAGAGATGTTATCTTCCTGAAACCGAGCTAATAATGAGTGTGTTTAAATCACGCATGTTCAATGTTGACTGACGTCATCCAGTCGTGACCAATGATGTATCGATCTCATCACGCGAATTTTTTTCGAGCAATCACATTTGAATTTTTTCAAAGAAAGCAGTCTGGGTACGGATTTGAATTTCAATCACCAGTCTGACAATGGCCGTGGTGGAGGTTGGGTGTGATTCGTGCCCCTACGATTATTTGAAGTTTACTGCCGAGTTTTCCGAGAAAGACGATCATGCTATCAAATTCCTACGTAATCACGGTGTTTTTCCTACGTCTGTTGAGAGTTAGTTTAGTTTAAGCTAGGCCTACCGGGGTTCCGGGGCAGAGCCCCCGGCTAGGAGTATGGTTAGGCTAGGTTACGTTACGTTAACTTGTTAGGTTAGGTACGTTAGGTTACGTTACGTTACGTTAACTTGTTAGGTTAGGTACGTTAGGTTAGGTTGGATGACTCGTTTTCGTGTTCTCCCCCACCCAGAAACCCCGAATTCCCAGGCTCGCCCCCATTATTGTTGTTGGGTCGGTGTGGGGCAAAAACGAGTAATTTTCGCCAAAAATGTAGGTCAGATTCTCTTAAAACAGACCAAAATACACTGGAAAAACATATTGGTCAACCTCTCGGAACTCATGTCCGAAAGTAAAAATTTACCAATTTACCAATAATAATAACATTAATAATAATGATAATAATAAATTATAAGGTTGATTACCTGCATTAAACCAGAATGTTATTACTTGTCGCAATACTGTCTGACCTCCCCGTGTGAGTGGTCTCTGATTATCCTGGTAAGAGCTCTCGTGCATGACTGCAGTTATATATTTCTTCCCAGTCATATGTTATGGTATATTCTCTTTGTTCAGGTTTTAACGCTCTTTTTTCCCTGTACAATTTACATGACTGCCACTCCGTCATTTCTGCTCCAATTGTCTTGACTTTGATATGTAAGTATTGTACCTTGGTCTAACCGTTCTAACGTGCTCACCCCCCTTGAACAAGAATATTTTCTGAGGGTCTTTCTCGAATGGTGTGTCGACGTATTAGGAATTTGTCGATGTGTGAGGAGTCGTTCACAAGAAAAGCTTGGTGAGGTTTGTGGAGTTGTGATCCGTTATATTAAGATATTTTAACCCATTTAGATGAAGCTTTTACTCCTTCCTCTGTTTTGACGTTTAATTTGACATGTGTATCTTGTTTATGTGTGTTGTGGATGGCGTCGTCAGGCCGGTGTGTCGTGGTCTTCATCTGTTTCCTGGACAAATAATCGGTAGTGCCTTAGGTGGTGTGGTGATGGGTGGCAGGACATACGCTGAGGCCTTGTGACTGTACACTTTCTGATCTGATTCATACAAGATTTTTTTTAAGATTATTTTTGTCAAGGTTCCTGGCCATAAAATCCTTAGAACGTTCATGTGAGAGACAGACATGAGGGAGGCACTACTTGTTCCCTGCTGTAGTTGTGTAAGTCTTGTGACGTGTGCTGGACTGGCAGGAGGGAGGAAAGAACTGGACAACATACACTGTCTTCCTAATGTCAGCCAATGGTCACATAATCATAACCAGAGTTTAGAGGTTAAATTTTAGACATCTCTCATGGTCACCTTAACACGAGAGTTTATTTTTATCCTTCATGTCCGGTTTGTTTCATGCCATAATGGCTCAGTACAACGTAGAGTGAATACTGTATTACTTATCTTATACAAGATGAATAATGATTAATTTCAGTGAAGCATCTCTGACAAAATTGACCAACTACACATAATAAGTTATATCCATCGTTCTATAGAGAGTCATAGGTGGTAGGAGGAGCGCAGTTTAGTATGCAGTTTATCCCTATACTGTACGATACCCCCCATCTACCCCCTCCTGTATACAGTGACATACCTGTAAAAGGTCTAATTAGCGACAGGTAGAGAGGCAGCGGCTGGGGCTTGAGAGAGACAATGACCAGCTCCTCGTGGCTGTAACTCCGGGTGAAGAGCATTTGTTGGGCTCTCGCTGTCGTGGCTGATAGTAAGAGGGAAAAATCCACCTGCTGCCTCTGTAGGTACCCTGCGATCCCCGTCATGTTACCGTCGGGTAGGACCACTCCCCAAGTCCCGTCCTCCGGCTCCTGGATCGCATACCTGATACCAAACTCACAGTAATGTTATGGATAAAATCTCACCATCAAAATAATCAAATGGGCAAAATCCAACCAATGCAGATTTGTTTTGTCATGTTAAGTTACATTGGGTTAAGTTGGTGGGTCTCTGGTAGTGCAAGCAGAGGTTAGGTTAGGTTAGGGTTCTCCAATATTTCTAGAGTAATGTTTTATCTACACCTGATGAGACAACATGCCCGTATATGACAGTTCTTTGTGCAAGTATGACACCATTTTTGCAGGAACATTAGTTAAACTAAGGAAGTTAAGAAGGGTCCTTACGTCAACAATAATTAAGATAATTTTGCAGAGTTTGCCCAGGCTCTGGTTTAAACCAGCAAAAATTTGTTGGTTAGACATTTCCCTTAATAGAAACGTGAAGATCCATTGGTTAACTCCCGAATGATGCAACATTGCCAACACTTTTAAGAGTATAACCCTTTTCTCGATCCCCTTACCCCCTGTGGTGAATATTACTACTTTTTGACTATTATTACTTTATTCTTTGTAATTCAGGCAAGGTAATAATTGCACATGTACTCATACAGTATTATACAGTACTGTACTATGAGCTGTGTTTTCCATCACGCTTACATCCTACTGTAAGATTAAGAACCTACGTAAAGTTAAGGTGAGCTGCTATGGTGTTTAACATGTAGGCTTCCAGAGACTGCCCAAGACCCAGCGCCCTCTGTGTGGTCTCGTGCCTGGTCACCACAGCGTAGGGGAAGAACGACATACTCATCACAGTAAACAGGTGGCCCATGTAGTCCACGGGCTCCTCTGAGAGTAGAAGTGATGCTTAGTCTTCACAGTACGAGGAAGTTTATACAGAGATACCAGTGCAGGTACAGTTTTGGGTCTGACGTAAAAATACAGGTAGAGGTATAGGTATGAGGTACTGATTTAAGTGTGAAGTATGAAGATGAGTTTAGTTTATAATTGGGGTTTTGAAGCTTGTTGAAAAGCGTATATTTGGTGAGTGAGTGAAGCTAGTGCGCTATATTAGACCTCAAGATATCACCCTAGGAGGTGACAAGGCCAATTTTAACATATCTATATCAGTATAGGCTGCGACTAGCAAGGAAGAAACTGGAAACAGAGAATGGGAATCTGCGCAAGAGAGCCGAGCCGTGTCACTGCCTGTCTGAGAACTTAACTCAGACGTCATTCCTTTCCAAAACCCTATATCATGAATAGCAGGGGGATGGAGCCGAAGGAAGGGCGGAATAAGTGCGTACACTAGCTTCGCTCACTCACTAAAAACAGGCTTTTCAGCAAGCTTCAAAGCCCTTATTTTAGTGAGTTGAGCTCGCTAGTGCACTTTGCTAAATTCCACAGGAAGGAGGGTGCTAGGGTGTAATGGGAGCAGTGAGCACACACAGGACCATTGGAATTTTATTTATTTTAGATTAAGCTACATTAATATTTTTCTAGCGTGCTGTCTGTGGGTTGAGGGGAGAGACCCATTGCCACACAGGGTGCGTCTGACACTCGGTGAAACAGATATCTTGCTATGAAGCAGGAGGTCGATTTCCACTGACCCCCTTCCCGGACCTGTGAGAGGGAGTGGGTCATCAGGAAAGCCAGTGAAGCCGCTACACCCCGTGCGTCATGGGGGCGAGGGGCCTTCCCAGGGTCAGCCTTCTCTATAACCTGCCGCAACCTGTCTGCCAATCCTCTGACTGACAGCGGGCGGCCTGACCGAGGATGAACGACGAGATGATGCTGGCCGGTGGTGTGATTGGTCGTAGCGGAGAAGTATTGGCGGAGGGTCCCGACCAGGCAGAGTCAGTGATGCTCGCCTTCCACCTTTCATGCTGGAACCGGTACTGGCTGGAGCCTGTGGTTCTCCCGGTCATTTTTTGCCAGGGAAGTGGGAGAAGGTCCCAGGGACACTGCAGAATCTCCTTGGGCGAAGGAGGTTTAGTGGCAGAACCTCGTGATTGCCTTGAGGTGGGAGGACCTGAAGCCTGTGGCCAGCGCTATGAGGAAGAGGGCCTTCTGTAGTAGGCGGTCCTTTGACGGTCGGATGGTGAATGGTTCCTGGGGTAAGACAGATATCAGATTAATCCATGTCATGGTAAAACCTTCATAGTAACAAGAACATAGGAAAAACAGACAACATAAGGCCAGAGGCCCTCAGGCTAGATTGTCAGTATAATTCACAGGACTGAAGAAGTAGTACTTACCGAGCAGAAGAGTGATGACTTTCTTCAAGGACCGGAAGTTCCAGGGTGGTCTAGATGGTCGCTGGTGGAACTGGCCCCGCTTCAGCAGGGTAACCTACCCGTTATTAACCTTCACCCCACCTGTAATCCAGAGGGTTGGTGAGGATCGCCAGGTGGACGGGAGGGTCGGGATAGACTTGCCTCGCTCGTGCACTAGAGATGATAGGAACTCTAGAACTACACTTTCACTGGGCGTGGGAAATCCTTGCTCCTTGAGGTACTGCTGGAAGGCTTTCCAGCAGGACTCGCATTCTCGAGTAGTGGAGGGTCTTAGTCCTGACAAGATGTCCTCCACTGCTCTAGGCGAATAATGTGTGCTCAGGGAAGAACAGAGAAACTTCACGCATGCAAGTGAAGTGACCTCTGACTCTGTAGCCTGGCAACGAGTGGAAACGTTTATATTCTCAGACAGGCAGTTTCACGGAGCAGTTCTCTTGCGCAGATTCTCATTCTCTGTTTCCAGTTTCTTCATTGCTAGTCGCAGCCTATACTGATATACAGTAGTTGTGCTAATATTGGCCTTGTTACACCCTAGGGTGATATCTTGAGGTCAAATAAAGCAAAGTGCACAAGCGAGCTCAACTCACTAAAATCGTGGGTTTAGCATTGAGGTATCATCGACTAGGACTAACTCGCTATTAATTACTGTACGCTCCCCCGTCACAACCAAACCACAGGATGGATCTTTGCAAGCAACAAGCACTTAGTCATGAACACTTCATCACCAGGTTCACAACTTGACCTTTATCCCGTTCCGCCACCGTGGAGTTGTCAGGCGTCAAGACCATCCAGTTCCATCTGCCTTTAATGCTATACCCTGTGTGAGGAGAAGCAGGAGCAGAGGGGTGTGTGATAATAATCTAGTGAAAGGCTTAGACTTAAGATGGGATATCAGGATCAATTACGAACCAGCCACCAAGGAGCGGCCTGGGCAGAGTGAAACCCAGACTGGGACTACACAACTTTGGTGCCTGACACTACTGTGGCTGAGGTGGACGCGGGACGAGTCGTGTGTCTGGTAACATAACACTCACGATTCGTCGCTTCTGACGATAAACAGTGAAGTGATGTTTAAAGTTTTACCCGGATCACCAATCCCGGACTCGTCGCTATTAATCTGGTAATATGTCTACAGCCCCCGGAATACAGCAATATTGTAGCCCCCAGAATACAGTAATATACATACAGCCCTCTGCAGCTAATAAATTGAGCACCATATTGTAATAACGGTGATCATATTGCTCACAAGCTCATAGTTTCTGGAGGTGCTGATGGACAATATTACTGACAAGGTGACTATGGGAATGAAAGATAAAAATACCTGTTTAGTAGTAAGATAAGGGAGATTTAAATGTTCTATGTTTGAGGAACTTTACGTAATAGGCAGATGGGAATATGTGACAAAGAAGGGAATTTCACAGTTTGGGAGAATGAAGGAGGTGAATAACGATGTTGTTGGACAAAATAGATCTTAGGCAGAATAGAGTAGAGGTCGGCATGATTAGAAATGACATAATGCTTCTATACTGAGGTTGAGGAAACGGAGAGATGATAGGTTATAATATTTCAGGGAGGTCAAGTGAGGGAAGTTTTACACGAAGAGTCTGACACCATACCACATTAAACACCAAAGAACAACAAGATGAGATTCTTTGAAGTTGTCGAATGTGAAGTCAAGGTATTTAGTAAGCAAATGAAGGAAGTCAACGAAAGAGTGGCTGAAACAACAGAGAAGAGGTGGCGTTCCTCAAGGTGTGTTATAGAATCCACGATTTTAGAGATGACTGAAGTGAAGGCTGTCGGACGCTAGTAGAAGGAAAAGAAATGTGAACACCTTTTTGGGGACAGGCTTATATCCAAGATGAAGAACCAGACTTTAAAGAAGGTTGAAAAGTTTAGAGAGAACAGGAGCAAAAGGAAATGCATTGTGTTTTAAGGACATTTGATCAAAATTGATCTTTTAAGTTCGTGATTTATGAGAAATAAACAAGATCTCAATATGGTGGTAATTCTTGAATGATAATGTACAATGATCCGAGGCGAGACAGACCGTGTAATAAGAGGGGGCCGAGTTGAGCGCCAGAGGTGAGGTTCCATACGTGTAGGAGCTGGACGTCTGCCTCCCCTCTTCTGCAGTACATACACCGTCGGTGTACCTCCACCTCCTCCTCTACACTGCCTGGTGATGGACAATGCAAATTACAGGAAGATTTCTCCTCGGCCAATACACTCTACCTTCACCAATACTCTTACCTTAAGTCTCATCGTGTTATAGTATAAACAACTTACCTTCCTCTCTCGTCTTCAAGAGCCTCTGGGTAAAAGTAGGTTCCTGACGGGTGTGGAGGGAGAGGTACACTATGTGGAGGGTATTGCGGACACTCTCATGAAGGAGGACACCTTCCACTCCTGTCCTGCTACCCACCACCACCACTCGGGTCTCTGGCTGCTGCCACACCCTCGCCGCCTGTAGGAACCTGTGTGAGGTTGTTGTACCCAGTTACAGATAATGTTACTCACTAAAGGGACATTAATGTACACTCATGCGCCATAGTTTCGATGGACCCTCTACCCCTACCCCTGACTCGATGGAAGTCGTAGCCTTGGCTTCCTACCGAACTTCCCCCTGTGGGGTACATGATGTTGGTTCACACTCAGGATGGGATGGAGAAAGGAAACTCACAATGTACTCTGTATACATGTTGTATTGGATGTACAATGCAGCTTGGTGCTGGGAAGGCAGCATGGTTACAAGCGTGATGTAGAGAGAGCTGGTGGGTGAGGGTGCTCAGAGGAGGACAGGCAGCTTGAAGGGCTGCATAGTCGCCGGCGGGAGCGAGGGCCGCCAGGCAGGAGTGGAGGAGGTGGTGTTACTTGAAGACTGGCTGTAGGTAGTAAGAGAGAGGTAGGTCACCACGAGGACAGGTCTTATATAGCGGAGGTAGGCGTGGCTTAATAGTTGACCTCCGTCATGTAAGGCGACGCTGGTTGACCTAGACCACGAGGCATACACTGGGGAATTCGCGGGGTCGGCTACTCAGCGACAATCAGCGTTTGTAGGGAAGGAATCCACTACACCCCTACCCTCTCACTTCCCCCCACTCATCGTTCAGTGGTGCAATGTGGTAGCTCGAAGCTTCGCTGGATTGTACGAATAGCAGTTCATGATGTAATATTTGAGAGAATATATACAAGATACAGTTTTTTTAGTGTCTTCACAACACTTTATTTACCATCACTGTACTTAACATTACTATACAGGAGGGACCGTTCGGTTTGCAGCCCTGACTACGACTTCCCTCGAGCCAGGAGTAGGGATAGAGGGTGCATCGAAACTATGGCGCTTGAGAGTACAATCATATACACATGAGGAGGAAGTATGTGTAGCAGTGTGTGTGGAGTCATGAACACTGGGTAAACGCCCTGTATATTGATAAATACTGTACAAATACCGTCAGTAGTACAAACGCCAGTTATAGCAGCACCTGAGAGCCAGGGAGTTGTTGTTGGAGATGATGTGTAGAAGAAGAACGCGGCAGGAGACGGTCGCCTCTCCCCACAGCCCCTGCAAGAGGTGTTCCAGCGCCCGCTGGTTCAGGGAGAACAGCGACCCTAACTCTACTACCACACTGCCCACACCACCACACACCTGCCTCCTGCACCTACACCTGTAATGAAGTCCACGAATAAAAACATGTACAGTATTCCACTGAAATATACTGTATATGTATATTGTCCCAGATAAAAGGAATTGGCGATCATTTGCTCACTCTTCGTATAAAGAAGAAACAGAAAAAACCCTGTCTTTCTCCGGAGGAAAAAAAATGGTCAAGTATAATAAAAAGCCTAACATAATTTGTTATTATTAAACACGAACAAGACTGGAGGATGCTAACACAAGGCGACATTTGTATCCCTAGATCTTTTACCAAACACTTTCAAGCTCAGAAATTGCCTGGCCTACACATATTAAGTAGCCACCCGCTCAAGCTCAATAGCGGCAAACTCGGATTCGCTCTAATTAATGAGTTGCTGAGGATGTTTGCCTCTGAGTTTGGTTTCATTTGTTTTGAAATCTTTTCCAGCAAGGATCCTTCACACAGTTACATTCCTTTAGATACAGGTGTCACGTGATTAATAATTTAGTTCTTTTAAATATTCCATATTAGTTTATTTATATTTAAACCATAATTCCTATATATAGTGTAAACAAACTGATATACCATCAAACCATTAAATTTTCCCCGGCTCGGGGGTGTCTAGCAGCGTGTGTCCGAATCGCCTTGCAAACAGTGACTTCAGCCCACGGAAATGTGTATAGTGAGCTTTGTCAGATCAAACTATGCCAGTAGAAAAACATACATCTCTAGTAAAATGCAAGGATGCATTATCGCCTCAGGGACTATATTAGATACTGCACATGATGTTACTGTCTACTTTAAATGTGTCATCAGTTCTCTGAGCATGAAAGCTTTGGTCTTGGCGGGAGGTGTAGTGATGGGTTGTCAGACCGCAGCTTGCATCTCAGAGACAGTCCAGTCTTGACCCGACATTAGGGAGGTCAAGTGTAGGGTAACTCTCACGGTTGACCAAGGGTTATAAATCAGCCAGGCTCCCCTCCCATGTGACACGGCACCACAACAAACATGTAAGAAGGCACCAGCCGACTCTCTCCCAAGATACAACTTATAGTCTCTGAAAAAGTCCAGATCTGACCCTGCATCAGCGAGGGCAAATGTAAGGAGACCCTTCACCGCCCCCCATCAGCTCAACCTGAGGGCTCGCCTCTCAATATATAGGACGTCCTAGTCCTCCCTCGGACACACGGAGAGAGAGACAGAGCCCAGAGACAGTCAGAGAGAGCCAGAGAGGGACAGAGAGAGAGTGTGTCTTGTGACCAGGAAGGGCCAGCTACCACGTCCCTAGTCCCGCTCGAGAGAAGCCCGCCACTAAGTGTAACGAAGTCTCAGCCGGGTCCATCGACAGAGTGCTGTCAACTCCACGTGTAACAGTAAGTGCTGGCTGTGTAGACTGAAGAAGTGCAGTGATCCCGAACCTGTGTTAATATACAGTGTTGACATCACACCCTCGAGACACGCTACCATTTCCTCTCGCTATAATATTCTACTACTATAACCTCCTAACTTACCTCTTCATGTGAGATTTTGTCTCATTACATGTGTAATATATACTCGTACATATAATTGAATATGCATCAAAATATAAGATTCATTAAATTGTGATGATGTATGAATATCGGTCTCCATTCAATCAAGATTATAATTTTATTCAGTGGAAAATGTTTGTTGGTACAGCTTATATATATATATATATATATATATATATATATATATATATTGCAAACGGACAGTGCTCATAAACAGTGGACGGACACAAGCGGCCCCAGAGTGAGTCTGTGATAATCTAATAGGTGGTGATACACAGGACAGGAGTCTTACCTGAGGACGTGAGACACTATAGGGTCGTGGTGTGATGTTGTGGCCACTACCAGGTGACACCCTGCCACCTGTTGCTCCACCACCTGGGTCACCATCACCCTAAGTTGGTGAGCAGAGTCACCTAGTCCCTCCGAGCAGTTCCCTGCCTGGTCCATGAGACTTCCTGACTGATTCATATCACCATCAACACCCGCCATGACACTGCGGACTGTGGCCAGGAGTAGGTAGACGTTGACACACTCTTTTGTGGCCCTCATACTGTCCTATGTAAGCAAAATTACCGTAGTGTCAGGGATTCATAACAGCTGTAGTAGTGACTAGTTATCAAATATTCTAGAATATAGAGCGTGTTGATGGTCGCTGAGCTCATGGTGTGTGTATGTGTTGTGCGCGCGCGAGTCCTTACTGTGACGAGTGACGACCTGTGGTGTAATGGTCAGCATTCTCGCCTCGCTAGCGAGCGGACCCGAGTTCGGGTAGGGTGAAACTTTGGGCAAGTTTCTTTACGCCATTTCCCTCTGACTATCCAGCAGTATTTGAGAATCCAGATGTTAATCGATTTGCGGATCGTATTCCGGGGTAATGGTTAACTAGTGCAGTTGGCGAGTTGTCCGGTCTTCTCGGACTATTCCTTGACACTGGGTCATGCAGCTCGTTAACTCAGATGTGTGGTTGTTGTGTTGGCGACAGCTTCTACACCTTAAACAAATTCACGCCTAGGTGGCCCTCGTTACACGAGGGGCAACCATTACTATATACGCTTACGTGGTTTTTAGCACATACAATAAAACAGTTACTGTTGTCCAGATTACTACCCCCCAAAAAAAACATGGTAAATATTTAGGAGCTGTCAACACCTACTTATATAATGAGTCTTGTATTGGAAGAAAGAGAAAATAACTAAAAATAATTTTATTCTACAGTGTTTCCGTCGAAAATTTATATTTTTCGAGTATTTTAACCGATCGCATTACCAACAATATTACTGTTTAAAGTGGACAGAGCTTCGAAGTTGAGGGAAAATATTAACCACAATTATTCATCTCGTCATCTTGTGTTCAGTAGGATAACAAATGAATCTGTTTCACTCCACAACATTACCGCCTGTGAGACGAGTCTTGTTCCCACACTTAAGCACTTCCACTACTTTGGTCTCGATTCCTCGATTTACCCCCTTTGTTTACTGTCCCCATAACTCAAGTACTGAAATATTTACAGTCTGAACCTACGATACAATATGGGGCAAGATTACAGAAGACAATTACTTCCGTATTTAATGGCTTACATAACAATTATACATCATTAGGTGAAGTCTGTACCCAATGACACACCACCTTCTGCGTGATGTTCTCTCCGTAGTCCTTCGTGCTCTTATATAGTCTAAAAAACAACTGCAAATAATCCTTCATTATATAAGGTTGTGTGTGTCACTTTCACAGATCCCCTTCCCTCCACACGTGATATACAATTCCGTCTAAATCAGGGGTTCTCAACCAGGGGGGAATTCCCCCCAGGGGGGGAATTCAGGTTTTCAAGGCGGGGAAAACTGATTCAGGAGCAAGAGATATGTTCGATGAGAAATCAATCACAGAATTTTGGCCCTTGATGTGCGATTCCTACCCAAAAGTGGCAGAAAGAGCTATCCGTGCATTGCTTCCGTTTGTGTCGACATATCTTTGTGAGTCAGGCTTTTCAACTCAGTTGCAAATTAAAACGAAGCAACGTAGTAGATTAGAGGTAGAAAATGACCTGCGTTGTGCCCTTTCAAGCACTCCTCCGCGTATCCCAGAATTGGCG
Source organism: Homarus gammarus (assembly GCA_958450375.1). Taxonomy (NCBI): domain Eukaryota; kingdom Metazoa; phylum Arthropoda; class Malacostraca; order Decapoda; family Nephropidae; genus Homarus; species Homarus gammarus. Next base: position 1,351,276 of record CAUDMG010001871.1, read on the forward strand.
AAGAAAAAACAATCACAGGTTTCTCATTGACTGTAATCTTCATCTGAATAAAATTAATTACAAATTTACAATATCCTGGTATTCTATTGAACTTTTTGTTTATTGCATTATGCTTCAGTTTGGTCTGTTAAGTAATTCATTATAAATATAAAAAAACTATTTTCTTTTATTCAAGTTTTATAAATCCATCAACATTTTCAATTGGCATTTAATTTGTAAAACTCCACTATAAAAATAATCCATGTAAAATTGTAAATGTATATGTACTAATATGGAAAAAATAAAGGATTTTCAGTATTATATTCATATTATTTGGAATGCACTTTTTGAGGCAGACAATCTTGGAAAGGAGGGGGGAATGACATCCTGACATATGGTGAAAGGGGTGCATGGGGCAAACAAGGTTGAGAACCACTGATCTAAATCAATTCAAAAACCCGGTCGTCCGTTTGATGCACAGTGCAAATTAAATCACAATCCATCGCATTTCCCTTTTTGTGATGGACTAAGGAACTTATTGAAGAAAGTGTGACTGGACAATATGATTTACACTCGAGATGGGTCAACTATCACCCTCAAGTTTACGAGACTACCTGAGGCGGTGTTAGGTATATCCCGTGTAGATATATCAGATTCAATTGGGCTTACATTACCCCCCGGTAATAGCTCAGGCGAGATATAAATTATACATAGGCACATTAGAGATTCATTCTGTGACCCAGTGTTTTTAGGTCCAATGAAGTATGATATAAACTTGGCTGCAGCTAATGGTACTTGGCAGTAACACGTGCACCTGCTGAAGACAACCAATAATTGGCTAGTATATATTAATGGGCCTCACTTGTCTGCCCCGTGTGTTGTTTCTCCTCTGGGTGGCAGGTGTGTGCCTCGATTGCAAGACCGACTTCAACTTAACCTAGCCTAAAGAAAGTCTGACTTAACGTATTCCAACTCTAACTTAACCAAACCTAATGAAAATCTAACTTAACATACTCGAACCTAACCTAACCTAACCTAAGTTAAAGGAAGTCTGACTTGGCATACTCTAGTCACAGACATGATAATTTTTGTTCCAATTTCCAAAAGTCTTTTGTGGTGTATTCAGTTTTACATTATATCTCTGTCTCTGTTTTCAGCTTCTCTTAAAGTCCAATTCGATTTCATACAACTTTTTCTTTATAATTTCTTAAGTTTTCAACCCAGTAAACTCATAACTGGGACATGGTGTGACTCGCAGTGTGCCTCTGGGTTAGTCTTAGTGTGGGTTACCTACTGTAGGTTTTGAGTTTTTACCTTCATTCATCTTCCTGACACTTATTTGAAATTTCATCCTCGCCATCACTTGTTGTTTCATAAACCTGTATTAATGCCAAGTACTGTACACAGGCTTAACATTAATGAAAATGACATTGCTGCCAAGTGGATACAATACTTGTTTCCCAGTCCACCCAGGTGTGAATGGATACCTGAATTTACAGTTGCGATCGAGTGCAGAGCTGTTATGCCACCTTGGACACAGTGCCATATATCCTCTAGGTCCGTAATGTGACTTTCACTTTTCATACTATAAAGTAGTGTTCATCTCCACTGTAACATCTTCCTCACCCTGCCAATACCTTCCATCTTTATAGAATGTTTTTACATTCAAAGATCCTATTTTAAGGGTACAATATAGCCGCTCATTCTTAAGCCAGGGGTGAGGTAGATGAGGTAGGCCCTCACACCTCACTCTAGTGAAGGACTCGCCACCTCACGGGGTAGTTTGATAATGGTCAAGTCATTCGTAGGCAACATAATATTAGCGTAGTTTTACTGTAAATATCAACACTTACCATCACCCTCGTAGTTGAGCCGTTGTTCAGAGCTCACCGAGGTAAATTAGGTACATCAACAAAGGACCTGTGTACACAGGTATGGTGGTGTAACAGAGACTCACAGTGTGTCACATCGTCAGTACAGTCGGCCGCTATGAACAAATGGCACTTCGGCGCCGTCATCCCTCACCATGTTGTTGACATTGCCCTCCGCCACTCTACCCTCTCTCTCTCCCAGGACACCATGTTAAATTATCTACTCTACCCTCAACATTCGTGGAGATCTAGACAGTATTTGCTTTATTGTACTCACAAAAAATAACGGATAGTATATGGATAATTTTAGTGAATGAAATAAAAATATTTATTCACTATTATGATGGTTGATCCTGCCTCAGTGTGAACCAGATAATGGTGCTCGTATGAAGTGTGTGGCAGACTTCACTTGGAGGCCATAAACTATACTGTAGAGTGTAGACGCATGCTGAAGGAAGGTAAAGAGAAGTGCAAAGTCTATAATGATCGTGCTGGGAACATGACTAACCTCTATCAGGGTGTCGTACAGGTGGACCTGATCACCAGGTGTCACGGCTAAAGTTGGTAGTGAATGTAAAATTTAATTAAAATAAAGTTGTCCAACAGTAAAATAGGAACACAAGTCCAACCTTCAATGAAAGTTATGCCATTCGAGGTAAAGAAAATGTTTAAACTCTCAATGTTGTATGATGATAGTGTTGCCAAACCCTGCGTGGTGCTGTACCTGTGACATAATTTATTAAGAATTTTGAATTAACGGCGCTATAGAAAACAAAGGTGGATGTATAATGTACCCGACCCTGTTATGGTTAAAAGGTTTTACTCTATAGCTGATAATGCCTGTCGCCCATCGCTGTGTCTTACGTTGAGTGGCCGTGACAACCAGATTGAAGTCGGTCTGGAAGGAAGGGTAGTTTTTGTAAGAAAGAATGTACTGAATTATTTATCGATGCCAGATCATTAATGTGTGATGAGCGAGGAAGTAGTGTTAGTGCTGGACCATCTAGAGCTGTGGTGTTAACGACGTGACAGGTGGATTGAAGATACAACAACAACAAAAAAGAATCCCTTATTCATTCAGTGTCAGTTGGTCATTCAGTCAATAAGTCAGTCAGTATGTTTAGTCAGTCAATAAGTTACTAAGTCAGTCACTCAGTCTAGTTAGTAAGTCGGTAAGATTTTAAATGAAGTAAATGAGTTAGTCTATGTTTATTAAATCTACCACCTAGTAAAAAACAACATACACATGACCCTATTTCTTGTGTTAGGTCTTTTTATTTGTCATTTCTTCTAGATATTTGACAACCATTTACTCTGTTCACTACACCGAGGTACACAGCTCTACCTTTGTTCGCTAATCATCGGAATTGGTAGTGTGTGTGTGTGTGTGTGTGTGTAAATCGATAGTAGGTGTTGGCGCTACATTGATCCACCAATATAAACATTAGTAGTGCGGTAGAGCAGAGGTCTTTATTGGGTTATTATGTACGTGATAATGGGAGAATAATTGCATCGTCTAACCCGTGATTATCGTTTGATGTAAGGGCGGAGGTAATGCACGCCGCCGCACCTGGGTCAGTAACGGAGGCATCAGTTAGAACACTACTTGACTGAATCATCCACAAAGGCTGCGAAATTATGGAGGTGGTACGAAAGTTTGGCTGACCGACAAACGCACGACCAGCATGCCTGTGTAATTTACGTCCGGTTAAGAGAAACGTAAATATTTAACAATTCTGTACAGTCCATTGTGCTGCTCAGGCCTATCTCACCTGCTGGCACTTGACTGTTGCTCCACCGCTGACACCTTTGATGCAGCCTAGTGAGATGTCAGGTAATTCCACAGCTTGTCATCTTTGATACAGTTGTTGATTGATTGGTAGTTGGAATCGTCACAGCTGTCCAGTGTTGTAGTTATTATCTTAGCTTGTAAGTAACACAAGACACAATTGTAGTGTTCTGTTCACTTGTTGTTCATTGGTTTAATATGAACACACGTGGTAATTTTCTAGTTATATTGGGGTAGTAATGTCTTTACAATTATTTGGTATTGTCAGATAATGAGCATCAGTTATTAGCTTGTAATTAGCTGAGAGAGATGGATAGATATAGCCCGGAGAGCTTGTCTTGGGACACGACTTAGTACCGTGTCAGGCTATGAACTTTCTTTTTTTTACCGGATTAGCCTAACAGGGCACAGGTCAATGACCCACATCAGGGTCTGGAAGCGAAATTATGATGATGATGATAATAATAATAATAATAATAATAATAATAATAATAATAATAATAATAAATAAAAAATAGAAAAAAATTAATAATAATAATAATAATAATAATAATAATAATAAATGACCATAAATAAATACAAAATTAAAATACACTATCAAGAGTGAGAAACGATATATGTATGTTTTGTTGTCAAAGTAAGAGAAACAATTGAGACCCTGCAATTGTGTAAATGAGGCAGAAAGTTAGATCAACAACCTGGGACTTGGTCACAATTTTCGTGATGCCATAAGGCAGCAGGGTCTACCATTAGACAACACATTATGCTTCCAATATCTTCCCAGTCTGTAGTACCTCCCTGTTTGGGAGCTGCCTACTACACTTCAAAAGGTGCCTCTGGGCCCGGCTGGGTGTTATGAACTCCTGTATTTTTCATATAATTTCCTTGAAAATGTCAGACTTTTTACTTATAGACCCGAGAATTCTATATTGCATGTCATGGGTTGCGTTAGGCTTACCCACGCAACCAACTCCAAAGTTTGTTTTACCAGAGATAAGACGCCCGGCGAGGCATAACTGGGACATGTATTTTTCAATTAGTGTATGTTAGCCAGCCTTTAGGGGGGTGGGCAGTGGAACAGTGTTGTACTGTTCATCGCTTCGCACCCAAAAACCTTATTTTAAGTAGTATCCCCTGAGCCATGGGTTAGTTAAGACGTCGTCTCCATCCTCTTCCTCCTGAAAGGGGGCGGGACACCACACCACACAGAGTCCTCCACCGCCACTCCGTCCTGTGAACCGTCGTCGACACGAGACTAAGCGTGTTAACCTAGGTTGTTATCCCTGTGGAAATATCACGTGTGGATGCCTGGTTGCGACAAGAGCAATCCAGGCTGGCCTATCAAACCTACAGTAAATGGTTAATTAATTCACGCTTACAGAGTTCTCCTGCCCGACACCCGTCTACAGTGACCGTGATCGACACTAGACTAAGTGTGTTAACCTAGGTTTGTTATCCCCGTGGAAATATCACGTGTGGAAGCCTGGTTGCGACAAAAGCAATCCAGGCTGGTCTATTGCACCTAAATGGTTAATTCAAGTCATGCTTACCAGTTCTCCTTGCCACGACAACCGTCTACCGTGACTGTCAGTGACGCGAGACTATGTGTGGTACACCAAGAGTACCTTTTGTTGTTATGGCCGTGGAAAGAAGTTCTTATGCGGAAGCCTGGTTGCAACAAAAGCAATCCAGGCTGGCAGTAAATGTATCACTTGAAGAATTTAGGCTCTGTTAGGTCATACCCATAGTAAAGTAATCACATGTGTCCCCAAGTTAAAATTCTCTTTTAGAAGATTAATTTTATTACAGCGTGAACGTGAGTGAATCATATATCCATGCAAATTGTAAATCATTGTATGGAAGCTTGACAAATAAATGTAAGTGCAATTATCTGCCCGTAACTGTGATCCTATCTTATTATTACTGAAGGTAATGACTGATTGGTATGACATAGTATAACCAATAACTTAGATGGATGTTGAAATTATAAATGAATTCATTAAATCATCATTTATCAAGTATAAATCATGGAATGTCGAGTGGTGGAGTGAACTTCTACGTAGATACACCATAATCTCCTGTAAGTAATCAGTGTGAAGGTATCGAACTCTACGGTAAGAAATAAGAAATACGACATATTAATATCTTTATATAATATAATCCACTCCTACTACCACCGATCCACCCAAAACCATGACATTGCATTACTTACAAGAATTTTAGTATAAAAGTACTATTCTGTGAACAATGTTGGAGTGAGGCACTTATGTCGTTGGATGTATTGTTATTTCGTTTAAGATCTGAAACATCCAGGCCAAAGTCCCGATTAGAAACCAGTACCTCTTCACACCGCTAGATACCGCTACTTGCACAAACACGAACACGGATGAATTCACCGTGATGGGCTGGCTCATTACCACGAGCACAACCCAAAGATTGTAGTACACACTGACACACTCCTGAGTTGTATCACAGTACTAAACAGCACATTCAAATATTGGAATAACACCCACCGTCAGGATCTTTTCGGTTTCATGTATCGCACTAAAAAAAATTTTCTTATGTAGATTAATATGATGATTCCAAAAATGTGAATTTTTTTGGAGAAGTGAATAGCCCAACAAATTATAGCCTTTTAAACTTTCAAGGTTCTATATTGAAATGTTAGAGTAAGGTTTTCAAAGGCTTGTTTGCTGTTCTTTTTAGTAGTTTACCCCACACTCTAACTGCTAGAGTGTGGGGTAAACTACTCAAAAGAACAGCAAACAAGCCTTTGAAAACCTTACCCAACCTTTCGTAACACATACCGCACACCGAAAACACGAGTAAGGATAAGTCTTTTGTAGTTTTATGGTTTTTATGGCCTAGGTAAGGGTTTCAGAAGTTTGTTTGGTGTTCTTTACTTCATCACCTGCAACGAAAAACATAGACTAAAGCAATTTAGTCTAAAAATGGTAACATTTAATTGTAGAACATTGAAAGTTTAAAGGCCTATTTTTTTTTTTTTGCTCTTCATTTCTCCAAAAAAATAATCACCTTTTTGGAATCACCATAAAATTTTACACTATAATAAACATGTTCATTTCTTGGTGCGGTACATGAAGCTGAAAGAATCCCAAAGTCACTCCAGAACATGCACGACGGTATGGTAAACACAAGCCACACGAGGAACGACAAGATTTACAGCACACTTGGAGGATGAGTCAAACATTGAAAAACTAATGTTTGGGAATTCTAAGCATAAAGAAAAGAAGAATGTTCCATTTACACCTACCAGCTCACTCTTGAGAGCACGTTACACTCCTGAGCCACGTACGGAAAAGCTCTGGGGTCGCGGATCGCAGTAAACACTGGCAGTCTGGCACTGGTTACAGTGCCACATACCGCCACACCACAAATGTACTGTACCTACTTGATGTGGGAAATGAGGCGTGATGGTATGCGGTGGAGTGTGTTGGGCCAGCGATTCATTGTCGAAATCTAGCTGGACACCTTAATTTACTATCGTGTCACCCATGTTGCCTTGCGTTAGTCCATCAACATTGTTTGTTCTCCAAGCAAATGCTTTGTAGACGTTTCCGCTGATCCTCGCTTTGTGTCATCTAAGCTTCATCTGCACCTACACGTGATACTCAGATGGGCTGTTGTCCAACTTAAACATTCATAATACCTGATGGTGTCTCTAGAGTGGTTCAAATCAGTAGAAATAATAGATATGGCACGTGATGATTTATTGACAACATTGACAATAATCTTCTATCCATTAAAAAAAAAAGGGGGGGGGGGGGGGGCAGAGAAACAACGCAAACTATACGTCACGAGACCCACCATTTTGAGTTAAAAAAAATACTCCAGTAAAAGTCATGGCCTCAGGTTATGTTTACGATGGTCAGTAGGTAGTAGGCAGCTACCAAACAGGGAGGTACTACCGCCTGGGAAGATATTGGAAGCACAATGTGTTGTCTAATGGTAGACCCTGCTGCCATATGGCATCACGAAAATTGTGACCAAGTCCCAGGTTGCTGATCTGACTTTCTGCTTCATTTACACACAATTGCAGGGTCTCAATTGTTTCTCTTACTATTGACAACAGAACATACAGATATTGTTTCTCACTTTTGATTTTTTTTTTGTATTTCTTTATTATTATTATTATTATTATTATTATTATTATTATTTTATTTATTTTTTATTTGCCCCAGAGGGGGTTAGTTTATTGGGCACCCCCTTACATCCTGTGCAAGGTGAAGCGCAGAAGCGTTTACAGCGCCCATCTGGGAAACATGCGTAGTTCATGCTTGCCTTTATGACTCATGCATTAAGATCGTAAAAGCCTGAAGGGTCATGGGTTTTGTCAGCAAGTTACATGAAGTGACAGAATGATGAGTGTGGGGGGGGGGGGGGGGGGGGTGGGGAATTCCCGGTACCAGTCAGCTCTAGCATTGTGAGTCCCAGAACTTTTTCTTAGGTATTAGTTATTGTTTTGAGTTCCAGTCAGTGTTCTATAAGTTCCACGAGACAGGTGTGTTAGTGTCAGGTGTCCTTGAGTCATTCCACGGGGCAGTGTGTTACTGTGTTAGTGTCAGGTGTACTTGAGTCATCCCACGAGACAGGTGTGTTAGTGTCAGGTGTACTTGAGTCATCCCACGAGACAGGTGTGTTTGTGTCAGGTGTACTTGAGTCACCCATTTTAACTAGAGATGTGAGAATGAGTCGAATTACAATAGAGTCTGAGAGGAATTTTTATATAATTTTAGCTGACATTTTTTGTCGTGATGGAGCACACAGGTGCGCCCTAGCATCTGTAATTAGTGGTATAACGTTATAACTATTAGGGATGTATTTTTAAGAAGGTGCTAAACGGTTATAATACAACACGAAATTCAATAACACAAAAATCCAAATTAAGGTCAATTTAAGCTTCATAAAGGACCATTTTAATCTATTTACAGTATTCTCACTGTCATTTCTAAAGTGTTAAATACATATAAAGTGTAAAGAAAGATAAAGATCAGATCAATACCAAGGATACTGTATATTTTCAATAATAATAATGACAACACACACACAAAGTTTATGTACCTGTCACAACCATCTATAACTCTAAGGTGTTCACAAGTGTTGATGACAAGTATATAGTTGAAACGACGCCTGGCACACTGTATCAAGCGTCGCCTGAGTCCACGACGCAGAACATCATACTGGACAAAGAACACATAATTAATGATGCGTTTGCTTGGGACACTAGCTACACAGTAGTGTAATTCACAAAATTTGTTGAGTAAACTGATAAACACGGAGGATACTTTAGATTAATCTTACGTCTGGCAGTCTTCGTCATTTTGATAAGTTTAATAATGCTTAATTTATTCGTACTGTTCTTTTTTTTTTTTCATAGCAACGAAAAATCCCTCCTTGGTAATTTCTTGTTGTAGGTAAGTAGACTCATGTGGGGAGGTGGGCGAGTTTCTCCCCCAGCAGGGTGAGGAGGGCGAGGGTGTATCCCAGTGCCAGCAGGTAGAAGGCCCCCTGCAGGTGGTCCAGCTCCAGCACCACCTGTCTCTCCTCAGCCTGGGGTAGATCGGTGTGTGTGTGTGAAAAAAACTTGAATACAGTATATAATGTACATAAAAGACAACAACGATACGAAGCTTGAAACATTATTATTCGAGTGTTCTCTAAGTGATTACCGTCTCTCTCTGTTTTTGTTTTTTTGTTCTTTTTACTTACCTCGGCGTACACAACCTCGTCTGCCTTTCCCCTCTCGGCCCTGATGACCTTGGCCTCGACCTTCATGACATCTTTTATCCAGTGGTCAATAAATCCAGTCTCAATCAGTCTTTGTTTCAACCTTCTGATGGGATCAATGAAGGGCGCCCCCTGTCTGGAAAATGTATGGTTGTATGATATAACACCATATATGACTGTAATAATAATGATAATAATAATTAATACCAGGGATGACATCCTACAATGCAATATTAATTTTGACAACACCATAATCTGTCATCATTATCCATGTTCATATGAGTCTTCTAAATGAAGTCATGAGAAAGGTGTAAAAGGTTAAGTCGTAACAGTCAAAAGTTCCTATGTAGGAGGTAAACTCTTGTCTTTTCATTGAATGAGTCATATAATATCTTTATTGGTGGAGGGTCGAAGGCAGTGGTTCTCAACCTTGTTTGCCCCCATAAACCCCTTTCACCATATTTCAGAATGTCATTCCCCCTCCTTTCCAAGATTGTCTGCCTCAAAAAGTGCATTCCAAATAATATGCATATAATACTGAAAATCATTTATTTTTTCCATATTAGTATCAGTTTTCACCCCCCTGAAAACCTGAGGGGGGGAAATTCCCCCCCGGTTGAGAACCCCTGGTCTAAGGGAACAACAGTACAATGGTGTTTTTTATCATTCTAAAAAAATCTACGTCTTGATCCAGAGCTTGACGATTGATCTTTATTTCGTAAGTCGTGACACAGTAAGTTATGTAACACAAAGAAGTGACAAAGATGACCACGAGCCCTTAAACGGAGCCTTGACGTAAATAATGACGGTGTTGTCTACGTCAGTGTAAAACCCCCATTACTTCAGCAACAAGGAGAGTGAGCAAGGTATAGTAGATCAGTTTTTACCGAGGCTTCAAGCCGTCGTGTCCAGGGCTCAACTCACCGGAAGCCCCAGGAGTTGCCGCCAAAGATGGGGTACTCGGTGGTGCTAATGTGTAAGGGAGTGTTGCCGTAGGTATCAGTGTAGAGGGCGGGAATGTTGACCTTGACCTGCGTCCTGTAGGTGATGTACGAGAACCTTCCACCCAGCACCCGGTCCAACGCCTCCTCCAGCTTGTACCCCTGCAGGTAAACTCTTTCCTTTACCTGGACATGAATTAAAGTTTCGTAACAATATCTTCTGTTTCTTGAAACACACACACACACACACACATTACTTTGTTGTCACTCGGAATCGAGTTAGACGATCATCCAGCTTTGATACAATGATATGAGTTATTAGGGACGTCACCTTCATTGCTGAGTTTTGAGGTGACTAAAGAGGCCGTTACGGGACCGGCAGAGTTGTTCACAGAATTTGTACATGTGGAGGGCTACATCGAGTGAGGGAGGGAAAGTGGCAGTGTCTTTCTGGATTTGGCGCTTGTCTGCCTAGGTTTGCAGTCGGGCTAATTCGAAAGTATTGACACCTTCTCGTGTGGTACTCCTCTAAGCGTTACGATGTGGAGTAATCGTCTCCCAGGTGAGGCGGTCGATTTGGCACTTTTCAGGTTTGTCTTAAGACTATCCTTATACCTTTTCAGTTGCCCGCCACACACACACACACAAAAGTACACATACAGTACGTATTTTCCTGTAAGACTTCTATAATTTCATGACTCTGGATATTAAAATTGAATAACAAAGTCCTCATATCGGGGCTGGAGGCGACCACGTGATAGAGGCAGCAGTATAACACCCAGGAAAGCACTAGTGGTTATATGAACCTCGCTGCTGCCCTCCATAGTTCTCCTGCACATAACGCTATGGTTCACCACACCTCGCTCAACATACAGTACCAGTGTTAGTAGCAGGGAACATGGTAACGCGTGACTGTAATGGTGTAATATTATCATTACTATTGCATTTATAAGTGATTATTACCAATTTTAACTCTTCTTTTAAACGCCACAGACGTGATCACTTTGTCTCACCTTCATATTCCTATAGATGTGTAACACGGCTGGGTCATTACTCTGGTTGAAGTAAAGGAAAGTCGTCCCTCTCAGCACTCGTCCTCCCCACGTCCAGTCGTCTTGGTGAAGCAGGTCCTGGAAGGTGTTGATGGGCAAGTGTTTACCCTGGACTGTCAGGTGGGCGATGAGGGAGGATCGGTAGGCTGAGGTCATCACCAGGGAGAACACCAGCCACCACCCCACCAACACCTGTGGCGGGGTATCTTAATGAGTCATGATAACTCAGGTGGCCAGAGGTGATATTAGGTGTGGGTTGAAGTGTGACGAGTGTATATTGGTGAAAATAAGAGAGAGAGAGAGAGAGAGAGAGAGAGAGAGAGATGGTCAATATACTGTACTTCCAAACCCCTGGAGATACGCTAGCGACCAGGGGTTCACCACCAGTTTAGCACCCAAATAAGTATTAGTAATACATGACAATAACTGTCTATAATATACCTGGCCGGTGATATCAAGAGGTGTGGGCGTGGGCGGGTCTTCAAGTAACACACCCCAGCTGTAGAAGAGGGTGGAGCTAAACTCCAAGCCACGCCCACCTGATACGCAAGACCAAGCCCTTTGAAACGCCCACAAGACGATGCCGAAGGTCAGGCTGCTCACAAAAATCATGAGCCACAGTTTACCTGAAGGAGAGGAGAAGAAAGATGAGCAGTTGGTGGAGTTTGTGTTCCCCATCCTTCTGTACCCTGACTACTTGACATTTTCTGATGTTTAGTTGAACATTCCCATAATGTGGGTCACTGTGTTGCTCCTTTAGTTTGTCCCTGAGCTTTTTGCCTTTTTGTGAATTGTCAGGTAGGAGGAGGTTGTGTGTGCATTACTATACTCTGTTATCCCCTTGAGTTTCTGTGCCTTTTTTAATATATCGCTCGTGATCCTTACTACTGTACTGTGCGTTTACTAAGTATTTCACATTTGTGGAGTGTAAATTGTCTACAAAATCATCCACATTGCTCAGCATCTGTTTGACTGATTGTTCATCTGTCTCTCCCTCCATCCTCTACAGGTTCTTTATAATGAGGTGTCCCTGTGTTTGTTTGTCTTCTTGTTCTCTCACTTAGTCTTGAAAATTTTGTGTTACGTTGGTCCTGTGACGTCATCATCAGTCTGCGTAATGATTTGGCCACGAGATCTTATAAGTTTTTAAATCCTTCGTGTTTTGTTTGAGGTATTATTTGTTGCTTGAGTTTATCTTGTTCCTTATCTTCTTTATCTATCTTGGTTTCTCGATTCCCTGCAGTCTTTAATACTTACTTAACCTGTTATATACATTATGTGCAAAGTAACATGACATGGTTATTGTTACAACCAGAGATACACTTGTAAGCGTTAGGTACTCGCCAGGCATTCTTCAGCATCTCTTGTGGTGACCCATCATGCAGCGTTGGTTTGTAAGGACGACGACTTTGTTGCCTGAGGACTCATTACAGGAACCACGGATGACTCAAGCTATTTTTATCTGTTTATTTAATACTTTACTTTATTCTTCGCCACTGATCAGCTTGTTAGCCGCTTGGACGGTCAGTTACGGCTCTGTTTCGTACTGTTGGCAAGTACTGGGCGTGTACTGGTTCCAGGGTAATTTAGTTTCCTTTGAATTGCCTTAACTATTTTATGCTAGTACGTTCTAAATGTGGCAGGTCGACCAATGTTTGGCACCGCTTAGCTAATGCCTGTTACACGACTCGCTGTCTGAGGTTAGGTCAGGTTTCGTTAGGTTTGGTTTGATCCGTTTTTTTCATGTTTTTATCCCATAATTTACCTATATTTCAAAGCCCTGCCTACTATATGGAATCAAAACTGCTCATTTCAGTCAGAAATGAAGGTCAGATTCGTTTGAAACAATGTGAGAGTCACTGGAAAAACCTAATTTTATTGGTAATTTCCGTGGTTGTTCTTTACGGAATTTTACCAACAAGTCACTCATGGCTTTATCAGCTATCCTTGGTCAAGTGACTCAAATTGACTGAATATCAATTATTAGTTGCAAGTAGTCTACTCAGAGGACGTCCTATGATAGTATACCCTTTAGAAGTTATTAAAGAAAATAATATCGTCTTTTTGAAGGGTTAACGAAACTACCTCGTGAGGTAGAGACAACAGTGCACACTTATTGAACTGGTGATGATATCTACAAAACAGTAAAACTACGCTCTTTAGCTAATGACAGGAAAAATTAGTATTATCGGAACAATCGTACTTCTCTATTTCTCTACATGAACAAAAAGTTGTGTTAACTCCTTTAGTGTTATGTTCAGAAACCCATGACGAAGAATTTAGATAAAGCTACAATGACTTTTTTCTTTGATTATAACTTCATCACGTAACCTCAAAAATGTTTCTTCGTGGTGTACAGATGCAGACCTAGCTTATAAGTTTTTGCAGTTCCGTATTTTGTCTTTCATATACTATATATATTTTTATAAGTGACGGGGATTTTAGTTGCTTGTGTCTGTCACTAGAGAACAACAAAGGTATAATAACTTCCTGAATCTGGTGCGTTATGACGTCTTCTCGAGGACTGGGTAACACCTAAGAAATTTCTCGAAGAAGACTACAAAGTTCAAGATGTTATGATCGATTGCACAATTCTACATACATGAAATACATAATACAGAGTCACCAGGTGTTCGCTTTCATACAGGCTGTAGTTCTATACTGTCCGATAAAGCTTTGGATATACACGTGTAAATACTTCTTCATCATCATCCATGCTTACTTGTGTTAGCCTTGATTACCTGATGCAATGGTATTCGGGCTAGGTTCCCAATGCCTGTCACCAACCCGCGTTTATTGAGTGGGAACTGGACATTATAAGTTGGACCTCCAAGTGCATTCTTAGCTTGAGTAATAACATCAGACCAGCATTAGATTTTAAACAATGACGCTCTTGCACCAATCAGATATAAATGTCAGTTAGATGGTCTACACCTCGAAACCTTTTCTTTTCTTTTTTTTTTTTTGTTCTTAATTATATACATTCATTAATAAGTCACTCACCAAGTCGTAAGTTCATTATGATCGTCTCGTGGCTTTTAACAAACTGTCTTGTGGGTGTCAAGAGAAATGAGTACCTCTTTGGTTTGTGTGTGTGTGTGTGAGAGAGAGAGAGAGAGAGAGAGTTTGCCGAAGCATTGATTACTCCGATCACTCCTGAACTTTTCTGATTCATTTATGAGATCAAACTTCTATAGGAAAGACTTTAGAGAAAAATTATTACGAAAGCTAATGGTGTAGTGGTGTACAGTTCACGGTTAAGGAGAATAGTACTGTTAGGCAGACACAGTTAGTTTACCTGTAAACGGCCTCATCAAAGCCAGGTGTCGCGGGAGGGGCTTGGGTTTAGGGGACACTATGACTAAGGGGTCGTGGGTGTAGATCCTGGAGTGGGAGATGACCTTCACCCTGGCCTCCGTCAGCGTCAGGTCGAGGGAGAAGTCCGCCTCCTGGTGTTGGAGAGTTCCTACGATGCCCGTCCAGTTCCCATCGGCCATAGGAACCCCCCACTTCCCGTCCTTAGGTTCCCTTACCTCATACCTACAAACACTTATATTGAGCATCATCATCGTTTATCTTGTGTTTATATTAATCTTTTATTTCCGGCAGTAATGAACTTTACTCTGAGCCTTGTGTTTAAGCTTTAGCCTTAGATTCTTTTGCTACTCTTGAAAGTAGAAAACATCTTATAACTAAAAGTCCTTATGTTATGTTTACACTGTTTTCTACATCTGGTTTCAGGGACCATTGATGTGATATCGTAACCCTCTGACCATCCTCTTTAACTGGAATTCACCTCAACAGTTTCTAAAGGTAGGTGGAATTTGTCCCGGGAACCCACATTGACACTCTGCATCAGACACATCATTACGAGAACAGATTTTGATATAGAGAACCAGATTTATTGCTTGAAATCTACAGACAAAATAAGAATTAATTCATGCGCTAAAGTGAAAGAGGTGAGAAATGCTTAATGAGTTACGTGAAGTTGAGGTGAGTGGCAAGGGTGCGGAGGATGCGAGTGTCGAGGGAGTCCCTAAGAGTGACAGGGGAGGTTGGGTCCTCCTCCTCCCCCATCTCGTAGGCGATAAAGGGGAAGTAGTTGAGGGTGACGATCTTGAACTTATGGCCAAGGAAGTTGTCAAGACGCCCTGAAAAGGTTAAGGAACTGAGAAAGTCTTCCTTATATCAGAGTCACATAATAGAGATTTTCATCATTATATCAGTCACGTAACTGAGATATTTTTCTTCTTTATATCAGGGTCATGTAAACAGATTATCCTTCATATAAAAGAGTCAGATAACTGATATTCTTTCCCATTATCAGAGTCACGTAAATGAGATTCATTTCCTTATATGAGAGTCAATGACCGACAAGTGTGGCGTTAAGTGTGTGTGAATAATTATGTAAAGTATGTAAGAGTCACTGTCTTGTAAGTGAGAGAGTCATTGTGACTTAAATTTAACCTTTGAAGTATTTAAAATAATTAGATATTTATAGATCATCACCACCACCACACAAAGGAGACTGTCTCAAGTGTGGGTATTATATACAGGTCCCTCACATAGTCTAACTTATCCTAACTTATCCTAACTTAACATAACCTAGCCTAACCTAACGATCACTAACATAATCTAACTTAATCTAACTTAACCTAACTTAGAGATTCCTAACCTAATATAACTTGACCAAATCAAACTTAACTTATCCTAACCTAACCTAACCTAACCTATCCTAACCTAACCTAACTTGTCACCTAAGCCCTTGAATGACATGCATCGTTACCAAACAAGATTATGAATGAAAAATACAATGAAATATATTATCTATATACAATTATTAATTGTTAAAAGAAAACATTTAATAATGGATAAAAGAAAGTTTTAAATAGAAAATGAAAAAAAAGGTATATGTGTTTCTTTGTTAGAGGAAAATATGTGTTTCTTTGATGGAGGAAAATATGTGTTTCTTTGATGGAGGAAAATATGTGTTTCTTTGTGGAGGAAAATATGTGTTTCTTTGTTGGAGGAAAATATGTGTTTCTTTGATGGAGGAAAATATGTGTTTCTTTGTTAGAGGAAAATATGTGTTTCTTTGTTGGAGGAAAATATGGTCATTGAACTCAGATATTTAACCCCAAGATCACCCAAATTCATAAGGTTTTGAAGCTCTACTCACAGATGGCTCTACATGATTTTGGTAACAGTAAGGAGTCCAGCGGTGTCTGTCAACAACGAAAAATGACTTATTGTAAGAGTGAGGCAGGGGAGGCAGCCACTTTGTCCGGATACTCGGAATTCCACACACTAAATTGCATCTTTGCATGGCTGGAGATGTGTGACGGCACGTAGAGATTTCTGTCTCATAATTTTTAATTGTTGGACTAGTGTAATTACTAACCTTGTCAGGCACTTAAAGACTTTAGTTGTTGAAGCGCAATAATGTTATAACGTAAACAAATGTGGCGGCGTTGGAGAGGATCGCAGGAATACTGTACATAACGTGACTCAAAATCTACGCCAAAATTGGACTGATAATTAATAATCGATGTATGGACGAGAAACTCTTTGTAACGTGCGTGACTGTAACCTACCGTGGAAGAGGTCGAGGTCTTGGGGTGTTTGGTGGTCTTGGTGAAGCTGCTGGGCGCCCATCTCCCCGTTGTTACAGAAGAGACACCGACGGTACACGCTCACGACTCCACCCCATGCTGAGGGAGGGCATTGTACGTTGTAACGCGATTATGCTAGACAGACAGACAGACAGAGGGCGACAAAGTCTCATAACCATCGTCAGTGTTAAGACATTCAGTTCTATCTTATCAATCATTGTGAAATACACGTGAAGTAAATGACTATACTTTTAGACTACCTCAAGTTGGTAAATTGGTCATGAACATTATGCCGTTAGATTTTAGGAAGCAATATTTCCAGCTAGCGTAAACACAGCCTCCTAAACTCAACAGCAAGTTAAACACTCGAGCATCAAAACAAGAGTGTGTTACCATCTCATTTCCTTGTAATGTCAGCGCCTCTAGTAACCTGTTGTTGATGACTAACATTAACTTTTCTTGAGGTGTCATTCCTGAGAGACCTAGCGGATAATTGGGAGGCGAGGCTCATGCTCTTCACTCCTTCCACAAGATGTGTAACCAGACATAAACCTCAAATGTGTCGGCAGCAACACCGCCTTAAATGTAACAACGTTATATTATTGATAAAGATCGTCTCTCTCAAGGGTTCCTCCCCAGCGTCTTACACTGTGGGGTGGAGAGTAAGGATCAAGTATCACCCTCCAAGAGATGTGTACAAGCAAACATAAAATCAAAGAAAAATAACATTATCTTACTTAGAACAACATCTTGCTCTTGATAAATATTACCCATCTAAGACGGTTCCTCTCTTGTGCCAGGTGGGAGTGGATGGTGGAGCTCACAGATTACTCTTGTCAGTGTGTTAAG
Source organism: Homarus gammarus (assembly GCA_958450375.1). Classification (NCBI taxonomy): domain Eukaryota; kingdom Metazoa; phylum Arthropoda; class Malacostraca; order Decapoda; family Nephropidae; genus Homarus; species Homarus gammarus. The sequence continues at coordinate 1,369,117 of CAUDMG010001871.1, forward strand.
GACAAATATTAAGATGACTTTTACCGACAGTAACGCCTTTCAGTTTGTGTAGACTTGTTAATGGTGATTTACATTACCTTGATCAGTCTCCCTAGAGGTTCCTTGCACGAGTTTTGTGTTGTGTAGAGGTGTGAGGGGCGCGTGAAGGGCGAGATAAAGGATGTGGAGGGTGTTGTGTAGACTGTGGTGGTGAATGACGTCCTCCATGCCCCACCTCCTTCCTACCACCAGTAAGGGCGTCTTGGGCCGGAGCCACAACCTGATCGACTCCAGAAACCTTTCAAAATTATAAAATATCAATTCTTCTTGTAGCTTGGTGAAACACACACACACACACACGCACACACACACACACACAGAAGAATAATAAAAATTTTCGCCTTCGACAGCACTAAAATATTTTAACTTAATGCAGTGACACACGCACATATATATATAATTAGGTATACTACATAATGTATTCACAAAATCAATGTTTTCCGATGCACAAATAACTCGTTACCTGAACGCCTGGTCGTTGTTGTCGGCGGCCAGGTGAATGAGAAGAGCCCAGCAGGTGGAGGTGGCAGACTCCCACAGGTGGTGCAGGTGTGGTGGCTGGTGGTGGAAGTACAACACCTGTGTGTCCACCACCACCACACTACCCTGGACAACAGCTGAGACACGTCTGGTGAGGGAGACTGTTTGTAAACAGGATATACGTGAAGTATTTGGTGTGATGGTTTGTTTTGGTAAATGATAAGAAGAGAGGCGCTACTTTTAGGATTTTGTTTATAAAATATTTCTTGCTAGAATTTCCTTAATGGATTCACTGTCGGAACGGGAAAACCCGTCTTTAAATTTACTAAGGAACCAGTAAGAAGATCCGTGGCCTCCGCCCTTTCAGGGAAGTAACAATCTATACCTGATTTTAACAGGAATGAACGGGTTCTTTCCTGCTAAAGTCAACCATCGTTCAGTGATGGCTGTTTGTTAACTCACCAGGGTGCCGAGGGTACTCAGGCCACGGTCTTATTGCTGTTTCCTTAGTAAATTTAAAGGCGGGTTTTCCCGTTCTGACAGTGAATCCATTAAGGACATTCTAGTAAGAAATGTCTTGTAAACAAAACAACAGAAGCCAATAGTTTTCGGCTCCTCTGTTCTTAACATTAAATTATTTTTCGCTTCGTTCTCGTGTATTTGTAGGTGTTTATGTGTGTGGGTGTGTGTGTGTGTTTATGTGTGTGTGTGTCGTTAAAATACCTGTGTTTGTTTGTCTCTGTTAAAAATATAATTTATTTAGGTCAAAACTTGACAACAATTCTTCAGAGTAGAAACAGCAGGTGACTGTTCGGTTGTTGTGGTGTCTCGTATGTGTCAGTAACTCACTCACCTGAGGATCCTGGAGAAGAAGGGTGTGTGATGTGTTGTGACCGCCACCAGGTGACACCCGCCCACCTGATGCTCCATCACCTGGCTCACGGCCACGCCCACCTCCTCCTCCTCCAACCCGGCAGACTCTTCCATCTCCACCCCGCCCACTTGTTCATGAGTGCCCCACACACCCTCCGTGACCATCACCACCAGGAGAGTGACGAGTACGACGCACCGTGAAGTAAACATCCGTCTCGCTAAAAGCATAAAAGTGATGACTCATGATACAGTAATGAATGAAAACTGCCATTCACAATAAATCAGTAAAGGTCTTGTTACACTCACCCGTTATATGAGATGGTCGCTCGAGAATCAAACTCGTGTATGTAAGCAGACGAGATAGTGATTAGCAGAACAGACCTTAACCCTAGAGTAATGTACAGACACACTAGAACTTAAAGGGATTGGTGACCTGAGGCTGTGAGGTGGTGGTGTTCAGTCACAGGTGTTGGGGGTTCAGAGTGAGGTGGTGGTGTTCAGTCACAGGTGTTGGGGGTTCAGAGTGAGGTGGTGGTGTTCAGTCACAGGTGTTGGGGGTTCAGAGTGAGGTGGTGGTGTTCAGTCACAGGTGTTGGGGGTTCAGAGTGAGGTGGTGGTGTTCAGTCACAGGTGTTGGGGGTTCAGAGTGAGGTGGTGGTGTTCAGTCACAGGTGTTGGGGGTTCAGAGTGAGGTGGTGGTGTTCAGTCACAGGTGTTGGGGGTTCAGAGTGAGGTGGTGGTGTTCAGTCACAGGGGTTGGGGGTTCAGAGTGAGGTGGTGGTGTTCAGTCACAGGGGTTGGGGGTTCAGAGTGAGGTGGTGGTGTTCAGTCACAGGTGATGGGGGTTCAGAGTGAGGTGGTGGTGTTCAGTCACAGGTGTTGGGGTTCAGAGTGAGGTGGTGGTGTTCAGTCACAGGTGTTGGGGGTTCAGAGTGAGGTGGTGGTGTTCAGTCACAGGTGTTGGGGGTTCAGAGTGAGGTGGTGGTGTTCAGTCACAGGTGTTGGGGTTCAGAGTGAGGTGGTGGTGTTCAGTCACAGGTGTTGGGGGTTCAGAGTGAGGTGGTGGTGTTCAGTCACAGGTGTTGGGGGTTCAGAGTGAGGTGGTGGTGTTCAGTCACAGGTGTTGGGGGTTCAGAGTGAGGTGGTGGTGTTCAGTCACAGGTGTTGGGGGTTCAGAGTGAGGTGGTGGTGTTCAGTCACAGGTGTTGGGGGTTCAGAGTGAGGTGGTGGTGTTCAGTCACAGGTGTTGGGGGTTCAGAGTGAGGTGGTGGTGTTCAGTCACAGGTGTTGGGGGTTCAGAGTGAGGTGGTGGTGTTCAGTCACAGGTGTTGGGGGTTCAGAGTGAGGTGGTGGTGTTCAGTCACAGGTGTTGGGGGTTCAGAGTGAGGTGGTGGTGTTCAGTCACAGGTGTTGGGGGTTCAGAGTGAGGTGGTGGTGTTCAGTCACAGGTGTTGGGGGTTCAGAGTGAGGTGGTGGTGTTCAGTCACAGGTGTTGGGGGTTCAGAGTGAGGTGGTGGTGTTCAGTCACAGGTGTTGGGGGTTCAGAGTGAGGTGGTGGTGTTCAGTCACAGGTGTTGGGGGTTCAGAGTGAGGTGGTGGTGTTCAGTCACAGGTGTTGGGGGTTCAGAGTGAGGTGGTGGTGTTCAGTCACAGGTGTTGGGGGTTCAGAGTGAGGTGGTGGTGTTCAGTCACAGGTGTTGGGGTTCAGAGTGAGGTGGTGGTGTTCAGTCACAGGTGTTGGGGGTTCAGAGTGAGGTGGTGGTGTTCAGTCACAGGTGTTGGGGGTTCAGAGTGAGGTGGTGGTGTTCAGTCACAGGTGTTGGGGGTTCAGAGTGAGGTGGTCAATGGCTTATTCTATATATTTATTACATTAATTTAAAAACTTTAGTAAATTCAGTTCAAGCTCCTTATTAAATAATTATTGACACCAACTCATCGTGAAGTATAGATACAGTAAATAGTGAGTATGGTGTGGTATAGCCGTGTACTGTAGTTAGAACCCCCAAATCAACTAAGTTCGGTGTTAACCCTTTGAGTATGATGACTTAACTCCTTTAGCTCCGCCCCCCCCCCCCCAAAAAAAAATTTCAATACACAAACAAAATATTAAAGAGGGGAAATTTATAGCCAGCTCCCCTCCTCCCAAAAAATTAAGTGAACTTGAAAAAAGGAAAAAGGAAAAAAAGACTAAATTTCAGCTCTATGTTAAAAAGACTGGTCGTGCACGGGGAAGGGAAGGGGAGGGAGGGACACTCTTAGGAAGAATGTCTATATTAAAAACTGTAGCCGTAGATATCAAAGAAACAAAACTCAGATATTTTTCCCATGTCGGGGGTTCCATTTTTGGGGTGGAGGCTGACCTCTAGGGCCAACCTTCGTACCACTTGTGGGGGAGCTGCGACACGTGATGCATTGTAGTGATTCTCAAAGGTTTATACAATGAATTTTCCTCCTAACTGGACCTGTAAGAATACATTTAACCGGATAACTTAATCTGTAAAAAAAATACATCAAATTATTTTATATGATTATAAACCTGGTGGCGGTTCCTAGGCGATAAATTCAAACTATCATATTTCTGTGTTTCTCTCGTTTTGAGGCTGTTTACCTGTTTTAAGGTGTTTTGGTTACATAATAGATGTGTTACAGTGAGGTTTCTTAATCATTGGGTTGGGTAGAAGGGTCTTTTTTGTGGTATTTAAGTGGTATTTTTGTTTTAACACGTCTGGCAGATTTGTAAGAGGCGTTGTCATTGAGGGAAATATTGTTGTACTGTAAGGACTCGTGATGGATCCAGCCCCCTCTCTCTCTGGCCAGCCTCCCAAAATTCCAACCTTCAAGATGTGTGCACCTCCATGCCAAATTTTAGCTCTCTATTTTTAAAACTGTAGCTGTGCACAGTGACAAGATAAGGATTATTGGCGACTATTATATAACTGTGGCTCTGACGTGAATAAAACCTTCAATATTTGTGTTCATTATGTTCTCTGTTTACGTTTAAGTTTATTTTGGAGAAACAGCAAAAGGGGATACGAAAAAGATTGATATTTACTTTAATTATGGACCAACAATGTTATAATTTGGTGTTATATGTGTGTGTGTTAAGGTGTGATGCAGTATAGCTTATAACTACAACACAGAGGTCGTTCAGGCTGTGTTATGGTTTAAACCTGCAGATGATATATGTGAAAATGATCGAGTAAATTTCCTTCCAAGAGTGTAAAGTGCGATAACATCCAGAAAACTTCAGAAAACGTCGACAATGATCGACTTTACCTTGAAAGCAGTTATTTACTTAGTTATGTAAAGTGATTCATAGTGAGGGAGTAACATACTATATTATAAATTTGTAGTATATAATATGCCTCCTCCCAGGTTATAATGTTATATGTGCCCAGGTTATACTATGATATTACGTAATACACTTTGTCATCAGATTAAAGGCTGCCATGCTTTGGCCACTGTTGAAAAGGTTATCTTATCTTAAGTTAAGTCATATTAAACCCAGCTGGACGTGTTCAAGATGAACTCATTTGCATATCAATAAATAATGTTCCTGCTGATATAACACAAGACTTAAATGTCAGCTAAACATCACAGTGTTCAACTGTTACAGAAAATTATGAAGTATCAAGACGAAGATATGTCACTGACCTTCTGGTTCAGATCCATCAGGAGATATGGAAGAAGGGGGAACAGCTGTTACACTTTCTGTTCTTTCTTTAAGAATTTTGATGTTCTTGCGTAGTTTCCAGCTTTATCATTCTCATAGTGTTTTTCAAGCATATTTTTATATTTAAAAATGAGGTAGTCTACCTGGACGAAGTTACGGATGAATCCGCTCAAGCTTATGTTGAAAAGCTAATATACTGTATATATGATTTGCCAGCTTACAAGCTGGCTACTTCAAAGTTTGGTAATTAGCTTATCTAGGTAACTGGTAATATTACCGATAATTGCTTCAGTAGTTCAGAGATCCACTCTACTTTTTAAAGTTATGGAACTGCTCTTCCTTTTTCATTGATAAACATGTTGACTTTGTTCAGTAGGTCAGTGAATCGTGGCAGCATACTTCCCTTTATTAACCACCCGACTCAGGTGAAGGAGACAACATCCTCAATACTCAGTTTCGATATTTTTGAGAAACAACTTAAATTGGCTTTGATTTATGGCTCGCTTGACAGTCTATGAAGTTTACGAGTGAAGCAACAACTTTCATTACATTGGTTTACGTTCAAGTATTTGCCACACAAATTCAACTACTGTAAAATGCAATGAAATTGAATAAGTTAATTTTTTCGTTCATCAAGATGCTTTATCAACAATAGAACTATCCCACTGTGTGCACCGATCATTGCAGGAGCCCCAACGGTTGCGCTGACAGCTACTGTTTCATTACCTCCCTAAATGGCACTGTACTGTACCCAAAATCCACTGAGTAATTCACTCATTTAGTGTGACCTTTAAGCGAACTGAGTTAAACAAGTTCATGATAGGTTATGTCTTGCACTACACCCCGCACTAAGCGCCGGTTGTCGGTGGTCATCAGTTGTGTCGTCTGCTGCTGAGGAAAACAACACATTCCTCCACTTTTTGTTCTAGTTGGCTACGTATATCACTTAATGAATCAGTAACTGCCTTACTATTTACGCTGATGTTTTAAATTTTCTTCACTTGATCAAACAAATTAGTTTCATTTGAGTTGCGTTCACTGCAAAAAAATTATATGCCCAAATTTCCAGGATCGTTTTGTTTTCATATAATTTTTTTTCTCTTTTACAATATACATTTAAATCCGAAACCCATTGATCGAAAAATAAAGCCACAGCCATCACTGAGATTTTCGAACTGTTTTGTGTTACACTGTCGCGCCACGCTGTCCTGACCACATGGGATAGCTATATTACATGAAGACCTGTGATGTAACGGTCAGCATGCTCGCTTCGCAAGCGAGCAGACCCGGGTCCGATCCCCAGGCAAGGCCATTTGACTCTGTCTACCCTGCAGCAGTAATTGGGAACCTGCAAGTTCCGGGGTAATGGTTAGCCAGTGCAGTTGCGAGTTGTCCGGTCTTGGACTATTCCTTTACACTGGGGTTACTCAGCTCGTTAACTCAGGGTGTGGTCGTTGTGCTTTCCGACAACTTCTACACCTTAAATAAATTCACGCCTTAAAGGTGGCCCTTAGGCCGGCCATCCTCGTTACACGAGGGGCAACCAATATAATGAAGGTTTTCAGCGACTCGAGTCAATGGCATTTTAATGGTTTATTAAAGTGCAGCACCATACAACCTTGCACTGATATCTACTTGAACAAACCCATTCTAACAAATTATAAAAGTCATCAACGAGTCGTGTAGATATCTTGTGTTCGCTAAGCTCTATAGGCCTTGGTTTTCTCATTCCGTTTTCATACTATTTCACTGCGTCTACATTGAACGCTCTTGTTAAACGACCCTCTCCCCCATGTCACTATATACTGTGTATTATCACGTGTATACAACTAATGTCTTTTGTACATTTTCAGTTTATGACCACCACACTTTTCAGAAAAACGTTAATTACTATTATCATTAATATTCTTAATACTCCTACTTCGTCAGGCAGCAAGAAGCACGTGGTGGTGGGAGGGTGACAACCGTACACACGCTGCCAGAAGGTGAGGCAGCGGGTGAGGTCATGTTGTAAATATTGTATGAAGTGTTATCAGTCACGCCCCAGTCACCACCACTTCCTCTCAGATCTTACATGTGGTTTCTGGGAAAATATGAATAGCTATTGTGTGTTACTTCAACCATTATGTCCATGTATCACACGGGAACAATTAATGCTTGAAATGATGATTACAACCCACTCTCAGGTACACACACAAGCATGTGCATATTATACTTGTATGTACACACACACACACACACATATATATATATACTTATATATATATATATATATATATATATATATATATATATATATATAAATATATATACACACAGTGATGTAGGCGAGACCGTTAGGCCCGAGATCGAGGCCAAAACTGTAATTATGGTTCACCCGCAGATTACGTCTCCTAGGTAGTGCGTGTTAGTCATTACATAAGGAGACATACTGTACTTCCTTAATGTTGAAAAAGATAATACTTTTCAGACTTTCGTTTTGCCTTAGCTGTGTGAGGATTACTTACCAGTTATCAATTGACTCAAAACATGACTTATTTTAAATTAGTTCAGTTTAGTCTTGGAGTGTTATTCTTTGCAGGTTCAGTGCCTTACAGCAGCCTATCGTAGAGGAATACATTTTTCTCGGTCAGTGGGCGACATTGAATTGGTAATTTTCTAAACACACTGAAGGACGCTACATAGTCGTCAGTCGGAATATTAGGAACATTCTGGGAGCTGGAAATTATCTTGGGAGATGAGTTACTGGACAGTGCGACGTTAAGGGAAATAATATGAAGCGAAATGAAATTTACCATAAATGTTTGTGGTTAAAATTTCAGATAAGTTGTTGACTGATTCACTAAATTATATTGTATTCTTAAGTTAGAATAATACAATTTAAATAAATAAATACCGCACAGTTTAGGTGAGATAACATTACCGGAGATGATTGAGATGCTTGTGTATAGAGGCTGTTTGGGGGAGGGAGTGAAGTTATGCAGACGAAGGGTCATGATTCCCTGGCTCTTCACCTGAACCCTGACCTTTAAAATACTGGGTCGATGACAACTGGACAGTCTTCTTATTCTTCTGCTCATACAGAACTTTGTTGTTATTACCTCGTTAATTATAAAGCTACGTTCTCTGATTAGATCATTCCCACTGAATATTTCCATGGTTGTTTCCTCTACTTTATCGAACTTAACTATTCTGCCTTCCCCATAAGGTCACGTCGAGCGTATGGTACTGTCTGCTCTGGTCCGAGGATGTCACTGATACACGCAGGCCAAATTTTTTCATCGCACAATTTTCAGATTTACAGACGTAACTTACGTTATCATTATGTCATACCCAACCATGACAAAATTCTCTCAATGTTGGCCGGACAGTGGGCCATACTGTGGTCTGCCTCTGGCTGCCGGACTCCACCATCCGAGGCCCCTCTACTCGACCTACCTGAGGACCTGTCTCTAGCAGTGAGATCTACTCCAAGGGTCTTTTTAAAGTTCCATTTGAACATCTACTGTAGGGCCGTGGAGACCACCGGGCCAGTCTGAGCTACACTTGGGAGGCTGCCAACTCTATTTTTCAAAACGCAAGTCTAATATAAATTTGGGTAAATTAGATACTGTGGTTCAATAACTGTAATTAGGAGGTTCCCAATGGCTTAGACAGTTTATTACAGTTATATTTGATGTTAAAAGCTGTAGATTGTAAAATGATTGATTTCGAAAAAGAAAAAAAATGTCAGACCTGCAAATTTTTCACTTCTCCTTACCTCGGCTGACGTCATTAGAGGCATCTTGGTCCCGTCTTACAGCAGCTTATATTGTCAACTTCATGTAAAAAAAAAAAGTGTGTGTGTGTGCGCGATGGTTTTCGTGGGTCATAAAGATACATCATTAATATCAAACCTTTGCTCTGGAGTTGTTAAGAAATAAAGTTAATAAACAATTAAACATCTGAAATTATTTATCCAGGTCGTTAGCTCTCCGTTCATGCCGAGTGTGACGTCATCAGCCACCTGGGTTGTGTCAGAAACTTGAAGCAGCAGATTATATTTGGCAGTAAGATTAGAAAAGCAGTTTAATTTTTTTATGCTTTTTGTTGATACGAATGAAAACTCGAGTTTAATATCAGAGTTGAAAGCCACAGCGTCAGGTAGAACAGCATTTTTCTACGTGTCACTCATTCACTCACTCACTGACGGAGCAGCTAATTGTTACACGTCTGTTACTAATCATAAAAGCAATACCTTTCTCGTGAACAAGAACGCAGTATTAGTTCTCTCCTTCAGCCTAACCAGACAGTAAGACAGACTGACGGACAGACGGAGTGACAGACAGAGACAGACCACGGGAAACACAGTATCTCTCTCACGCTGTCGGCGGCGGGAGGAGAGATGTGAACTCCAACCCGACTCACCTGCTGATCATACACACACTGCCTCCATCGGTCCTGATCAGCGCCTATACTCTGACCACCCTTCCCACCCACCGCCTCTCCGCCCACTACCTTCCCAGCTCCCCACCCACTTCCTCACCTACCACCTCCCCTCATACCTCCTCCCCCTCCCCAACTCCCCTCCTCACCTCCCCCTCCCCACCTCCCCTCCTATCTCCTCCCCCTCCCCACCTCCCTTCCTATCTCCTCCCCCTCCCCACCTCCCTTCCTATCTCCTCCCCCTCCCCACCTCCCTTCCTATCTCCTCCCCCTCCCCACCTCCCCCGCCCACCATCTCCCCGCCCACCCACTCTCCTGCTGTAGCCTCTTCTTGTTCTTATTGTTGTACTTCTTCTACGTACTATGGGTTCTTCGCCACGTACTGTACATAAATATATTTTACAGAATTGCAAGTAATGATGTTATTGCATGATAGTTTTCAAGAGCATTATAACCCTGAGTACGATGCTTGGCCCCTGAGTACGATGCCTGGCCCCTGAGTACGATGCCTGGCCCCTGAGTACGATGCCTACCCGTCGAGTACGATGCCTGGCCTGCGGATTACATTGCCTACCTCTGAGTAGGAAGACTGTCCCCTGAGTATAATGAATTAACCTATTGAGTACAAAATCTTTGACCCCTGGAGTAAGATGACAGTCCCATGAGTACGATGGCTTAGCCCTTTTGAGTACAATGACCTAATCCCTTGAGTACGATACCGGCTTGTTGAGTACAGTGAACAAGTAGTAGTAGTACACTCAATGTACACCTCCCACCAAATATCATGAACTAAATGTGAGATAAAAATATGAAAAGAGATTATCTTTGACAAAACACTTGGTTACTATTTTGTCCAAATTTCAGCTCCCTAGCTAAAAAAAATGCTCCTAATACCGTCCGGATAAAGAAGAAAACATGTATGCGGCGCAGCTTCTGAGTAAAGATATACCCCATTCGGAATTCATATCCTTGAGGCTGCAGGCGTAATAGGGGAGATGGCTGAAGTACAATAATAGCCCATAGAGTACGATACTTTAACCTTTGAAGTACGATGACTCATCCCTTTGAATACAATGACCCTTAAGTAAGATGATACTGCACTTAAAGGCTTTAAGTCATAGTACATGTTAACCATTTGAGTACGATGACTTAACCATTCGCGTACGATGACAACCCCTTCAGTACGATGACTTAACCCCTTCATCAAACTCAATGGATTAAATCACTGTATTCAAATGGTTGTCATCGTAATCAAGTGGTTAAAAGCTTTTGTTTTGTTTTCCTTGTTTTCGTCAGGACAATAAACAAGAAAAAACACTTCATTCCGGGTCGTCTGGATTATTTATTTATTTTTTTTATAAAAAAAATGGTACGAAAAGATTCGTGTACAAAATGATATAAATAAAACTATGTGGTACAAAACGACTCTTAAAAAAAAGTTCTGGTACACAATAACATGGATACGAAGTGACTGTAATCAAGTTGATCTTTAAAAAATTAATAAATATATAAATAAGGATAAAAGTAATAGCAATTTTCTTTAATAGTGGTCCAGGAAGTTTCTCCTTTCGTTATTCACCGGTGTTCCCTCACACTGCTCCTCCATTCACCATTCATTTCCCCTTAACACCATTCATCTTAAGCGCCTTCCCACAACGCCTATAACATTACCACTAATGGAATTTAACGAGCGGAGGATAATTGGAAAGCGAACAATTTCGCACCAATAGGTTGCTATTCATTGGCCATTCATGGACAAGCTAATTGCGCAACAAGTGTCTGTAACTATTGTACGACGACCGCTTTACCCTCTCTCATAGGGGTCGACAATAGGTCCTCCCCCGTCACCACACAATAGAACCGTCCGTCAGACCTCTGCTGGGTTTACGGTGTCGCTGTTGTGGAGACGGTGTCAACCATAATGGTATACGGAATTTGACATCTGAAAAGTAATGCAAAAAAGAAGGAAAAACACGAAAGAAGACCAAGATAAAAGAAAATAGAGGACAGCAGCTACTATCCGAAAGGCGAAGTCTGTCTACCAAACCCTAAACACTGTCTAAGAATTCTCACATTTTAATGGACAGGTGAGTGTATGGGGCAATGTTATAATTTACGACGTAAGGAAATTTAAATTATAAATATTATGTCCTCTTTATTATTTTTTAACTATCCTTTCACACTTGGGGAATATGATGCGATATGAAAATTGACGGGGAAGCAAGTGTGTGGTGCTGATGTCATCCTTAATAGTGTAACTTTGGGATTTTAAGAATGATTAACTCCCTTATTCTTCTGTTTACTTTTACACAATGGATGATTATTGAGGCTGTTTCAGCGATACAGTCAATATTCAATGGAACGAACTGTGCGCGTGATGCCTTAGCAACTATACCTAACCTAACCCTACCAACCATACCTAACCTAACCCTACCAACTATACCTAGCCTAACCCTACCAACTATACCTAGCCTAACCCTACCAACTATACCTAGCCTAACCTAACCCTACCAACTGTACCTAACCTAACCCTACCAACTATACCTAGCCTAACCTAACCCTACCAACTATACCTAGCCTAACCTAACCCTACCAACTATACCTAACCTAACCCTACCAACTATACCTAGCCTAACCCTACCAACTGTACCTAACCTAACCCTACCAACTGTACCTAACCTAACCCTACCAACCATACCTAACCTAACCCTACCAACTGTACCTAACCTAACCCTACCAACCATACCTAACCTAACCAACCTAACCCTACCAACCATACCTAACCTAACCCTACCAACTGTACCTAACCTAACCCTACCAACCATACCTAACCTAACCAACCTAACCCTACCAACCATACCTAACCTAACCCTACCAACTGTACCTAACCTAACCCTACCAACCATACCTAACCCTACCAACCATACCTAACCTAACCAACCTAACCCTACCAACTGTACCTAACCTAACCTAACCCTACCAACCATACCTAACCTACCAACCTAACCCTACCAACCATACCTAACCTACCAACCTAACCCTACCAACCATACCTAACCCAACCAACTGTACCTAACCCTACCAACCATACCTAACCCAACCAACCATACCTAACCCAACCAACCATACCTAACCTACCAACCTAACCCTACCAACCATACCTAACCCAACCAACCATACCTAACCCAACCAAACCAATCAGTTATACCTAAAAACGTAGACTAACCTAAACAACCATACTTAGCCAAACCTAACTTAGCTATTACCGACTAACCAACCATGCATAAATTAATCTAGCCTAACCAACTTAACCTAACTAATAATAATGAACTTAACCAAACAACTGGGAGGTGTGGGAGGAAGGGACAGGACCTGGGTGGTGTGTTAGGACCTGGGTGGTGTGGCAGGACCCGGGTGGTGTGGCAGGACCTGGGTGGTGTGTTAGGACCTTGGTGGTGTGGTAGGACCCGGGTGGTGTGGCAGGACCCGGGTGGTGTGGCAGGACCTGGGAGGTGTGGGAGGAAGGGACAGGACCTGGGTGGTGTGGTAGGACCCGGGTGGTGTGGTAGGACCCGGGTGGTGTGGCAGGACCTGGGAGGTGTGGGAGGAAGGGACAGGACCTGGGTGGTGTGGGAGGAAGGCCTGGGTGGTGGGGCACTGCTGCACGGAGGCTGGTAGTCAGTGTGCGCGGGGCAGCGGAGGAGAGAGGGTAGGAGTGTGCGTGCCCCGGTTAGCTGTCAGTGTGACTGAGGTGTGTGGAGGCTGAGGGTGTCGCTCCTGGTGTGTGTGTGTGTGTGGCGGGACTTGGGGCGCGTACCTGTGTTGTTGTGGGCACTACCGTGGTCATCATCCCCTCACCCTCCGTTGATCAGTTAATTTATGTCATTGTTTCATAAAATCTCAGACATTATCTGTATTTTGATACAGGACTTAGTCAGCCGAGCAAAAATCAAGAATTTGTGTGTAGAAAATTTCGAATGGAAGAGACATTCCCGTTTAAGATGATTTAGATTGAAAGTTGTGTAAAATGTCATTTGGCCCGGTGCCTCACTTTCCAAACGAGCTTTCAACATATCGTCCACATAAATGAATATTCGAGTAAGTGTAAATACTTATATAATTAAACGTTTCGATACACAAGCGTTTAAACTCTAGTGTATACGAACTCGGAACTAACAGAAAATAGGCAAGTGGAGTTGGTGGAGAGTGTTGACATGTTTGTAAGTCTTCAGTGGCTCGAGACCAGAGTCACGACCGTGGGGAGGGAGGGAGGGTGGGTCACCGGCGGCCTGGTTGCTGCTATATTGAGATAACGGCAGTGCATGTCCAACACCCCTTCCCCCCTGCTCACGACCTGCCCTCTACCAGCGTGTATGTCATAACATTGTGTTGTTCGTGGTTGTGGCTGGGAATAATCCATACTGCTCGGGTGTGGAGTGGAGTGATCTTGATGCCCCCCTTCACATGTGGAGGCGCTGGACATCTAGAGCTCGCCCTTTTCCTTCTGTCTGTCTGTCTGTCTATGTAGTTAAAAATTTCTCAACTGGGCGGGAACACACGACAGACAAGCATTATCCAGTTACCACATCAGTCATATACCGAGGTGCATGTCCCTTAATATACACCGTGGTTGTCATACACTGTCATGTAGGTGGAGATGAGCGAGTGGCGAAGAGCACAGTACCACACACACTGTGCTAGTGAGTAGAACCTTCTTAATATAGTGACGTTATTAATGACTGTGTGTGGGGGAAGGATGTAAGTGGTGTGTTTGTGTTAGTGAACTGTAGGTAGAGTGTGACAGTGTGATTATAGCACCACAATTTACACACCGGACTGACAGTGACTGAGTGTATGGTAGACTGTGCAGATTCTACTGTAATTCACGACTGTGTTTGTTTGTAACACTCGTACACACACGACTTAATCTTATTCTGTAAGTCAGCCTGTACCTACATCTGACGATTTGTATGTGACTTATGTGTACACTTCCCAGCAACTACATGTGCATGTGAGTGTTTACGACAGTGTACACATAATAATCTAAAGCCGAGTGTTTGTACGTTAAACAATGTAAACACGGCAGTGTACGCTTGTCCATGACTGTTTAACTGTGTGTACATGTGAATTTTACGTACACGTGATCCTGGACATACGTGTGTGTTTGTGTGCGATGTTATACAACCATTTACACACGACTGGGATGGACGAGTCCTTCAAACACTGTGTACGTCATAGTATACGTACACTGACGTGTATACAGAAGAGTGTACGCGTGTGATTGGTGATGTGTGTGTGCACAGGAGAATGTACACGGCTAATTTGTAATGTTTGTGTACACAGAAGAGTGTACACGCGATTGGTGATTGTGTGTGCGTGCGTGCGTTCGCGTGCGTGCGTGCACGCATAGGAGAGTGTACACACGTGACTGGTGAATGGTGACTGGCTGGTCTTTGAAGCACCAGCTGGGAAAACAGTTGGTCTGGCCTGGTGCACTCTGGCTACTGGTGTTGGTCTCTCTCTCTCTCTCTCTCTCTCTCTCTCTCTCTCTCTCTCTCTCTCTCTCTCTCCATCATCTTGACTACTTTCTTCTATCTGTCCATCTTACTGTCTGTCTGTGTATCTAATAATACGTGTAAATTATATATATATATATATATATATATATATATATATATATATATATATATATATATATATATATATACATATATATATACATACACATTATACAATATCTGTCTTATCTATCCCACTCATAATTTTCTTCTATTCATCTATGTCCAACTCTAAAATCTGTTTATCCAGTTATATAATCATCTGAATATCTGTCTTGTTTTTTCTGTGTATCTCTCTCTTTCTCTCTCTCTCTCCTTTACTGAATTAACAACTGGATATAATATTTCCTGTTTTTAAGATATAGCTTCTTAAAGCATTGACTACTCACTACATCAATGATTATAGCACCTATAATCTTGCCATATATTAGTCATTCGTTATATAAGAAAGTTTAATCTAAATCTCAGACTATATAAGAATGTGTGCTTATTTTTATTTATTTAAAGAATATGCCACATGTATGTATGTATGTACAGTATGTATGTGTGGTTGGTGGCGGCGATACATAGAGGTGTGGCATTGATGTGTGTGTGTGGCATGGGGATGTACTCACGGGAACAACCCCATGCAATTCTTACACGTTCTCCTGGCAGGTGTGTTTTGTGAAGTGGGTTGATGTAGTCTCGTATATCACTCTTGTCAGGGAGAGAACTTGAAGGTAGGGAGGAGGCGGTGAGAGACGTGGGACCCCAGGCCAGGCTAGCTAACCCACGTTACCACGTCAGATGTGCGTGATTTAGGGTCCCGTTCACCTACCGTACTTAGAGGGTCTTGAAGTCATCCACGATCAGATTGGACTTTTACGAACAGCGCGGAGTGAGTTTATGACTGGTCGCTGATTGTTAGCCACATTCAATAATCTTTTAATGCTAGTTTTAATTGCCAGTAAAGTCGGGAGTAACTTGTATGTCCGTGTGTATTATGTATAGCGGCGAGGTAGAGATTGGCGGGGCTCGGCCGTCACCAAGGCTTCAGGGTGTGTTAGCAGGTAAATTTAATTGTCTTTTGTGAGCCTGACACAGGTGGGGGGTTGTCTGTGGGTGG
The DNA here is from genome assembly GCA_958450375.1 of Homarus gammarus. NCBI lineage: Eukaryota > Metazoa > Arthropoda > Malacostraca > Decapoda > Nephropidae > Homarus > Homarus gammarus. Next base: position 1,385,270 of record CAUDMG010001871.1, read on the forward strand.
GAGTGTGTGTATATATATATATATATATATATATAAATATATATATATATATATATATATATATATATATATATATATATATATATATATATATATATATATAAATTTTTTTTGCTGTTATTGTTTTTGTTGGTCTGATGACTAAGGAAGAACTATATTGTATGTTCAGAAAAAGAGAACGAGGCTACCAACCCCTTGTAAGAATCTCCACCGGTTAGGTCAGGGAGGGAGGTTTGGGGTGACTGAACGTCGCCAAAAGTATTATGAAAAACTGACTCGGTTACTCGCCGAATAGGATAATTTAATAATTTTGGCTGAAACTAAAAGTATTATTTTAGGAAACCCGTATATGGTTGCTTGATGCGTGGGGTGTGTTGTGAGGTGGTGGAGGTGTGGATAGAGTGTATGAGAAGTGGGGTGAGAGGGGAGGGGAGGGGGTTGTTGTTGCGCCGCACCTTGTGATGACGGTGTGTTTAGAAGCGGCGGCGGCGGCTGTAGTGGTTGGTGGTAGCGGAGCTACAACTCGTTCACCTTGACCTGATTCTCGGCCTTTGAGGGATTTACTCTTGGCTGAGAGATGAGGTAATGCTTCGGGATTTGTATTTTCCATTAACCCCCACCCCCCCCCCCCCTGAACACATGTATATTACCAGCAGCTGCCTCTAGCGTCCTCGGAACACCTTCACGTACCTGCTGTCACACCAACGCATAAACCAATTACTACTAACTCTATCTGTCGTGTCTCAAGGAATAATCTTTAAATCATCCCTGATAATGAGATTCTTTGATGCCTTAGGCCCCTCGTGTGTGTGTGTGTGTGTGTGTGTGTGTGTGTGTGTGTGTGTCCCGCTTCTCGCTACACACCTGTTGTTCTCCTCCAGCTATCTCCCCCACCACTTGGTCATCGTTCACTGCACAAATTAGCCTTCCATTCTCCAATGTCTTCTGTCTCACACATTTTCATAACTTTTTTTGCCACTTTCATTTTCCTTCGTGGATTTTTTGTTTGTGTTGTTTATGTGATTGATTGAAGTGTTGAGCACCACCCACGAGCTGACGTGTGATGATGTTTGTGTGGTGGCCGAGAGCAGGGGGGTGGCTAAGGCTCCCTTTATCCTTCCCTTCTCCCCTCCCTTCCTTTTTCCCCTTCTATCCCCTCTCTTTATCCCCTCTACCTCCCACTCCCCATACTTTTTGTTCTCTCTCCCTCACTTGCTACATATTCTTACGTATTCCTTCAATCCTCCACCATCACCCTCCAGCGTCTGTGTTACTGCCTCTTCCAAACTTACACCCAGCTCTTATTGCCTCTATTCCCCTTCATACCCCTCCTCCTCTGCTCCAGCTGTCTTACCCCCCCCTCTGCTCCAGCTGTCTTACCCTGTCATCTGCCTGCTGTTCTTCCATTCGCTCGTACTCCTACTCCAGCTGTCACCCCCCCCCTCCTCCCACCTCCTAGGGTCGTTTGGCCTTCTCTAGGCCGTGAAGAACAGGTGCTGCTTGCATACTTTTTTTCCGTCGTCATCCCCGGCTGATGGTGAGCCGTTATGATGTTCTTGTAGGTCAGAAGGGGGGAAGGGGGGTAGTGAGGAAGACAAGGACACGGGACTAGATGGGCAGGAAAATAGCAAGCAGGACGGGGTGGTGGAAGGGTGACATTGACGTGCAGTGACGTGTGAGTCAGGCAATATCTCCGCCTGTGTGGTCGCATGAGTGTCAGTGTGCAGGCATTCTCCTCGCTATTTTCTGTATGAGTTCCTTCATTGTCAAGTGTGAAAGAGCCGATCCTTTAAGCCCATTTACATAACAATGGAAACTGAAATGTATCCCGAATGTCTGAGATCTTTTTTTTTTTTTTATCTTGGGTTGAGAATATGAATGTTTGTGTGAAAGAGACGTAGACTGTATTCAACAAATCGGTCATGTAAAAGCTGTGTATTCTAGATCTCTGAGGACCCAGTGCACCAGGACAAACAACCGTTCGATCGTGAAGTATTGAAATAGAAATGAAAATGTAAGTGTAACCGACAGAAAAAAAAAACTCTGAAATATCCATCAGTTTAACAGAGAAAAGAAACAAAACAAAAACAGTGACCTTGGACGTAGAAAAGTGCTTGAAAAAAATTTACAAAAATAAACATTACCGAAGTGTGGTGTGAGTGAGGTGTGGAGGAGGACATTCCACAAGCACCAGTAACTGTGAACAAGGACAGACACACACACACACACACAGGTGACCACAATAAACAAGAGGGAGCCAGCCAGCGAGTCGGCGGCGTCGTGACCAGACTTGGAGGGACGCGAGGCAAAACGTTGTCCCTCTTGTCACCATGAAGACCCTTCTTGTTCTATCAGGTAGGTGCTGTTGTGTCCACCCCGTATGTTAACCCTGTGTCTGCCCCGTGTGTCCACCCCGTGTGTTAACCCTGTGTCTGCCCCGTGTGTTAACCCTGTGTCCGCCCCGTGTGTGAACCATGTGTCCACCCCGTGTGTGAACCATGTGTCCACCCCGTGTGTTAACCCTGTGTCTGCCCCGTGTGTTAACCCTGTGTCCACCCCGTGTGTGAAGCATGTGTCCGCCCCTTCAGTAAGATGACTTGTACCATTAAGTATGCTGGCTTTTACCCATAGTGTGATGACTTAAGGCACCTGGTTTATTGACTTAACCCCTTGAGTAAGATGACTTAACCCCTTGAGTAAGATGACTTAACCCCTTGAGTAAGATGACTTAAACCCCTGAGTAAGATGACTTAAACCCCTGAGTAAGATGACTTAACCCCTTGAGTAAGATGACTTAACCCCTTGAGTAAGATGACTTAAACCCCTGAGTAAGATGACTTAACCCCTTGAGTAAGATGACTTAACCCCTTGAGTAAGATGACTTAACCCCTGGAGGTCGATGACGTAACCCGTTGATATGGCACTTTCTACCATCAAGCAGTTACGGGTGACGTGGTCGAGGTGTAGTGATCAGGGAAAGGTCACATCGTCTCGTCTGTACAGTGATGTCAGCCTCTGGGAATGGAGAATTTACCCTTTGAGAACCATACAACCTGTTCCTTTGATGACTTCACCCCTGTACACTGGTGACTTCACTCCTGTACACTGGTGACTTCACTCCTGTACAATGATGACTTCACTCCCGTACAATGATGACTTCACTCTTGTATAATGATGACTTTACTCCTGTATAATGATTACTTCACTCCTGTATAATGATTACTTCACTCCTGTATAATGATTACTTCACTCCTGTATAATGATTACTTCACTCCTGTATAATGATGACTTCACCCCATTACCAAGATTATTTCACGTTCTGAATATGATGTCGCCCCCTTTAGTATAATAACGAAGTCATTGAGAAAAGCATCCACACATCGATATGACATCACCCAATGAGTAAGATGACTTCACCCCCTTTAGTAGGTCGAGTTAATCCCATTTGTTTGATGACTTAACCCCTTGAGTAGGATGACATAATCTTTGAGGAAAATGATATAACCCCTCGAGTAAGATGACTTGTTCCCTTGAGGAAGATGACTTGATCCCTTAAGTAGGATGATTTAACCCCTTGAGTACTATGACAAACCCTTGAGTAAGATGACTTAGCCCCTTGAGGACGATTATTTAACTCCCTGAGTGCGTCGAGTTGACCCTCTCATCTGCAAGAACCTGACCCCCACCAGGACGAGTGCCTGGCCACCTGGCGTGAGACGAGAGTTGACTTTCTATTTGTGCACTAACTTATCATGGCATTAAGAGAGCTGTTAGTGAACACTGAAAAAGATTCACGTGTGTGTGTGTGTGTGTGTGTGTGTGTTTTAAGGATATGGGGATCCAAATCATTGTACGTGTCCTTAGTTTTCTGTGAATGGTCAAATAATGGGCCCCAGCCCTAAAGGTCACCAATTCAAGTGGGGCCCCAATCCTGATGGTCTCTAATCCTCATGAAGGGCCTACCAATCTTGATGGTCTCCAGTCCTAAAAGGCCTTACTTAATCTTTATGGGTCCCAGTTCAAGGGTGGGTCCGAGGCTTATAATATATTGTATTAATTATCATATTAAGGAGGCTTGGTGATGCTGAGGTTGACGTAGGATGATGCTCCATCATTTATTAATTTTATTCCCTCATTCCATCACCTTCAGGCGTCTCTTGATTCAACAAAAGAAGAGTATACCGATAAAGGTGTTGCTTGAGGTTAGTATTTTGTTTATTGAGTTGGATGTCTCTTGTAGCTCATCTCAGAGTGGTTTTAAAAATAGGTGACATACAAGTCTTGTGTCTTGATCTGTTCTTTAGGTCGTTAGGGATATTATATTGACCTCAGTTATGTGGAGTTGGTAGATTAAGTGACCTTGTGGTTATGTGTTTAAGTTTGTATCTAATAAGGTAAAGAGCAGGAGTTAGGAAATATTACAGTGTTGGGGGACATGACCTACAGTACCTAAGATGGACGTTCATTTTATGTTTTAGGTTTAACTCCTATTACTAGTCCGTGTTAGTTCAGACTAATTAATACAAGCATAGGTTTGGGTGTCTTTAATTTGAAATATTATTAAAGTTCAGATTTAGGCAAATACTGGTAGCTACGTTAACTCGAACATGGAGACTCCCTGGTAAAGGTGGTTTCTTCATCTTGGTATGACTAGAAGTGGACTAAGAATCACTTGGGTCAGCTAACTATACACAGAACGGATCTTGCGTTAATGAATATGAAGATTTATCGTTTGCTGAACACGAGGTCCTTCAACAAGGCCACTTGGGTGTATCAGAGCACAGCTTAATCAGGTCCAGCTGAGCGGTCCAACACCCCCGCCAGCCTCCAGCAGCCTCAGTGTGCTCACCCTGGCTAAATATAGGTAGGGAAGTGGTCCCTGGGGCCACGTCCATCACGGAGACACGGGTAGCCACACACCCAACACTTGCAACCTGCCTTATTCTGTCACTCTCTACCATCCTGCCACTGTCTGCCATCCTGCCGCTGTCTGCCATCCTGCCACTGGTTTACCATCCTACCACCTATACTGATGTGAATTCTTAAAAATTCTTTCATTTATAAATTTTCTTCTACACCAGAGATAAGGGAAGGTAGGTGCTCGGTTCACCTCAGATATATACGACAGAGGCCCAGGCGTTATCAACTTCATATTGAAGAGGACAGAAACGTTGTGTACTGTTTGTCCGCCAGGTGAGAGAAAAAAACCAGGATACCAATGCAGCCTGTGTCTCTTACCTCGTGCTGATGATGGGAGGCCAGAGCGGGAACGATAGCAATAATATGGAGTTGGAATTCGGAGATGTATGTTACGGGATGTCCATAGGTGGCGGGAGTATCGGGAGCTTCACTGGGTAAGGTTTTGTTCTTGTTGGTCTAAGTAAAGAAACTAATTGTAGAATCAAGACAGATGTGCTATAAGGTGAGGAGGGTGTTGCGTAGAACCAGTGTAGAGGGTTGGGAAAGGACTCTGGGATGCTTGTTGGGGGTCGGGGCAGGGACTCTAGGGAGCCTGTTAGGGGTCGGGGAGGGACTTTGGGGTGCTTGTTGGGAGTTGGGGGAGGGACTCTGGGGTGCTTGTTAGGGGTCGGGGAGGGACTCTGGAGTGCTTGTTGGGGGTCGGGGAGGGACTCTGGGGTGCTTGTTGGGGGTTGGGGAGGGACTCTGGGGTGCTTGATGGCCGTCCAGCTGCAGCTTGCCTGTATGTGGGCCAACAGGCGGGGTTGCAACAGTCTGGGCCACATGAAAGATGACGGACAGCCGGGAAGACGGTCACCCAGCAACCTGATACACGAGCACTGGTTGATCATCCTGCGTGACATTGTCCTTTTCTTTCGTCCTAAAACTTACCAGCTATGAGACACCACCGTCGCGTGATGGAACTTGATCTTATACTCTTCGTCCTCAGTCAAGAGTGAGAGAAAAACACACGTTCCTACCGTTTTCCTTCTTACAGAAACTTAGGATATATGAATGTCAACCATTATGTGCCCGAGCATCATCTCATTTCTTCATCCACTTAAGGTTACTCGGGAATACAAGACGAGGTCGAGACATACAGCAGTGGAGATATTTTTATACAAGGAATGTTTGTTCCCAGAAGGAAGATGGCGGGACTCTCAATTGAGATAGAAGAGAAAGACATGGTTTATGTGTGTCATTGCTCAAGTGTAACCTTACTTAGGTCAAACAAGTTCAGGGTCGTGATGTAAGCGTCAAACCTGTAGTTCATTCCTAAATAGAACCTTCAGTTGTCCACGTGCTTGTGAATAAACCAGGACCATCAGGCAGACATTATGTTGATTAAAGGGCGGTGGTGTGCAGGGACTGCCTTCAAGCTGTCTCCTGTAGGACGTGTTGTTGGTGGAGGTCAGGCGGCGTCAGTGTAGGTCAGAGCCTGGGGGCTGCAGCTGGGTCAGGGGCGCTCCACCACCCAAGCCACAGTGGTCTGCTAAACTGACATACTCATTATCGTGCAGGCAGAGCTGACCTAGAATGATGTAAAGGAACTCAATTAACACATACGGCATAAGTGCACACACGAGAGAGGCTTGGTAAGTTTAGTTTTTCTGCGTGGGACGAGTGACCAGTAAAGGCCAGATCGCCTTGACTGCATTTTCCCAGACAAATAATATACGCGAAAAATTTGATGTGTTGACTGTGATACCCAGAGTACGGTACTGTTACCTCGGGTACCAGACAGGAGTGTTGACTAGCGACACACCCACCTCTGTCCCTTCACACGCTGCTGCTCATGCATGTTAGTAGGAGTGTGTCCTTCACCCTCCGTAGTCACCCATCCTGGATGACCCTCACTTTCACTCTTCCTTCAGTATGAAAGCACAATCACGCCGGCCACTACCTGGTGAAGTGATGGGACTCACTCACTACACGAGACCTGGTGAAGGGACTGTCACTCACTACACGAGACCTGGTGAAGGGACTGTCACTCACTACACGAGACCTGGTGATGGGACTGTCAATCTCACACGAGACAACACGGCCCCCCTTTCGACCTCCAGGTGTGGGATCCCAAATACTTTACTGGCAGAGTCGAAAGCATTGTCCCTTGTACTATCTTGCCCTTACTATTTCCTCTACTATTATTGTACTATTGTAGTGTTGCTGCCTCTCCTAGTATACTGTAATCATCTGTACTCTCCTGCTTCTACTAGTTATTGTACTATTCTGTATCATTTGTCGTATTAATTCGTATACTGTACAACTGTATGAATGGTGCGTGTCCTCTGCTAGGTACGTAAAAATATAAGTGTACGATCACCATCTTAACTACAACCATCATTATCTTCATTAGCTTCGCCATCATCATCATCATTTACCACCATCGTTACCACAACCACCATCGGCACCACTACCATCATCACCACCATTACCATAATCACCACCATTACCTGCAGCGTCCTTGAGATAAATTAAAGCCCCCCCCAAGTAGACACAGGTACAGGAAGACGATGGTTAATTAATTATTTTGTTGTCGCTGCATCACGAGTGGGATGGTGATGTGGGATTTTACGTTGGGTGTTGAGAGGGATGGTGATGTGGGATTTTACGTTGGGTGTTGAGAGGGATTGTGATGTGGGATTTTACGTTGGGTGTTGAGTAGGATGGTGATGTGGGATTTTACGTTGGGTGTTGAGAGGGATGGTGACATGGGATTTTACGTTGGGTGTTGAGAGGGATTGTGATGTGGGATTTTACGTTGGGTGTTGAGTAGGATGGTGATGTGGGATTTTACGTTGGGTGTTGAGAGGGATGGTGACATGGGATTTTACGTTGGGTGTTGAGAGGGATTGTGATGTGGGATTTTACGTTGGGTGTTGAGTAGGATGGTGCTGTGGGATTTTACGTTGGGTGTTGAGAGGGATGGTGACATGGGATTTTACGTTGGGTGTTGAGTGGGATGGTGAAGTGGGATTTTACGCATCCGACTTGACCTTCACCAGTTAACAGTCAAAAGATGACTCGGAAATTATACCAAGACTCGACTATAACAAGATGTATTCTCTCTGTCAGTATCCGGGACACCATAACGGACTGCTGCTTGAGGTTATGGAGCTTGAGTGAGAGGGGTCGAGGGTGACAGTTGACGAGATGGGCGGGGGTGTGGGTGTGGGAGTGGCGAGAGTGGGGATGTGGGTGTCTGGTGATAGATAGGCTTTGAGGGGGAGGTGTGGGTGTGTGGTGCTGGGCTCTGGTGGTGGGGTGTGGGGGTGTTGCTGAGAGGGTGTGGGGGGTGTTGCTAAGAGGGTGTGTGGGGGGGGTGGTGATGCTGAGAGGGTGTGTGTGGGGTGTTGCTGAGAGGGACGGGATTATTGATGCCCGGTGCTGGTCTCTCGGGGGTGTGGGGTGACTGTGGGTGTGTTACGAAGGGGTGTTTTGGGGTGGGTGGGTGTTGAAGGGTGTATTTAGGGCAACAGGATATATGTATACAGTGTGTGTGTGTGTGTGTGTGTGTGTGTGTCTGTGTGTGTGTGTGTGTGTGTGTGTGTCAATTTTCCAACACTCTCCAACATCTACTCTCTCCCCTCCCCCACCCACCACCTCCTATCTTCACCACCTCTCCTCCTCCTTTCCCCAAACCCACCTCCACCTTCCCCCTCCCCACCTTTACCTTCCCCCTCCCTCCCTCCCTCCCTCCCTTCCCACATTCCAGGGGATAAGGAAGCGTATCTAATCGTGTTTAAGTCTCTGAAAAATGTGGACACCACGCTGGCCTTCAAAGGTATTCTACAGTTTAAAGTGACACCCCCGCCACACACCCACACACACACACACACACACACACACACACACACCCACCAATGCACACACACACACACACACACACCCCCCCCCCCCCACACACACACACCACCTCACATCTCCAATTAGGGTAAATTTTAAGGTAAGAATCCACGAGGCGGTGTTGAGGAGCCGTCTATTCATTCCTCGATTCACTCACTCCACCCAACACCCACCACCATCCTTCACTCCCACCTCCACCCAACGCCCTCCCCCCCAACATCCTCCTCCACCCAACACCCACCAACACCCTCCTCCACCCAACACCCACCAACACCGTCCTCCACCCAACACCCTCCTCCACCCAACACCATCCTCCACCCAACACCCTCCTCCACCCAACACCCATCAACACCCTCCTCCACCCAACACCCTCCTCCACCCAACACCCAACACCCACCAACACCCACCAACACCGTCCTCCACCCAACACCCTCCCATATCCTCCTCCACCCAACACCCTCCTCCACCCAACACCCTCCTCCACCCAACACCCTCCTCCACCCAACACCCTCCCATATCCTCCTCCACCCAACACCCACCAACACCCTCCTCCACCCAACACCCTCCTCCACCAAACACCCACCAACACCCTCCTCCACCCAACACCCTCCAACACCCTCCTCCACCCAAGACCCTCCTCCACCCAACATCCTCCTCCACCCAACACCCTCCTCCACCCAACACCCTCCAACACCCTCCTCCACCCAAGACCCTCCTCCACCCAACATCCTCCTCCACCCAACACCCTCCTCCACCCAACACCCACCATCATCCTCCACTTTCCCCCCACCCTATATGGACCACATTGGATCACCACAGATACTACATCCTCGTAAATTATAGATTTAAACCACAAATTACCTCCACATTAAAGAGCCGTCAGCTATGCACTTTCGCCTCAGCAAGACTACACAAAAAAACGGAAAAAGAAAAGCTAATAAAAGTTTAAACCGTTGACTTTATTTGGTCAAGTCGACGGTCCGTATTTTTCTTATAATTTTTCGAATGTTTTTATTTTTTTTTATTTTAAGCTGTGAATTACCCGGATGTTAAAACGTTGTCTGGTGCGTATCTCAATTATTTTATCTTTATATAGATCGTAAAAAGAAATCAGGAAAATCTATATTAAAAAAAATAATCCAAACAGTCGACTAAAGTGCGTTAAGTCGACGATTTGTTTGTTTATTTCTGTTATATATAGTAAGGTGCATTTTTTCGCAGTTAGGCTTTTAATTAATTTAGAGAGAGAGAGAGAGAGAGAGAGAGAGAGAGAGAGAGAGAGAGAGAGAGAGAGAGAGAGAGAGAGAGAGACTGGACCTTTGACTTTATTTGGTCAAGTCGACGGTCTGTGTTTTTGCAAATGTTTTTTATTCATCCTGACGGAGGAGGAACGTTCAGTTGGTAGTAACCTGGTGGCGGTGGGCGTGCTGGGCGGGACTACGATCTGGATAGTGTCTTCACTCCTCTGCCCGTGGTGGTGGGGGGGGGGGGGTGGGGGGTGGGGGTAGGGGGGGTTAAGCTGGGAATAGGTAAAGGGAAGGGGCTAGACTACACGTGCTAAAGGGGGTTAGGGGCTATATTAGAGATGGGGGGATGAGAGGGATAGGGCTTGGAATAGTGGCGGTGAGGATAGACTAGGGTTAGGAGAGGAAAATAAATACAATACTAACATTTAAGTGGGGGTAAATTAACTAGGAAGGATCAATGAGTAAACCTGAGAGAGAGAGAGGACCAGAAATGGGACAGATGAAGGGAGGAGAGCTGGGCGGGGGTGAGGGTGAAGAGGGCGCTAGGCTAGGGGAGGTAAGGCGCCACTGGTGTTGAAGAGAATGAATAAATTATGAATCACTTTTAAGGAATCTGTTGCGCACACCTCCCCCCCCCCCCTCACACACACCTCCCCCCCACGCACACCTCCCCCCCCCTCACATACACCTCCCCCCCCACGCACACCTCCCCCCCCACACACACACATATCAAATTCCAGAAGACTTTTAATGTGAACTTTTTAAACAAGATTAATGGGTTAATACATCTCATCGACTACACATGTATACTTCACTATATACATACCGGAGAGGACCAAGGGAAGGCGATCAATGACTGTTTAAGACATACCTGAAGAGAGAAAGTGGAGAGGAAGAAAAAAACAACATCACAAGAATTCCTCATAAACGAAAAAATCTTCCTCGGGTGGAGTCAGGAAAGGCATTCATTAAGCTGACTGACTCACTACACAGCCAGTTTTACTCTCACACAGGCAATTAATTAGAGCGCCAGCGGCTACCAGTGTTACCATGACAGTGATACTAAAGGTTTTGGGAGGGAGCACAGGAGTGGAGGGAATTAAATTAAGGTTTGTGTGACTGGCGGAGACCCTCTGAAGTGTCTGAAGGGGGTGTGGGGGCTAGGAGGAAGAGCAGGAGGACTGGTGTGTGGGGGCTAGGAGGAAGAGCAGGAGGACTGGGTGTGGGGGCTAGGAGGAAGAGCAGGAGGACTGGGTGTGAGGGCTAGGAGGAAGAGCAGGAGGACTGGTGTGTGGGGGCTAGGAGGAAGAGCAGGAGGACTGGGTGTGGGGGCTAGGAGGAAGGGCAGGAGGACGGGGTGTGGTGCTTGGAGGTCGAACAGGAGATGGGAGGTGGAAGAGGAGAGGGTGTGAGGCTAGGAGGAGGAGGAGAAGGAAGAGGAGAGGAGTGTGTGTTGGTATTCATTGCTAAGGATGGTGGTAATTGATCCTTAACTGTGATTTGCCCTTGATGTGGTTGGCCAAGTCAGTGATTGGTTCTCGCTCTGACACTGTGATTACATTACCGCCATATTAAGAAAACGTAATGTAATGGAATAGAGAATAAGTTGTAATTGAATACTGGATCACATGGAGATTACAACCCCCCCCCACCCCCCAAGCTTATTTCACCTGTTATTGTCACATCCTAAAGTTACCTGGGAAAGTTAGGTTCAATTATGTTAGGTTAGTTTAGTTTAAATTAGGTTAGGTCAGGTGATATATTATTAGAGTGGAACTTTATTATAACACACTGGAATTCAATTAAACGGAGGAGGATTAAACCTACTCACAGTGTCATTAAGTAAAGGTTAATTGCTCAGGTGTATATTACAACATATCTGTGTTATCACGTCTCAAATTGTTTGGTTAATGAGGCTATTACTCAGGCACTCACTTGAACTGTAAACAAAAAACTTGTTTTCCTTCGTCTTGTTCGTGTGTGTGTGTGTGTGTGTGTGTGTGTGTGTGTACTGTATGTGTTTGTGTCGTGTCGTTTTGTTCACGGTCTAAAGATAATCTCTATACCTTGGTCTTGTTGTGTGTGCCTGCAAGGGTACATAGTGTATGTTTGTGCACGTCTCGTCGGTTTTTGTTGTGTATGCCAGGATACAAGGTGTGAGTGTGTGTGTGTGTGTGTGTAATGGGGGGAGTGTTTTGTGTGGCTCGCTGACCTACAGGACGGGATTCCTCCCTCCCCCGGCCAGTGTGGAGTAACGCAAGGTCTTTGCTAGTGCCTAGCGAGACTGTGTAGACGTCCTCGGTAACCATCGCCCCCATCGGGAATCCTGAAGGTGTCCTCGCCATCCTCTTCTTCCTATGGGAATCCTGGAGGCTAAAATGGCCTTAGAGGAAATTGTTGATAATATTCATTGGTTCTGTACGTGTTGTCATCACCATGTTACCTTTCCATCATCACCGTCTCATCACGTCTTCATTAAAGTACCACCATTCCGTCACCACTATACATCACCACTGTGTCACCAGCTCCTCACTATCACCTCCCTCGTCCAAATAAGGACGACGTGACCTTGTCCCTATTACGTCGTGACACTGTTATTATATATATTAGTGTGACAAAAACAAGAGACACTCATCCCTCCACCAAGGCTTCTGAGGAACGCTAGAAACACCTTTTCTAAATTTGCATCCATTCACATGACGTTTAATGTATAAATATCTCACGTGTATATTATGTTTTGGTTGATCCAGAAACAACAGTGCAGCCTCAAATATCTATTGGTACAAGTATAGTAGTGGAGACATGTTCACATAAAATACCGGTACAGGTACATAGATACTGGTCCAACAGTCAGTGTGTCAGTACGAAAAGTTAGGAACCCTGAAACGCCGCCCTTCTCAGTGTGGGTCAGTAGGTGGTGGGATGACAGGGCAGACTGAGAAATAAAACCCTCCAAATTAAACTAAAGGAAATTTACGTAAAGTAGTCTTTGACCATTGCTGAGAGAGAGAGAGAGAGAGAGAGAGAGAGAGAGAGAGAGAGAGAGTTTGAGTTTACAGCAAAATGTAAGTTGTGTGGAAGAGGGCGAATAGGCAAGCCAGAGTGTCGAGTCATGTGCGAGGGGGATGAGTTTTGTCCTCATATAACTGTACAGCCTCTGGGATAAACACACACACACACACACACAAACACACACTGATAGATAAAGAATTCAACTACGTGCTCATTCACCATCTCACCGAGGAACTAAAATACTTTATCTTATCTTTGAATTTGCATAATGTAAGAATTAGTTTAGCTAGACCGTGTGTGTGTGTTACGAGAGCTGTTTAATATGATAACTCTGGCGTTCTTGTAAACATCACACATACGAAAAAGACCCCAGATAACCCTCCTTAAAGATGTGTTCCTTCTGTAATTGCTGGTGGCTGTAAGGTATTTTATTGTATGGGTGTGAGTACGGTATGTTGGCTGTACCGTGGTGAAGTGTACTGTCAAACTACGACTCCCTAGAACCTATAAACAGTAGTGAATAATAAACAAAGTAAAGCCTTCAGTTCTGTGTTGTTTGTTGTTGTGGTGTTGACCCGCTCTTGGGAGACTTGTATACGGGTTTGTTGCCCACAGAAAAGACTATTGGGCTAATCCTTGTGGCCCTCAGCCTGTTGTGTTAGAGATTATACTGAGTGAGATGACGATGTGTTGAAAATGACTTTGGGATACTGTGGAGGTGAGTGTAATCTTGGCCAACTCTCAAGCGTTAAACAAATGTACTGGGATATATTTTGACACACACACACACACACACACACACACCGCTGTCTGAATCTTATTACGGAATTAAATAATTATTAAGTAAAGGTAGTGTTGTGAAATACCATATACTGAAGAAATAATTACGATATACTTTTAAATGGTATATAAAGTTTTAATGTTTGTGAGTTGAAATGATTAAATTTTCAGAGTAATTTATATCATTTGATTTTCTGGTCTGAGTTAAAACAAAAAACTCCTTTTCTTAAAGCTTAAAACACTAACAGTTGTGCACACCAAAAAGTATCTTTACGATTTTGTGTTAAACAATATAACACAACGGACGAAGGATTTTGTCAACCCTATCGAGACACCAGGAGTCGTAGTGTTCATTTTGAAATTCATCGAACCCCTCCATAAAAATACTGATAGAGTGCTTGGTGTATGTACCCCCTCATGCACAGTACTTACCCGGGTATAAGCTGAAATGTGAGAGGAGGGAGGAGCATGGGGAGTGTTCTTAATGCTCACTCATCCACCAATTCCCAAATGATCTGGTTGAGTCTGAGCATATACTGTTATATACCATTTTAGCAGTGACGGTCCATATAGGTGTCAGGCTGAACCATAACTTATAATCACCCCATCAGGAGGATCCATCACCATGTTATCTTAGCGGTGTGTTAATAACAGCCTCACGGTGAGTATATCAACAATGTCTCTATGAATATAAGAGATTAAGGGAAATGCACTTAAGAGCGTAATCAGTGTGTAAGAGGAAGGTAAACAGTGTTGGAGAGTATAATGATCGCCGGGCTGGGAATCTGATACCTTTAACCCCATTGAATAGGATGTCGTAACCTCTTGAGTACGATAATAATAATTTAGACCATTAATTAAGATATCGTAATCACTTGAGTCCGATACTAGTGATTTAGCCATTTGAGTATAGGATATCGCAACTCCTTTGAGTACGATAACTTGTCCCTTTGAGTACAATGAATTAACCCCTGAGTACGATGTCTTAATCCTTTGAAATAAGATGACCTATATCCTTGAGGATGGTGGTACTCTATTCAGTATAGTGACCTATGTGGCGTTGCATAGTGTTGTGTGGCGTTTCATAGTGTTGTGTAATGTTATGTTGTGTCGCATAGTACAGTGTGATGACGTATAGTATTGTGTGGTGTTGTATGGTGTCGTACATTGTTGTGTAGTGTTGTGTGGCGTTACGTGGTGTTGTGTTATGTGGTGTATTGTTGTTTTGTGTTGTGTTGCGTGGTGATGCTTGGCTACTTCAAGTCCACCACAATTGACACCTACACTCGCCTCCTCCTGCTGGGGCTCACAGTAGATCTGACCTCGAAAGTTTATTGGAGAGGTTAAGAGGTTTTATGTGGACGACTTGTGTGGTGGTGGTGGTGGTTGTGATGGTCGTTGATTATGGTGATGGTGGTTGTAGTGGTGGTAATTAAATGTGGTGAGATATTGTAGTGGTCGTATACTGTGGTGGCGGTTGCGGCTGTGAAGGGATATTGTGGTGGTGGTGGTGGTGGTAGGTTATTGTGGTGGTGGGTTATAGTGGTGGTACAAGCAGTAGAGTCCCAGGAATAGCAATTAAGAGCGACATCTCCTCAACGTCTCAGGCATAACTTAGTGCTCTCACCCTCTTTCTCCTTCACCCCAGCCCCGCCCACCTCTCCCCCCCTCACCCCAGCCCCGCCCACCTCTCTCCCCCTCCCCGCCCACCTCTCTCCCCCCTCCCCGTTCAACTCTCTCCCCCTCCCCCTCTCTTCCCCTCACCCCAGCCCAGCCCACCTCTCTCCCCCTGACCCCAGCCCCGCCCACCTCTCCCCCCCTGACCCTAGCCCCGCCCACCTATCTCTCCCCTCACCCCAGCCCCGCCCACCTCTCTCCCCCTCACCCCAGCCCCGCCCACCTCTCTCCCCCTCACCCCAGCCCCGCCCACCTCTCTCCCCCTCACCTCAGCCCCGCCCACCTCTCTCCCCTCACCCCAGCCCCGCCCACCTCTCTCCCCTCACCCAAGCCCCGCCCACCTCTCTCCCCTCACCCCAGCCCCGCCCACCTCTCTCCCCTCACCCCAGCCCCGCCCACCTCTCTCACCCTCACCCCAGCCCCGTCCACCTCTCTTTCCTCACCCCAGCCCCGCCCACCTCTCTCTCCTCACCCCAGCCCCGCCCACCTCTCTCTCCTCACCCCAGCCCCGCCACCTCTCTCCCCTCACCCCAGCCCCGTCCACCTATCTCTCCCCTCACCCCAGCCCCGCCCACCTATCTCTCCCCTCACCCCAGCCCCGCCCACCTCTCTCTCCTCACCCCAGCCCCGCCCACCTCTCTCTCCTCACCCCAGCCCCGCCCACCTCTCTCCCCTCACCCCAGCCCCGTCCACCTATCTCTCCCCTCACCCCAGCCCCGCCCACCTATCTCTCCCCTCACCCCAGCCCCGCCCACCTCTCTCCCCCTCACCCTAGCCCCGCCCACCTCTCTCCCCTCACCCCAGCCCCGCCCACCTCTCTCCCCCTCACCCCAGCCCCGCCCACCTCTCTCCCCCTCACCCCAGCCCCGCCCATCTCTCTCCCCTCATCAAATCTCTATTGGTAGCAGGCTGATGTACCTCCTCCCCCCCCCCCCCCCAGCAGCAGCAGGGTGAGGTACCTGGTAATAATGACTCCTACCACTATGACAGCCAAGTCATTAATAATCTCTCCCTATCTCACCTTACAGCGGTTCATGTCGACCCCCAGCACATGTCTCCCATCACCCTCTCCTCCTCTCACTCCCGCTGTTGACTTTAACACAGCTACTGTCGTCTAGACCGCCCCAGTGAGAGCCATATAAAAATATAGCATTGGATAACAAGCAGAATACTGTGATAATAAAAACTGATCTGTGTGGGTCCCAGCAGCTTATATGGGTCTTGGGGAACACCAGGCGCGGGCTTCTAATGGCGGTGGCGCGGGGCTGATCAAGGAATGATTTCCTTCTCCAATAATCGTTGTATTACTTTGATTTATTAATTTTTTTTTATTGTGCGCATTGTTGCAAGGTGATTTTTTGCAATAATTCGCAACACGAAGTAAGATTAATCAGCTGGCTAGGAACCTGATTTTACGCGAGAGGATAATTGATGTTGCCACATTTGGTTCAGGAATGTTCACTTTCTCGCTCTAAGAGAAATTCTCAAATGTATCGTCGTGATTTTTTAAAGTTAGTTCACAAAAGTCGCAAACTTCAGTACAGTACGAGCTACAGTGTAGGGTAACCCTGTAGCTCGTACTGAGGTAACCCTCCGTCTGTTGTAATAGTGAATACTCACAATCATACACACACATACTTATGGGTTGATACCAGTGATGGATGTTGAGGGAGTGTGAGGGTGACCAGGGGCTCACACCTCACTCCTGCACACACACTAGGGAGGTGAGGCTTCCATACTGATGAGCTCTATCATAGATTACCTTTAACAGCACCATAAAAGGCGACTTAACAGTCGTAATCTTTGCATTTTTTTCACCTTGTGGTACAGGTTTATTACGCCGCTTGAATGAAGTGGCGAGTTGTCTCCTTAAGGCCTGAGGAAGGCCGAGCGTGAGCGTCAAGGTGGAGTTATCCTCCACTATCTGGGATAATGAATAATTTTTTTTTTTATCATCGAGGAGAGGAGTTCATGGGTGTACAGACTTAAATGAACAGTATACGATGATCACCGGACACATGAAGTATTACTGTCTGACTTCCTCACTTAATCCCCGTCGTTTATGACAAGTTTATGGCGTCTAACAGCATGTACGAACACGATGGTCCTCACATATTACCTGACGCGTGGGTGACAACGTTGGTGATAAAGAGTAAGTCGCGCAGATAACAATTTGGAAACGTCTTTGTGTGTCGGAGTTCGATTTACATTACTGTACACTCGGGATTATGTACCAACGTTGTGTACTGTACTAGTACGTCTCTCGCCACGTACAAATTTAATTTAAAGTGTTTTTACTTGTATTTGTAGGATCATAATGTTTTTGAAAAGCAAATTGGGATATTTTCCATGTTATGACTTAGTTCCTTAGTCTGGCGTTGAGTACTAAATGAATATCACGCTGAAGAACAAGTAAGGCAAATTCCCAGGTATTAGGGTCAAACGATCAAGTAATTAACCTTAGATACACACCTTTAATTGTCACCCACCCACCGTAGATCTACTCTGGGGGAGAGGTGAGGGCAGGTGTGACGACAGTAAGTGGATTTACAAATGGACAAACAGTGATATCACGGGAAGACACAGCTGCGTGGATGCTTATTTTACTCATTTGTTTTCGCTATGCTACGATTCATCCCAAGTCTTGCCTCTCCTGACCTAGTCGATACGGGTCTTCCCATGTGAGGGTTGTTCTCCTAAGTGTAGCTGAACTTGTATTGATTTTTGTTTTACTAATTACAGTTTAGTCTCTCAGTTACTTTATTCAATCAGTCTACCACTATTATTATTATTATTTACACAAACTACCCCCCCCCCCCCACACACACACTTTTTATCTAGCTGCTGCCTGTGTGGTCAGCACTCGCTAAACTACCGGATTACCTTAACTAAACGACCCCCCTCCCCCAATCACTACCGCTCTGACGCAAATCAAGATGCAGCGGTCCCTTATACGACCAGTGTGCCTGCCAGACGACCCACAGGTGACGGGGTAATTACCTGCCCATCACTCAGTGTCCTAGTTGAGACGTCTTATTCAGTGTAGATACTGTCTATACCGGCTCCCTTCACCCTACACTGCCTATAATACTGTCCGGGTATTGGTTACACTGCCTATAATACTGTCTGGGTATTGGTTACACTGCCTATAATACTGTCCGGGTATTGGTTACACTGCCTATAATACTGTCCGGGTATTGGTTACACTGCCTATAATACTGTCTGGGTATTGGTTACACTGCCTATAATACTGTCTGGGTATTGGTTACACTGCCTATAATACTGTCCGGGTATTGGTTACGCTGCCTATAATACTGTCCGGGTATTGGTTACACTGCCTATAATACTGTCTGTGTATTGGTTATACTGCTTGGGTATTGGTTACAGTCTCTAAGCATGTCTGGGTATTGGTTACACTGATTGTACTGACCCCCCGTCAGTGTAGTCATCGTCGCTGACTACACTGACGCCAGATTCGTTCTGCTCCTGACACCCATACTGTGTACACACCCGTACTGTACATACGCCCACGCACCCACACACGCCCACACACCCACACACACACACCCACCCACACACACACACCCACACACCCACCCACACCCACGCATCCACACACACGCCTACATACCCACGCCGACGTATCGACACACACGCCTACGTACCCACACAGAAGCCTACATATCCACCCACACGCCTACATATCCACCCACACGCCTACGTACCCCCCCCCCCTCCCACGCCCACGCCCAGGCACGACTGTTACATTACTTGCGAGATTCTGATTGAAATTTAAGACCAGTGGCCGAGTTGTTTGTGAACTAACTCACTCTGTCTGTCTCACTCACTCACTCACTCACTCTGTCTCTCTCTGTCTCACTCACTCACTCACTCTGTCTCTGTCTGTCTCACTCACTCACTCACTCTGTCTCTGTCTCACTCACTCACTCTGTCTCTGTCTGTCTCACTCACTCACTCACTCACTCTGTCTGTCTCACACACTCACTCACTCACTCACTCTGTCTGTCTCACTCACTCACTCACTCTGTCTGTCTCACTCACTCACTCACTCACTCTGTCTGTCTCACACACTCACTCACTCACTCACTCTGTCTGTCTCACTCACTCACTCACTCACTCACTCACTCTGTCTCTGTCTGTCTCACTCACTCACTCACTCACTCTGTCTGTCTCACTCACTCACTCACTCACTCTGTCTCTGTTTGTCTCACTCACTCACTCACTCACTCTGTCTCTGTCTGTCTCACTCACTCACTCACTCACTCTGTCTCTGTCTGTCTCATTCACTCACTCACTTTGTCTCTCATTTACTCGCTCATTGAATCTGTCTCTCTCTTACTCACTGACTCGCTCACTGTTCCACTCACTCACTCACTCAGTCAGTCACTCACTCTTATCTCATTGACGTCTTCTTTCAGTTTTTTCTCTTCCTCCTCTCCTTCACATCCATATATATAAAACACAAGAGTATAACGTCAGAGATCAGGTCAGGTCAGGGCGAGAAACACTTTGTATTTTAAACTTGAAAAACTGGTCAGAATTAAACATTTCCTGTGCTGGCTGTCCCATAAAATCTATCCTGTTGATCACTGGACGGAATATCGACACCAAAACAATATTTGTCCAGAAGCTGAAGATGAACATGACTCCTGGATTGTCTATAAACGGGTGTGTAGAGGAAAATATGATCTGTGTTTATAGATATTAGACTCCAGATGCTTGGTGGTCTCCTCTGTGGTGGGTGGTCGAGTGTCCGGAGCTCTGTGTGTGTGTGTGTGTCATGGTAGAGGGGAACTATCACTTCCAGGCCCCAAGAGTGATTGTGTTCTAAATGATAACAGAACAGACAGGAGACGTTGAGTGGTGAGCATCCAGACGGCAGATGTTCACAGTTCAAGGACTTTCTTTCCTATCATGTCTACAGGAGAGAGAGAGAGAGAGAGAGAGAGAGAGAGAGAGAGAGAGAGAGAGAGATGTACAGGGTCATTTTGAAGGAAGTTATTCCGATAAAGTTCTAAAAATTGAGATATGAGAGAGAAGGAGAGGGAATATTGGTGTGACGCAGTAGACTAGTGGGTTGCTGGTATTCGCCTCGTGACCAGAAAGATTAGGAATGTGGCTTCGATGAGGTACAAGGTATGTGAGGTCGTGGCGGTCACCTGTTACCTCAGCACCCGTCTAAGGAAGAATGTTGGAGAGCATGAATGTTGAATCTCTAACCCAAATGTAAGAGCGAGAGAAATTGTCCTGTTTTAAGAGAGAAGAGTTGTACAGACGTAGGCCGGGGGGGCGCTGGGGTCGGAGGCTGGCAGTACAAACACCAGATACAGATGGTCCGTGGAGAAGGGGATATCTTCAATCAGTCTATAGCTTAATATGGGTTTGGGCTGCTGGGTCGACACCACACAGTCAACACGGTTACCTCTCCTCCTTACGCTGACCACCCCACCACATTCAACCACACCCTTATATACCTACACATCTACACACGACATCCAAGCACATCCTAACACACCTACATATATTTGCACACCACCACACCTATACACTCCCTAACCATCATATCCCTACACGCTTACACACATCCCTGTCATCACTCGCCTATCTACACATACATACAACTACACCCAAATACTTCAGGCGTACACACCCACGCCCTTCACACTCACACATCCCCACCATCCACGCCCACACAACCACACATCCCCACCATCCACGCCCACACAACCACACACCTACACAACACCACCACTAAGCTCTCACACTCCTTGGAGCTTGAAAGGATCTGTCTCGGGCAAGAGGTAAGGCAGGGCAGGCGGGCAGTGTGTTGACCTTAGGAACAACGTGGCGGGTTTTCCTGTTCAGCGCCTGGCGAAGTGAACCCTGTGGGTGGGGGGTGTAGAGGGAGGTCATCCAGGTGTTCAGTGGTGATTGGGTGTGTGGGGGGGGTGGCGTTCCAGGTGTGTGTGTCTGCGGGAGAACGAGGTGACGCTACAGGTGTGGTGGTGCTCCAGGTGTGTGGGTGGGGGGGGGGGTGGCTACAGGTGTGTTTAGAGGGTGGGTGTTGGGGGGGGTCCCATCCTTCGTTCAGTGTTGTAAAGTTCAAAGGTTCATTCTCCTCTTCAAGCTCCTGTTCCTCCCCCCCCCCCCCCCAACACGGTCACATGTCCTATACTGTGGTTTTGGTCACATCCTACCATCCTGGCCGTAGTCTCGCCTCATCTACCCCTAATCCTATGGTTTCATCCTAAACCTCATCCTCATTGTGTCCTAATAACCAAGTCGCATCGTCATTATTATTATTATTATTATTATTATTATTATTATTATTTTTTTTTTTTTTTTTTTTTTTTTACGATTTCGTTGTGTGTGTGTGTGTGTGTGTGTGTGTGTTTTATAACGAATTCTGTGTTTTGAAGTTAATTATATCACGAATAAGGGGATTTACTGTGATTAATGAACTCTGGTAATATATTTTTTCGTGATATAACAAATTCTACGTATTTGTTTGTCTGATGTGATGATTTTACGATTTATTGTGTTAACGAATTCCACGATTTGTGCGTAATATTTTTTTTTAATTATTTTTCGCGATATAATGAATTTAAGATTTTATGTGATGTTATAAGGAACCTATACCACCTGACATGACCTTTTGGTATATTTTTATTTTCTTATAATGATAATAATACAAAATAATGATGATGATAATAATAAAAATAAGCCAGTGAGAATTAAGTGTTGACCTCATGAGACTCAGATTACACATGACGGTTTACATGAGAGAGAGAGAGAGAGAGAGAGAGAGAGAGAGAGAGAGAGAGAGGTGGTAATGAAGGTGAAGGCAGCAAAATATTTCGACCACACGTAAAGAAATTATTGTTTTTATTTTAATTTTTTTTATTATTATTGTTGTTGTTGTGGTTATTTTTGGTGTTATTTTTCTTATGACTTGTTGATGTTATTGGTAATATCATTGTTATTATTGGTGTTGTTAACCCCTTCGTATGATAACTTAACCCTCAGAGTACAAAGTCATTTGATTCAAGGAAATTGGTCAAGTCATTATACTCGAATAATTAAGTCATAATACTCAGCTAATTGACTCATCGTACTCAACTCAATTAACTCATCGTACTCAACTCATTAACTCATCGTACTCAACTCATTAATTTATCGTACTCAGCTCATTAACTCATCGTACTCATTTAACTCATCGTACTCAAGTGGTTAAGATGAAAAAAAAGTTAAAATCAAAGCCTCAATTACCTTAACATAAATAAACATTGTTAATATCTCTGTTAACGGTTCTAGGTTAATGGGCGCGACTTCAACCCCTTTGTGCGTGCGATCTGTTACTGTTTTTTAGTGTGGCCCAGCGAGTGTGGGTGTTGACGGGTGGGTGGGTGGGTGTTGGTGGGGGAATGAGTAGATAACTGGGTGGGTAGATGAGTAGGTCGGTGAGTGGGTGGGTGGGTGAATGGGTGGGTGGGTGAATGGGTGGGTGGGTGAATGAGGGTAATTATTTGGTTTTGGGTGGGTGGGTGAGTGGGTGGGGAAGGATGTTCGTGGCGTGTCTGGGAGTGTGGGCGGGAGTGGACACGTGTGGACGCCCGTGTGAGGGAGGAACTCGATGTGTGGGTGGTAGGAATGTGAGTGTATATGGGCGTGCGTGGAAGGCCAGCTTGTTTCAGTCGACATGGGAGAGCGTGTTGTGGGGCGTGGAGGGGCGTGTTGTGGGGCGTGGAGGGGCGTGTTGTGAGGCGTGGAGGGGCGTGTTGTGAGGCGTGGAGGGGCGTGTTGTGAGGCGTGGAAGGTGTGTGCAAGAACCCCCCACCCCCCCCCCCACCCCTCGAGGCGCCACACTTCCTCCAGTAATTCAGAGCAGCAAACTTAGAGTCAACAGTGGAGGGTGTGGGCGGTGCTCCCTCCCTCCCTCACCACACCCTCCCCCCCCACACCACCCCCCCACACCACCCCCCCCACACCACACCCTCCTTCACCACACCCTCCCCCACCACACCCTCCCCACGCCCATGACATGCCGCCCTGAGGGAGGAATGCGTCCGGCCAGTGTATGATCATGCTGGCAGGAACGTATGCAAATCACCAGGCGCCACTGAGGAGAGGAGGAAGGAAGGAAGGAAGGATAGGAGGAGGAGGAGGAGGAGGAATGTGTAGATGTGGAGAAGGAGGAAAGAAGGATAGGAGGAGAAGGAAGAATGTGTGTGGGGAGGAGTGTGTGGGAGGGAAGAGGGAATAGAGAGACATATTTGACCATAATTACATAATCCTTAAAATGTATAGAACATCATTCTCTCTCTCTCTCTCTCTCTCTCTCTCTCTCTAATCCCCTAACAGAGAGAGGCAGGTGATGTGGTAGGCTCCGTGTCCTGCCGGGATTCGCCCCACAGTCAGGCGTGTAATTACGACAAAGTGACTCGTTTATGGCTGAAGTGGAAGACGAACGACCTTGTGGTGGTAGTTGGTTGAGAGGTGGTGGTTGTTGGTTGAGAGGTGGTGGTTGAGGGGTGGTGGTTGATGGTGATGAGTGGTGGTGGTTGACGGTGATTGATTTCATATTGTTGTTGACATTTTATTTACAATTATGCATAATATACTGTATGCTGAAGGCGGGTTTATTGGATAATACTAAATAATAATAATAATAATAATAATAATAATAATAATAATGAACAAACTAAGCTAATAAAAAAAGTTAAGAAGAAAATAGACTAAATATACACCAGCACCAAGAGACTATTAAATATGAGGAGAGAAAGAAAAACAAATAATGAAAATAAGAAACACAACAGCACACAGTTTAACTTAAGGTAAACACACACACACACACACACACAGACACACACACCCGCACCGATAGATATAAGAACAGCACCATCCCATCTATTGTTAAAATAATAAACAACTCCTCATTTATGTACTGTACAGCCCTGTAAATGTATTCAATGCATATTATATCATTATGTCTAAATCAAATGTAAGTCTGTATATTTTCAGTTACCGGCTGCAACTCTATTAATAATCCGTTTATTATTATTATTATTACCTTGGCTACATCATGGTCCAACTGTGACGAAAATTCTGTGTAGGGGTGTGAACGCAGTGAAACGCAGAATAAACGCATTTTAGATAGTGAGCGTAAAAGGTGTGTGTGTGTGTGTGTGAGAGAGAGAGAGATGTGTATGTGAAGAGTGAATATGTGTGTATGCTTGTGTCTGTCTCTGTCTGTCTGTGTCTGTGTGCCGCGGTGTGAACTGGGGCGTGAACGCAGAGCTGCTTAATGTGAACGCCATGTCTTGGGGTGTGAGAACGCGACGGGGGGGCGGTGTTGGTCCATCAGTCACGGGGCCACACATTTACATACTCCAACTCTCTCTCTCTCTCTCTCTCACACACAATTTTTTTTTGTTTTCATCGTCTCTATGCCATCGTGAACACTGGGGAGACATCAAACTGCAACACATACACACACACACACAAACACAGACACACACACAGACACACACACACAGAGACACACACACAGACACACACACATAGACACACACACACACACACACACACACAGAGACACACACACAGACACAGACACACACACAGACACACACACACAGACACACACACATAGACACACACACACACACACACACACAGACACACACACATAGACACACACACACACACACACACACACAGACACACACACACACACAGACACACACACACGAATGTTCACCAAAACTCCTTTGAAAAACATTAAAGAAAACGTGAGTTCCTTATTTCATTTTTTTAAAGTTCGCAACAAAGATGAAAACGTTTATTTTCTCCTCAGCGAAAATGGAAAAAAAAAAAATAGAAAACAAGAGAATCTGAAAATATATATTTTTTGTTATTAAAGATCATTAATATTTTCATCGCTGGGGTAATTAATATAATAATCTGCATTTAACACCCATGAAAAAAACTTAAATAAACACAATGAAAAACTTATCACCAGGGACAAAAAAAAAAAATTAATCTCCGAGACTAAAAGTAAAATACACTCGCCACATGAACTCGACACAACAAAAGGCGAAAGGTCACAGTCGTAATGTTGTTGTTTCTCTCTCAGTGTGACGAGACGTAACAAACTTCTAACTTAAGAGAGCAATTACTCATGACCCGCTACTCATATGACTCACTACACACACACACGAGCATACATAGCCACGTATTCATACATACAAACATACATTATATATGCACCAGTTGTGTGCAAACTTACCGTGTTGTACTTTATTAGCTTGCCTTACACACCTGCCCCACACTTCTTACACCAGCTTTATTCCCGTTTCACACACACGTGCTACGTCACACACCTGTTACGTCACACACACAATGCTATCTCACACACATACACCCACACAAATCTAGTTGACGCGTCAAATACACTTGCCTCATTCACTTGTTTCACACACCTGCTGCCAGACAAACAAGATTTTTACACCTGCTGTTTGGGCTCACCTGGACGCACAGCTGCCTCGAAAACTGCTCTAGTCCACGAGAGAAGGTCTTGATGTTGCTGTGTCACCTTGAAGGAGCTGGATTATAAAGTACCAGTCTGCAAACTGACTTTTATTACATTTAGTCCACTTGTTCTTCAAATTCACTGTGACAGTCTAACAGAAGTATGGTGACTGTTCCTTATACCATATCTCTGTATCCTCCTTCAACCGTCTTATCCTTAAGGCGGCGCCCTTTGATCTGGGCCTTAGGGTTTAAAACTTATATTAATCCTATGGGGGGGGGGGGGCAGATCTGGGCTGGAGGGAGGGGAGCAGAGTTCTTCAAAACAAAACCTCAGTTGTGAATTTAGGCATGTGTGTGATATGAGACTTGTGGATTGTATCGTGGTGGTGCAGAAATACACCTTTTGCCAGCATTCCTTATCTTTTCTCTTGGGTGACGCTAACAGTTTGCATATTAGGCCAACACAATAGTCACAGACGTTCGTTACTTCCTTGAAAACCAAAGCCATAATCTTACCTCTCGGGGGTTGACTTCTGAACTTCTTGAGGGTCAGAGAATTAGGGTGCTTCCATTGTGTGAATTCCACCATTGACCCGGAGTCTCCCGTGATGATCCCAGGATTCCCCTCCCGTCACCAGACAGGAAAGAAAGTTGCTGGATCAGTTTTATATAGTTTTAAGAATCTTGAGACACGAGGCCATCTTCTGGTGATTGATTATTAACACCAAAGTTTCTGGGAGTCCGTCTTGCAGATATTTTAGAGAACCACCAAATGCTCATGGATGATGGTCACAACACTGCAGGTGAAATGCTAATTTTCAGTGTTTGTTTCCTTGACTCTGATACATCGTTTCGCCATATTCAACCTAAGCTACAGCTTCATACTCTCTGACATCTGAAGACCATTCTGTCTGTAGGTCTTTATAAAGGCTTTCACGGCCACACTTGAACTGCTTGTCTCACCTGTTATAGCGAAACATGAGGGGGTATCTGTGACATGCATTCAACAGGTGACCGCTCACATATCGCCAACCTTTAAGCGAGGTAACAATTTACTACTGGATGGACTGGGGAGTGTCCCGGGATCAGAGCAGCGACATAGGACGAGCACTGTATGGTATAACCTTTTGAGGGCGATGGTTGTTGCCATTTGAGGACACTTGTTTAACCCTTTATGGACAATGTTTCTGCTCTATAAGGAAGACAGTTGAATCATTTCGTCCTCAAATGGTCAAGACACTTAGCTGATGCACCTGAGGTTGTCAACTGCAGTCAAGACCCACATATCAGTGCTGATGGTGACAAAGGCGGCCCTTGAGCCGAGACCCTGATTGTCAAGAGGACCTCCCTGACCCCCCTCACCCCCTTCCTGGCGTCTCAGGGAAAAAAACACCTCGTCTATTGTTGAACCGGAGGAGAGAGAACCATGTGTGCGTGTAAATGTCTGGTGAGAGCCACGGAATGATTCATTGTGTGTGTGTGTGTGTGTGTGTGTGTGTGGAGGAGGAGGAGGGGGAGGAGGAGGAGGGGGAGGAGGTTTACAATGTCAACCGGCAGCGTGACGACTGACGAAGGCTCTGTCATGGTCTTCAGGTTCCACAAACAGGCTGCGACTGACTCCTGATCTTTCTACAGGGCTGAAAAGTTGAACACGATAGAAAAAGACAAAATTACTCCCGACCTTTTACGTTTCTCACGTTCTTTGTGTGAAGGTGACGAGGGTGGTGCTGGGGTCACAGTCGCTACAGGGGTCAACAGTCTTGTTCCATCTTCAGGTTGATACTCAGGGCTCCTGCCACGACCGAGCACCACACCAGTAGCTTCCCTAACTGTAGCATTGCTGGGTGGAGAGGAATGTCAGACGCATATGACTACTCGTGCTGGTGCAGCTTTAATGGTACGAATCTTGATATTAACCTGAGTGGACCGCAAGCCACGACCTGCCACGTTAATGTGGCCGGCCAGCGAGTCACGGGTCCATGACTTGCACCGCCAGCCAAGATGTGATCGCGGGCCTCTACGGGGTTCAGCGGTCAATGTCTCACAGTTAAAGTCCCGGCCTCTGTGTACCTGAGATTAATATTTGTGATCACAGCGCCTGATAAGTGTCCTCGGATGACAGGTGAAGCGCCGACCATATAATGTGACGCCGGTAACACTCGGGTCGTCACGGAGGTGTCGTACGCCGCCGTACACTGTCGTGCCTCCGCAATAGTTATCAAACAATCATCTCATCAGCAGTACACCTGTGTGTAACTGTCTATCTTAGATGCATCTCGGGTTAATTGACTCGTACCTTAGCCTTAACTGGAGCCGCCAGCGTCACAACACAGATGTTGTGTGTTACCGGTCCAGTTTGTTGTGTCGCTTCCGTTTGTTATCTCACCAGCATCTCATTAACACCTTCACCTCCCTTATGTAGTTATGTTGCTCAGATGTATCTCGGGTTATTAAACTCTTAGTGGAGTCTTACCAGGAGCCTTATGAGCCTCTCCTCCCCCGCAGGTTGTAATCAGATGTCTCTCTGAGCTGGTTAATCCTACTTGATCTGACGGGCGGTATGGCCGGCCCCCTGCCCCCCACCACGTGAGGGGTGATAGTGAGGGTAAGGCTCAGTGAGGCAAGCTGGGTACACTAGACCTGCTGCTGCCACTGCCCAGGGTAAACACGCAGGTCAGGGCATGTAATAACATGTTCACTGTTCCATTATTGTGGTAATACTCAGGGGTATGTGTCTCGAGGGAAGGGGGGGAGGGACTCGTGCCCAGCATTCTCATAAGTCCTTATCTTGCTGTATTCTTCCGACACATCATTTCGCTTATTTGAGATACGTCACAATGTTGGCTCCAGAGAGCTGTCGTATCTTCAGTTACGGGAAAAGATATGTGACGTGCGAATCTTTGAGGAAAAATATATACGTAATAAATTATATATATATATTCTGTTTCAGGGTGTTGGGGGGGTTAAGGGTAGTGGTTGATGAATGGGTATAGAGTCGGAGACTTCTGGAGGCATGATGGTGGTAGTGGTGATAAGGGAAGTGATGGTGGTGATAAGGGAAGTGATGGTGGTGATGAGGGAAGTGATGGTGGTGTTGGGGGAGGGGTGGTGGTAATAGACTGGTCGTAGTACAATAGAATGATGAATTTAGGTACGGTGGTGGGGGGGGGAGTGACTCCTGACAGTTATCAGGACGCTGGCAGACGACAGTGGCTCGGGGTAGTGGCACATGACAATGAAAAGTGGCAGTGATACAGTGCAATTATGTGGAACGTGACAGTAACACATGGAAATAGTGTGTACAGTGAGTGACGTATGACAGTATTTTGGACAGTGACAATGACAGAGACAGCAATGAGGGTTACAAAATGGACGGTGACAGAGAGTGAATAAGTTGGCTGTCCTGCCAGAGCTGTCTACTGTAGGTGTTGATGGTCTGAGGGGAGGAGGAGGAGGAGGGTTGTAGGAGAATGATGAGGTAGGGGTAGAAGAATAAGAATGGACGACTCTCCCAACAGTCCCCCCCCCCCCCACATCCCTGGACCGACTCCCTCCCTCCCACCTTAGAAACGACTCCCTCCCCCCTCCCTCACACCCTAGAAACGACTCCCTCCCCCCTCCCTCACACCCTAGAAACGACTCCCTCCCCACTCCCTCACACCTCAGAAACGACTCCTTCCCCCCTCCCTCACACCCTAGAAACGACTCCCTCTCTCCCTCCCTCGCACCCCATGTCCAACTCCCTCAACTACCACTATTGACTACCTCAACGACGCCAAGATCAACCACCACACAATCAACCAAGGTCCTCCAACCAATACCACGTTCATTACTAACAGACGTAAACCAATTAAAGATAAAATAAAAAATACAATTACAGAGTTTAAACGTCCAAATTATGTGCACCATTTATCGAATTTTCTCTTTGTTTTGAAGTAAGTCATTATTATCAACCTCTTTGGTAAGTTTAATTCATCTTACATATGACAGAAATTTAGGGTTAGAGGAGACAAGATAATTCCTGGCGTCCGACGGTACCTGAACAAATGAGGAGTGATGATTGGCTGACGTGGTCTCTCTTAGTGCCGTCATTGATCCTCTCACCCAACCTATGAGAGAGTGGGATTATAGGTGGGTGTTGACAGTGTAATGATGGCCGATCGAATTTTTTTAACCCCGGAGTCTCAAACTTTCGTAAGCCATCAATATTTAACTTAGGGTAGAGATGGACATAAAGCCATATTAGAGTCCGAGTGTAATTATCTACGCCATCTTTAATATCTTATCGCAATAATGAATCAGACATGTTGTTTCCTAAATCTCTACTTTCTAGGAAATAATGATAACGTCTTTAGTATAGTTCTCTTAGGCTCGTACCGTCGTGTTGTGTGTGTCCCTCGCTGAGACGGGCGGCCTTACACCTGACGTATTACTGCTGAAGAAATCTGAGAAAATCTATATTAGGAGGGAGGGATGAAACCTGTATTAGATGAATCCCTGTTGAATAAATCTCCCGGAATAAAACACATTATAGGATTATTTGCCGAGTAAATTGTCTTAACGCTATTAAAGAAAAAAAAATCGGGGGTAATTGACTCATACGCTGAGATACTCGATTTTGATTCATCGTAGGAAATAAATCTAAAGACATTAATGATGTTTGATCTTGAAGCCGATTACCTGACCTAACATATAATTAACGAGAGAATATTATTTACCAGCTTATTTTTATGGCTTTAAAGAATGTCTAAGTGTTATGTTTTATTTTTGGTCCGTGTCTGTCTGTCTGTTTGTCTGTTTATCTCTTGTCTGTTATTTTTGTTTAAACGCAAGAGATGGAAGCTGTGACTCTCAACCATTTCCTCCCACCTACACCACCAATCTCCCACATTAGTGACATCGCACCCACACCACCTACACCAGCCACACCCACCAGCCACACCCACCACCACCCACACCCACCACCACACACCCACCACCACCCACACCCACCACCCCACCCACACCCACCACCACCCACACCCACTACCACCCACACCCACCACCAGCCACACCCACCACCAGCCACACCCACCACCACCCACACCCACCACCACCCACACCCACCTTCACTAACCAACTCCCACGTCATACCCACCGACAAAAGCCTCCCCCCGCCCCCCCACACACGCCTCCTCCTCCACCTACACCAGGGGCGTCTACGGCAGGTTCCCTTACCTACACAGCCGGGGGAGGGCGGTATATTAACACAATTACCCACTAAGTGTGTGTCTAGACGTACTCCTGGGAAGAACATTCAAACGAATTACGAATTTTATGCTTATGAAGATTGGTGTGTGTGGGAGGGTACGTGTGAGTGTGTGTGTGTGCGTGCGTGCGTGCGTGCGTGCGTGCGTGCAAGTGAGTGTGTGTGTGAGAGAAGGAGGTGTTGTTTATAGTAATTCTACACTTGTGTTAAAAGTAGGTTTAACATACATAAACACATTCTTAAGTTGATGTGTGTGTGTGTGTGTGTGTGTGTGTCTGTCTGTCTGTCTGTCTGTGTGTGTGTGTGTGTGTGTGTGTGTGTCTGTCTGTCTGTGGATTACGTGTGTGTACTGATATTTGTTCGACGTATTTAAACACACCTTCGTGTCTACATCTGTGTACATCAGGTCATGACTTCCTCCACCACCACACCTCCCCCTCCGTGACCCCCACTACCCTCCACCACCACACCTCCCCCTCCGTGACCCCCACTAATCTCCACCACCACACCTCCCCCTCCGTGACCCCCACTACCCTCCACCACCACACCTCCCCCTCCGTGACCCCCACTACCCTCCACCACCACACCTCCCCCTCCGTGACCCCCACTACCCTCCACCACCACACCTCCCCCTCCGTGACCCCCACTACCCTCCACCACCACACCTCCCCCTCCGTGACCCCCCACTACCCTCCACCACCACACCTCCCCCTCCGTGACCCCCACTACCCTCCACCACCACACCTCCCCCTCCCTGACCCCCACTACCCTCCACCACCACACCTCCCCCTCCCTGACCCCCACTACCCTCCACCATCACACCTCCCCTTCCGTGACCCCCACTACCCTCCACCACCACACCTCCCCCTCCGTGACCCCCACTACCCTCCAGCACCACATCTCCCCTCCCTGACTCCCCACTACCCCCTTACCATACAAGGTAAGAGGCAGGGCAGGTACAAATTACTTATCAGTTTTGACCTTAAGCTGGTGACCACCTCCAGCAGACAGCCTCTCACTGACTACCCTACCTGTACTCCCTTACCTGTTCGCACCCTTAATTAACATGCTCACAGGTGATGATCCTCAATTAACATAAAACTTGTTAACTTATCCACTTCTTGTGTCTCGGTAATAACCTATGATCGCCAGACGGTGTTTGTTGTCGACGTAAGTGAAATTATGGATATATGTATAATTAAAATACAGAGGGTCCAAAATTGATGGGAATACACCTGTAGAAGGAGACTCCATAGAACAGATGTTTGGGTAATGATGGAGTTATAGGGTGAAGGAAGAGATGTACTCGACCTCGTTGCTGGAGACAGAATGGGAACTTTCCTCATCTCTTACTATTATAAAGTAACTAAACCTTTTATTGTAGGTATTATGTAGTTAAGCAATCAACATCACGGCTGCACCAACACACAGGTGAGATCAATACATCACCCGAGACAGTGTGTACTTTACCTGGCTTATATATGGGTACCAGCATTTCAGTACTATAGTCAGTTTTGTATACTTATGGGTGCTTAATCTTGAGGTGATCCAGCAGGCTTTCCATTCTCTCACGTGAGTTTAATTCTGAGCGTGGCCATATCGAGGTAAGAATGAAAAGTGTTGGGTGTGACAGATTACGTACGCGAATAGTAAACACCAGAGGAGCTAAGACTTGGCCCTGAGGTACACCGGGGTGAAGATCCTCCAACGTTTGCTTTTATGGATGAAAGTGATGATCGATTCCTCGATGGCGTGTGTTGCTGTTGTATATTACTTGTGTGTGTGTGCGTTTATGTGTGTATGTTTCTTTGTGTAATACTATAATTATGCGTTCATGATAAGTGAGCGATGTTTCAGGAAAATTGGAACTCTAGTTCGAGCGAAACCTTATGGAATAGATTGTTTTTCTTCACATCTTCCAATAGCAGTGTAGAAATATATAATGTAGCAGTTCACCTGAAGATTCGGCAACGCAATTTATTTCACTTGGTTAATTAAACACACTAACGCTACCTGGAGGAGTTAGGTTAGGTTAGGTTAGCTTTGTGTTACGGAGTTAAGTCATCATTTGGAATAAGCTGAGGGTATCTTAATTTTCAGGTGATCAAATCTAACCTTTATACCTGTATCCTTCAAACGCACACGAGATTAAAATGACCATCAACAATAAACTCCTGTGATAGTTTACCTTATTATTCAACATTAATAGTTAGCCATTTCCTTACAACTGTTATCACATTCAGTTTACAATCAGTCCGAGCTCTGTTACAATGACAGTAGCTCCTCACCTCCCCAATCGCTGTAAATAATTCTACCTTCAGGTCTTAATCTTGAAACCATTTTAGGTCTTACGATTATGTCAAGATCCAATCCCCAGTTATTGTCGCATCTCCAAATTTATCTCCGAATCTGAATCACTTATTAACCTCTACCATTCGCATTTATTTAACTGCAAATTTCTTCAACACTTATAAGATTTACCTGTTACTACTCTCTAAAAATAAACTACGGCAGGCGAGTGGTTACGACGCGCTCGCCTCCTGTCTTAATATCGTTGGTTCGATCCCGGGGCACTCCTATTCCATCCAGCTGGTAATGTGTACCTTAATTTACGGTTGGGTAATTGAAGACGGTCGAGTGCAGTGCCGGATGTTATCTCCTTCCTAAACAGTGTGTTGTATCCACACTCTTCTTAACGGGACGCCATGCCTCTAGGACTCGTATTATTTTCAGTCATTTCCAAAATAATCTTCTGGTTTTATTTCCAAATCTCTTTTTCTAATCATGAAAATACACAATTAATCTATCTCCTAATCTTAACCGTTACAGAATTCCAGATCACAGTTAACGGTCTTGAGAGCGTTCCTACTAAGTCTAATCTCTGAACCATCTACTATTTATCTGTTAATGCGGATATAATTTCTAATCTCGGCTACTAATCCTGAAAAAAATACCTTCTCATTAATTTTCCAATCTTTAAAATCATCCCCCCCGAATGTCCAAAGAACTAAAATACTTTAATCAAATCCTTATAGTATTTCAAATCTGATCTGCTAATCTAAGTGGCACTCAAATAGCCATCTCTTAATTCTTCAGCACTTGAGTTGTATCTACTAATCCCTACAGTAGGCCAAGTCTCAGTTCCTAATCGCTCCATTATCCGTAGCCTAATCTTGACATCTGCCAGACCCGGGTGGTAATCCCTGTAGCACACCTTGTCACCTGCCATACAAGAGGCTCTGTGATTGACTGTTGACGTGATATGAATAATTCACTCCATAGGTCCTTCCCCCTACCTACTTCTCTCTCTCTCTCTCATACACAAAGATACACTTTTAAATATATACAAATGTGTGTATTTGTACTGTGGGTGTGGAAAATCGCAAAACAATGGTAACGATACTTTTCTTATTTTCCTTTACTTCAACATTTTGTAATACGGGAATTAACGTAATAGGACGATCATGTAAATGTAATAATAATTGTAATTTAAACTGTAAATGAATACTATTATTATTAACCTTACCTAACGAATCTGAACTAAACCTAACTTAACCTTTTTGTTTCAAGTGTTTGTTGTAGATAAAGATTTAGACTTCCGCCCACGTCAGTAGTGTCAAAGATCTGGTGAATCTTTGAATTAGACAGAATTTTTCCCCTGAATCTGGTACTTTGAATTAGAATTTTTCAAGTTTCGGGATTATAAAAAAATATGATATATGATTTTGAAGTATATTATAATTTGACCGTTTACCCGACAGTATTAGACAGTTATATATCAAATTCTTCTGTCAATGAAAACATTTTAAAAGATTATACACTTACAATTAGGGTAGAGAGTCTTGGCTCATTTGGTAGCCATTTTTATACCTTAACTCAAGTGTTCCTGTTTTATGCGGTTGTCACACCTCACAATTAGGGAACGAATGTAACTTAAGAATCTTCGTTTATTTAACATTGGCTCATTAAGTTCAGATCAAGAGTCATACATATATATATTATTTTAATGGTTCAATATTGTCTAAGGAGCCCAAATAATTTAACATTACAGTACATAATTGAGATGAATGATATATATATATATTTTTTTTTAATATTGGTTGACTGGTTTAAATATTATCTCTAAATTCATGGTTAAATGTGAGTCAGGGTACATAGAGACTCAGAATATATGTAACGATCGTCACTTGTTAGTTTGCTGGGTTCAGACGCACATACACACCAATGGCTTCGTCAGAGGAATTATGGGCGTGTGTGTGTGTGTGTGTGTTTATTTTTTTTAACCCTGTACTGGATAATGGATTTTATCTGATAAGAGACGATCGTCATTTGTCATTTAGGAACCCAGAGTTGTATAAGGATTCATCGGGTGGATCTTATATATGTAGCACAGGGGAATCAAATATTTTATCCAATAAGACCGACTGTCATTTGTTACCCTGAGTTTTAATAGACGACTGACTCTTAATAAAGCTCTTGTTGTGACGCCCAGCGGTTCAAATACCTTTATCAGATAAGAACGATCCTCATTTGTCAGTTAAGCGTCCAGGGGTTTTGTATAAGGTTTTAAGCGGGTGAATCTATAATGTGTTTGTTCTGGCGCAGTGGATCATATATTTTTGACAGATAAATCGATCTTCATTTGTCACCCGCGACGTGTGAGGAAGATTCCGGGGAGATGTTTATAGATACTTAGTGTCTCTTATAGTACCAGCTGAGGATGTCTCTTATGATGTCAGCTGGGGTTGTCTCTCTTGATGTCAGCTGAGGATGTCTTCATGATGTCAGCTGAGGATGTCTTCATGGCGTCAGCTGAGGATGTCTCTTATGATGTCAGCTGAGGATGCCTTATGATGTCAGCTGAGCAGTCTCCTATAATGCCAGCTGACGATGTCTCTTATAATGCCAGCTGAGGGCGTCTCTATAATGCCAGCTGAGGGCGTCTCTATAATACCAGTTGAGGACCTCTTTATAATGCCAGCTGAGGGCATCTCTATGATGCCAGTTGAGGGTATCTCTATAATGCCAGTTGAGGGCGTCTCTATAATGCCAGCTGAGGGCATCTCTATGATGCCAGTTGAGGGCGTCTCTATAATGCCAGCTGAGGACTTCTTTATAATGCCAGCTGAGGGCGTCTCTATAATGCCTGCTGAGGGCGTCTCTATAATGCCAGCTGAGGACTTCTCTATAATGCCAGCTGAGGGCATCTCTATGATGCCAGTTGAGGGAGTCTCTATAATGCCAGCTGAGGGCGTCTCTATAATGCCAGCTGAGGACCTCTTCATAATGCCAGCTGAGGGCATCTTTATAATGCCAGCTGAGGGCATCTTTATAATGCCAGTTGAGGGCGTCTCTGTAATGCGAGCTGAGGGCGTCTCTATAATGCCAGCTGAGGACCTCTTCATAATGCCAGCTGAGGGCATCTTTATAATGCCAGTTGAGGGCGTCTCTATAATGCCAGCTGAGGGCGTCTCTATAATGCCAGCTGAGGGCGTCTCTATAATGCCAGTTGAGGGCGTCTCTATAATGCCAGCTGAGGACATCTTTATAATGCCAACTGAGGGCGTCTCTATAATGCCAGCTGAGGGCATCTCTATAATGCCAGCTGAGGGCGTCTCTATAATGCCAGCTGAGGGCGTCGCTATAATGCCAGCTGAGGGCGTCTCTATAATGCCAGCTGAGGGCGTCTCTATAATG
The DNA here is from genome assembly GCA_958450375.1 of Homarus gammarus. NCBI lineage: Eukaryota > Metazoa > Arthropoda > Malacostraca > Decapoda > Nephropidae > Homarus > Homarus gammarus. The sequence continues at coordinate 1,422,290 of CAUDMG010001871.1, forward strand.
CCAGCTGAGGACTTCTTTACAATGCCAGCTGAGGACTTCTTTATAATGCCAGCTGAGGACTTCTTTATAATGCGAGTTGAGGGCGTCTTTATAATGCCAGCTGAGGGCGTCTCTATAATGCCTGCTGAGGGCGTCTCTATAATGCCAGCTGAGGGCGTCTCTATAATGACAGCTGAGGGCGTCTCTATAATGCCAGCTGAGGACTTCTTTATATTGCCAGCTGAGGACTTCTTTATATTGCCAGCTGAGGACGTCTCTATAATGCCTGCTGAGGGTCGTCTCTATAATGCCAGCTGAGGGCGTCTCTATAAGCCAGCTGAGGGCGTCTCTATAATGCCAGCTGAGGGCGTCTCTATAATGCCAGCTGAGGGCGTCTCTATAATGCCAGCTGAGGATTTCTTTATAATGTCAGCTGAGGACTTTAAACGCTGAGAAAATGTTGCTTGACATCTATTGCTGATGAGTCGTGAGAGAGGTTCGTTATGTATACAGTGGCTTAGTGGTTATCACACTCTGTTAGGCATAGTTTGTGTCCTGGGCTCGACTCCACACTGTGCGACTGATGGCTGGTGTGAGGCAGTACTGGTGTCACATCCCTTTCTGGTGGCTGGTGTGAGGCAGTACTGGTGTCACATCCCTCGCTGGTGGCTGGTGTGAGGCAGTACTGGTGTCACATCCCTTTCTGGTGGCTGGTGTGAGGCAGTACTGGTGTCACATCCCTTTCTGGTGGCTGGTGTGAGGTAGTACTGTTGTCACATCCCTTTCTGGTGGCTGGTGTGAGGCAGTACTGGTGTCACATCCCTTTCTGGTGGCTGGTGTGAGGTAGTACTGGTGTCACATCCCTTTCTGGTGGCTGGTGAGAGGTAGTACTGGTGTCACATCCCTCGCTGGTGGCTGGTGTGAGGCAGTACTGGTGTCACATCCCTTTCTGGTGGCTGGTGTGAGGCAGTACTGGTGTCACATCCCTTTCTGGTGGCTGGTGTGAGGTAGTACTGGTGTCACATCCCTTTCTGGTGGCTGGTGTGAGGTAGTACTGGTGTCACATCCCTCACTGGTGGCTGGTGTGAGGTAGTACTGGTGTCACATCCCTTTCTGGTGGCTGGTGTGAGGTAGTACTGGTGTCACATCCCTCACTGGTGGCTGGAGTCACATCCCTCACCAGCTTGACGGTATAAAACAAGAAGCTAACAGACATACTGAACACATACAGACCAAAAAGGGTAAGACACATTTACTTCATCTCACCCAATCTATGATACATGACTCCTGGGGATGACTCATAAACGTCCCTGGCTTGAGAGAGAGAGAGAGAGAGAGAGAGAGAGAGAGAGAGAGAGAGAGAGGTATGCGTTAGAGTAGACAGGTACGTGGCTGTCTGTTGATCGTGTCCTTTCATATAATAAGACAGAATGGTGGACGATACGGCGCCCCTGACGGTATAATACTACACAGTGAGAGTACAAAAGACAGTACTTGTGGTATTCGTCACTCTCTCGCGCCTTTAATTACGTTACTCACCTGTAATTAAATATTTGCACCTGACTCGACCATTTCACATGCACCGAGTACTGACCAGGCACTACAACAACACCACCCTCACACCGACTAACACGAACAGGAAAATCAACTAAGGTGGAAAAGACAGAGGGTAGTGAGGAGTCTTGGATGTTGTAGGAAAAATCAAATCAAAGTTTCATGTTCCCTCGTCTGTGTGGGTGTGTGTGTGTGTGTGTGTGTGTGTGTACAGTGTGTCAGTGCAGCATTTTCCTGAATCTGAGGGTTGTATGTTTTTGTTGTTATCGTTGTTTTTGTTGATGTTATTGTCGTAGATGATAATTTTATTGATTCTATTTTTATTGTTGATATTTTTTTGTTGGTGGTGGTGGCACTTGTTGTTGTTATTATAATACACTTAACATTTACCTATAAGATAACACTTCCTTCTCTGAATTAAAAACATCATCATAAGTTTGTGAGTAAAATGACCCCATTCTTAGTTCTTGTCAGTGGTGGTAACGTTAGGTTGGTCATGTGGGTGTGAAGTAACCTTGAGTCCTGCTATCTGGCATTCTTACTTAATACTACCTTGGTATGTTGGTGTATGGTGGTGGTGGTGATGATTGGGGGGGGTCGTGTGTGGTGGTAGTGACTGTGTGTTGGTGGTTATGGTGTGTAATGGTGGTAATGGTAGGTGGTGATAGTAGTAGTAATAGTGGTAATGGTTGGTAGTATATAGTAATGTGTGTTAATAATGTGTAATGGTGGTGGTGTGTGATGGTGGTAGTGGTGGTGTACGGTGGTGGTGATAGTAGTGGTGGTGTGTAAAGGTACGACCCCCCCCCCCCTTTAAAAAAAAATCCAAAAGACAGTGATATCCAAGTATTCAAAGGTTAATTAGAGGCGAGTAACCCAATTAGTGCCCAGGGCTGAGGAGGAACCATGCAGTGGGTGACGAAGACCACCTGAGAGCGAGCTGAATATACCATCAAAGATATACCGCGGGTCGGGGGAGGGGGTTGGATGGTTAAAGGTGTGATCGATACCTTCGTAATAATATGAGGCAACGTAAAGGAACATTTCAGAGCCTAATAATATAATAGAACTTGTATGTATTTTGTATACTATTACACAAAACGATAAAATATTTGAGTACATTTCTTAACTTGACTCGTACTAATACAAACCAGGTGTATTTTTAGTATTATCCTGAAACGATTTACTGCATAACCAAAGTAAATCATATAGTCTTGGTATCATGCAAGTGCCATCGAATGTTTTTTTTTTAAAGACTTAACTCTCTTCAATTGATGTCAAGACGTCATGTCAGACGGCCAGCTGAAAGCGTTATTTACTGAATATTTCCTCATTGTTCCACTCGTCTCCCCTCTCTCGCTCTTGGCCCTCATCCCTGGCCCTCATCCCTGGCCCTCATCCCTTACCCTCACTCCTGATCATCGTCCCTGATCCTCACCCCTGATTCTCACCACTGATTCTCACCCCTGATCCTCACCCCTGATCCTCATCTTTGACCCTTACCCTTGATCCTTACCCCTGATTCTCATCCCTTATCTTCACCCCCGATCTTTACCCCTGATCCTCACCCCTGATCCTCAACACTAATGCTATCCTCTCACCACCACCATCATCATCACAAAGCTGGACCTTGGCGGTGTCGTTTGATCTCCCAACATAAGTGAGTTCAGCCGGCGACACAAGGCGGCTCCCAGGGACCACACTTACAGAACTACACCCAGGGGGAGGGGGGCGACCACCTGGGGGCTGGGAGAGGCGGTGGTACAAGGGTTGGAGGACGACGAGGCAAGGGGACAGGAAGGAGGAGGAGGACAGGCCAAAGGGAAAAGGAAGGGGAGGTAACCTAGGGGAAGATAAAGACTAGGAAGGAGGGAAAGGGTGGGTGAAGATGATCCATGGGAAGGGGAGAAGCCCTCATCTGTCAAGATGAAGGGTAAGGGGAAGAGGGTGATCTACAATGGACAAGAGGAGGAGCCACCCAGGGGGGACAAAAACAGAGGAGTAATGGTCACCCTGTGGGAGTTGGACCAGGCGGCTCTCTTGTCCACTCAACCATCATCTTGCTGGATGCTGATTTATCTGTGCCCTTGTTACTGGCGCGAAAGTTATGTTAAGGCGTCAACTGCAAGACATGGGGGCTCCAAACACACTATTGTACTCGTGGAATCAAGGGGGTCGAATCCCATTACGTGGAATCAGGACCTCCAGCTATGACCCTCAACTTCTGATGGTGACGATGATGATGATGATGATGATATTTGGTTAACAGAGATAAATCCAATTGACTTTAGAATCAAGATCTATTACAGGTGTTGGAAGGAAATGGTCTTAGATTTTGTTGATTTAATCAGGGAATTGGAGTCTATTACGTAGGATCTGGAATACATTCTCTACCTCAACAGGGAAGAAAACAAGCTGAGAGAGTGACCATTTTTTTTTCTATTTTATGTAACATTAACGACAAAGGATCAGATTATCTTTATTTCCAGTTGTCGTTACGTTATCATAAGCTAACTTAGCCTGAAGGAATTCCAACTCGCCTTGTGTTGACCTACATCTAAATTAACGGTGGCTCTCAACCTAGTGGATTATTGGAACATGGAAAAAAAAAGTCGGTGGTTTTCTCTCTGGGGAGGTTTTATGGGGCAGGATTTTGTTCAGAATATAATTTTGTCATCGCACCTTAAGGGATATTGTATGAGAAAGCTCCGAGAGTCATAGAGCTCCTTGTATCATAGAGCTCCTTGTATCATAGAGCTCTTTGTATCATAGAGCTCCTTGTATCATAGAGCTCCTTGTATCACAGAGCTCCTTGTATCAAAGAGCTCCATGTATCATAGAGCTCCTTGTATCATAGAGCTCCTTGTATCATAGAGCTCCTTGTATCACAGAGCTCCTTGTATCATAGAGCTCCTTGTATCATAGAGCTCCTTGTATCACAGAGCTCCATGTATCATAGAGCTCCTTGTATCATAGAGCTCCTTGTATCACAGAGCTCCATGTATCACAGAGCTCCATGTATCATAGAGCTCCTTGTATCATAGAGCTCCTTGTATCATAGAGCTCCTTGTATCACAGAGCTCCATGTATCACAGAGCTCCTTGTATCATAGAGCTCCTTATATCATAGAGCTCCTTGTATCATAGAGCTCCTTGTATCACAGAGCTCCATGTATCATAGAGCTCCTTGTATCACAGAGCTCCATGTATCACAGAGCTCCATGTATCATAGAGCTCCTTGTATCATAGAGCTCCTTGTATCATAGAGCTCCTTGTATCATAGAGCTCCTTGTATCATAGAGCTCCTTGTATCACAGAGCTCCTTGTATCACAGAGCTCCATGTATCATAGAGCTCCATGTATCACAGAGCTCCATGTATCATAGAGCTCCATGTATCATAGAGCTCCTTGTATCACAGAGCTCCATGTATCAAAGAGCTCCATGTATCATAGAGCTCCTTGTATCATAGAGCTCCTTGTATCATAGAGCTCCTTGTATCAAAGAGCTCCTTGTATCATAGAGCTCCTTGTATCATAGAGCTCCTTGTATCATAGAGCTCCTTGTATCACAGAGATCCATGTATCAAAGAGCTCCTTGTATCATAGAGCTCCTTGTATCATAGAGCTCCTTGTATCATAGAGATCCATGTATCAAAGAGCTCCTTGTATCATAGAGCTCCTTGTATCATAGAGCTCCTTGTATCTACAATGGCAGTTTTCAATCTCGAAGTCACCTACCGATAGCATCAGTTGGCGTGACGTCACAAATGTAAATATAGTATAGTAAGTTCCAGGGTGTTGCAGAGACTTATCCAGTACTTCTTATTAACATACCCACCGTCATGGATATATATATCAACATCTTAATCTTTTTAAGTCTTGCATAAGCAGTCGTAACGCCAGACGTCCACTTACGCTGTGACAGGCAAAGAATACGTCTTCTGTATACTGTTGTGTGATAGCCAATGAAAACGCACACCCGGGGCATGACGTCATACCCCTACCACCGAATATGTGATATGAATCTGAGGGAGGGAGGCTGGCCACCCACCCACATGTTACTGTATGTGTGTGTGTGTGTGTGTGGTTCTACATCCACAAAATTTTCACATTCGTATCCGCTTCTAGAAGATATGGATGTTGAGGATTTGTGGAACCTTGGATTTTTTTTTAATATTTATATAATACAGATATTTAAGAATATTAAATAAATATTTTAACACACACACACACACACACACACACACCTACCTCAAAGTGACACCTGGATAACGACACACGTGAGTTTCAAAGCTACTGGGACCAGATAGAGCAAAGATAGTCCACTCGTCTTTCTGTCCGTCATGACATATTCTTCACCCGAGAGGGGTGTACGGTCCTGATAGTATCAATATACGCATCTTCTTATCTCTCTCTCTCTCTCTCTCTCTCTCTCTCTCTCTCTCTCTCTCTCTCTCTCTCTCACTCATGTCTAATAGTTCTTCAATTTCTCTATGAAAGAAATGGACTTTCACTATTCACAAGAAAGGGTTACATACCCACTTAGATGATTCCCCATTATACACCATTTGCCAGTTTCTCCTCTAAACAACGTGTCCAGGAATTATACGGGAACACGGGTCAAGCGGCTACGATCATCCAGGGAATAGATTTCGTATTCTTTTCAAAATGCAGATTAATGAGTGTCTATTTTCATTTGATTATTATTATTTTTAATTGCCTATTTTATTCATGAGTGAGACGTATTTATTAAAACTTGCGTGTTAACATGTCAATCGATCTACAACCAGGGTGAGTTATGAATCACTGAGTACTTCTATGGATATACTATAAACAATGTGCATGTTACATTGTTACATTGCCAATTATTATTTGTATTTCATAGTTTTCTAACTTTACTTTGTTATAAGTCATCAAGAAAGTTTCCTTAATAGAACAGTAATTACAAGAATTCTTCACTCATAATATATACTTTATTATTGTACTGTAAAATATAAAGAAGATTTATAGTGTTAAATTAGCATATAGTTTCATGCTATTGTATCAATGTATTATATATTGTGATCCACGATTGTCAGAAATCTGGTCAGCCTCTCCATCATTAGTGTGTGTGTGTGTGTGTGTGTGTGTGTGTGTGTGTGTGTGTGTTACTGGAATGTTAGTCAGGCGAGAACAATATTTAAGTATAACAAAAGTATTAATATGATAACACACACACACACACACACACACACACACACGTGACAGCTTACTTTGTGTATTTTATAAAATTTAAACATCATCACCAACAGGAATTTCTTAAACCCAAATGAGTATAAACCACGAGGGAGTCAGAGATTATAATGATCTCCTCCGGCTTTATCCACCATCTAATATTTCCTGATTATTATAGATTTCCTCGAATAACTATAGCCACTAGGAACGATTATTGAGACACATCAGCTACTATGGAGGTCTCACTTGTAATATTTACCACCAGGAAAAGTTTTAGAAATCAGGACATGATCAGTGTACCTGGTAGAAGGTTTACCAGTAAGACGATCAACACTACCATCAGGTATATATTTTTTTAACTCTACTACTGATAAACACAAGCTAATAGAGAGTGAACACCTGTAATGTATTGTGTCTGTATGTTCATCTTATCTTATAATTCTCTATCTGTTTGTCTGTCTTTTCCAGCGTTACTTTTGAGGGTTCACTCGTGTCTCGTGTAAAAAAAAACTTCCCCCACACCAGGATCATATCTTCTCTTTTATGTTAGTCTGTGAACCTCCAACTATACTATTACCCAGTGTTAGTTTCTCTCTCTCTCTCTCTCTCTCTCTCTCTCTCTCTCTCTCTCTCTCTCTCTCTCTCTCTCTCTCTCTTATACCTCAATTAACCTTTACCTGGATATAGAGGTCTACAGGTCTCTCTCTCTCTCTCTCTCTCTCTCTCTCTCTCTCTCTCTCTCTCTTATCCTCATACCTCGGTATAGGTCTCACTCTCTCTCTCTCTCTCTCTCTCTCTCTCTCTCTCTCTCTCTCTCTCTCTCTCAATTTTATCCTTCATTGGGATTTACATTTTTTGCACACTGTCTCTCACTTAACCTTCAGTCAGAATTATGTGAGGTAGGATGTGCTGGGTGTTCTCTCATCACGTGTATACTCTCGCTATATCCTTTATCCTTCGCTTCTCCTCAGCTTGCGATCCGCCCTCTCCTTCACTCACCTCCACTCAGGCGAGACGAGGAGTGGCGACCCCTAAACGTACTCTGTCACTTTGCCTCAAGACAGAGAGTTGCAGTAGTCTTAAGTGGGAGGCTGTGTGTGTGTGTGTTTTATTTACAGCTCGGGGTCTAATTCGTCACAAATTTATGGGCGGCGTTTACACTTGAGGCGTGAATACCGTGTTGTTTAATGGGTGTGTCCGCTATTCATGAACGTGTACTAGCATTTGGACTCTTGTTGATTCATTCCTGTGGTCGGGGAGTCACATGCGAGTCTTGTGTGTGGAGTTAAAGACAGACTTATGAGCGTGGCCTTGTATAGAACCATCCCAGTATACCGCTTCTCTATACCCTTCACCTGGCGGGGGTATGGACGTGCAGGTAACACCTTTGTGGATGCTACTGCTGTTTCCGCTGCTGTTAAGACTGTTGCTGTTCTCTTAGTTATTGTTGTTGTTCCTCTTCCTACTTTTTCTTCGTCTTCCTCATCATCTTCCTCCGAAAATGAACAGCAGAAGAAAGCCGAGAGAGAGAGAGAGAGAGAGAGAGAGAGAGAGAGAGAGAGAGAGAGAGAGATCCCCTCCCTCAAACCGAAGAGGCGAGTCCTTGGTGTAGGTGTCTGCTGGAGAAGATCAAACCCACACAATGACACAGAAACGTAACATGACAATACAGTTTCATTTCTCACTGACATCACCTTCAGTTGTGAATAAGAGCGTGAACTCACTCTGGTATTCACAGCTCATGATGTCACCGAGCATCGAAATTGTATGTGAGTGGAGGAGGAGGAGGTTTTTAACGTAGATGGGATCCTTAACACACGTGGGGGAGGGGGATCCTGGTGTGCATGAGAGGGTAGGAAAACTCCGTATATAGGTGGGAGACAACAGGTAATACCCCCATCCCCTGGACATAGGTGGGAGATCACGCCCCGGACCATCACACTCCACCATTTAACATGTACAATAAAAGACTTCCTGAGTTAACGCCGAATAAAACTCAAATGAAATTTTAAGAATTGCTTCTCAAATTTGGTTCGACAAAGTTTTCGCACTTTTGAAGACTCCTATTCTCACCTAGGGACGTACCTCGGGTTTGGATAATGAAAGATTAGTACGTATAAATGTTTGGTTTAACAGCAGGACGAGAGAGCCCCTATCTAATTTATCTAATTTAAGAGTCTTAATGTAATTTCAACTTTGCTTCTCACCTCCACTTCTTCACGACGTAATTTAAGACATACATAGTGAGGGAGATAGATTCAGCGTAATAAATTTTGGGTATGTGGACTATGGGTGAGGAAAGGTACGAGGAATTAGCTCCTCACAACAACACAGACGCAGTTTACCTCACTTGTTTACAGTGTGTTTACCTAGCGCTTGATGACGAGGGGTTTATGGGTAATAAACCTATGCAGGGGAAACACACACACACACACACACACATGTATACGAACCACTGCTGCCGCCTGTGGTCTGATATTGTCGGGTATGACCTGATAGTATCGAGGTGGTCTGGCCTTGTCTGGAGTAGGAAATGGGATTCTCATTAGTGAGACGCTGGGGCAGAGACAGACACAGACATGCAGGCAGACAGATACACAAACACGCAGACAGACGCAAGCATACAGGCAGACACAAAAACAAACAGATATACAGTGACGCAACATATCTAGCTCTTCCCAGTAAATATTTCATTAATTATAGTCTATCCTGAAATGTCTCTAAATATCGTGTCCTTTTTTTTGTATGGTGTGTACAGTCAGTAGTCTAGGTACACACTCGTATGTCACTCCGCAACAGGTGTACATATACCTGCCTGTCGCCTCGTGCTAATTAGCTGCTGTATTGGTGGATGCATTTAGTTAGTGAATGGTGTGTGGAATTTTTATGCTACTGGTTGTGGATTTAGGGTGACGCATACACACACACACACACACACACACACACTCCAAAACGTATCTTAACGGATGGCTCCTCTGATTATCAAAATGAACGCTGTGACTCCTGTTGTATTATTAGGGTTATCAAAATCCTTCATCCGTTGTCATATTGTCTAACATAAAATGACCACATTAAGACTGTTGCTGCTCTCTTAGTTATTGTTGTTGTTCCTCTTCCTATACGCGTACATATGAAAATTACGCACATGACCAGATTTACGCTACTAAATACTCACGCAAAATTTATTCATATACAACTAAACGTAAATACCCACCTGACTAAAATACCCACGCAGCCACAGGTAAACACACGGTCATTAGGGCGTGGGGCGTAGTTTGTACGGTAAAAGCCAGTGTTTTGTCCAGTGAAGAACCACCACCCGAAGGAAGGGCGTACTCTGATGGTCTAACTGCTGAACTACTTAACAGTCTCGTTAACTTTCACACACACCTCCATAAATTATGTTAATAGCGACACTACTACCATCATTTCCTTGTTACTCGCTGTGTGTTTAGTGCCAGGTGTGTGTGTGTGGGGGGAGGGGGGGTTAGTGTCAGGTGTGTGTGTGGGGGGGAGGGGGGTTAGTGTCAGGTGTGTGTGGGGGGGGAGGGGGGGTTAGTGTCAGGTGTGTGTGTGGGGGGGGAGGGGGGTTTAGTGTCAGGTGTGTGTGTGGGGGGGGGGGGGGGTTAGTGTCAGGTGTGTGTGATTGCACATGTGTGTTTGTTTACGTGTTTACGTGACTGCTGTGTAAACTGGCTACCCAAACACACAAACAGCAAAGAACTAAACCAGGCATACAGAAAATAGAAGCAACAAACACACATACACACATACACACAGTAACAAACACATACACAGTAACAAACACACACACACACACAGTAACACACACACGGGCAAGTAAAGGGTTACGTACTTTCTCGTTTGTTTTTCTTCCAGACGTATTGAGTACGATAGTATAATCTCTTTGAGTACCATTGAGTAAGATATCTCTATCCCTTTGGTACGATAACTTAATCCTTGAAGTACAGTGACTTAATCCCTTGAGTACGATGTCACAAACTCTTTGTATACGATGACGTTGTACTGTGGATGGTAGAGTCATCGTTCTTAAGGGGTTAAAACACAGTGACCCCCTTATTCCACAAGTGTTGTCTATTAACAGTGATAACATGTGGCGGTCAGTAGCCGTGGGATGTGGAAATGTTTTATTTTGTTTACTGTGGTGCATTCTGGGAGTGAGGGAGGGGGGTGAGTGAGAGAACGTGAGGTGGAGATCATTCCTCCCTAAGACAGTGAGAAATGATGGTGTCTAGCGTGTCTGTCAAACGGCGGCCCAAAGTTCGACATTTAAACGATTTTTTAGGTAAGTTTTGGTACAAGAATAACAGTTGATAGATTAATGTGGTCGTTTGGTTTTAATGTCCCACACAATGTGATAATTTTAACTGGGTGTTTGTGGGCCCAGGGGGTTGTGTCGACGTAAACCTGACTAGGATATCTTAAAACGTTATTTGATAGGAACCCTTTTTTTTTTTTTTCTTTATGGTTAGTCAGTTTATACAGCCTTCAACAACACGTGTAACCCTCTCAACTAATACTTAAAATACCATTAATATTGCAGTTGTGTAGGAATAATAGCGTTGACTTAGTAAATCTTATAAAACAGCCAAGAATTTTGTAATCGACCATAACCTTGATCTGTCTGTCGTCTTGGCTGTTTTAGTTTCCCTCGATTTTTTTAAGGAATTTTTTTTTTTTTTTTTTTTTTACAAGTCTTAACCTCAATTGGGCTCCACGCTTCACGTTAATATGTTGTTAACATTGTTGGTGCCATGTGGGAATGATTTGTGTGTGTCTGTGTGTGTAGCAGGAGGTAATGTTACTAGGCTGTGTGTGTTTTAGTCTTGCACTGCTCACTAGACTAGGATAAAAGTATCAAGATTAGCCTTTATAAAAAAAAAATCTCTTAGCTAACATTATGAGAACGTCACTAGGTAAGCCATCAGTTGTGGTGTGTAGTGTAACGCAAGAACATAACATTCCGAGTATGGAGCGGCGTCTGATGAGGAAGCGATTATTATATTATTTAAAAGGACCTGTAAATATAACCAGATACAACTTTATTATTATTTTATTATTATTATTTATTCATCATTATATTATTCATCTTGGTGACAAAAGTAAAAAATTTTCACTGACTATTTATCCTCACCTCCCGCTGGCCTGTATAACACTGTTTTCTACCAGATAGGGGACTCGACTTTTAGCCTGGTTGGCGCCCTTAATACAGTACCAATAACAACCTTAATAGTTTGTGAAGTAAAACCAGGACGAAGACGACCCCACTTGTTGTGAGAGTCAACCAGGGAGAGGGAGGAAGGTCTGGCTCAGGTTAAAAAAAAAAATAATTCTCACGTAACTTAAGTCAATTTTATTTTCGATTGGTCTTAAAGATTTGTAGTTTTTTTTTTTTTACCGTAACTATAGGCTTGGAGATCACTTAGCTGAAGTACTACATAAAGATAGCGGTCACAATATTACAGTGAGAGTCTACGATAACCACATGAGTTTTGTTGTTGTTGTTAGGAGGATATGGACCCGGGATGACTATCAATATGGCATCGAAATTACACTTGAGAGACGACCTATATTGGGGTATATATTTGACGGTCTATTTATGGTGTTCAAAGGTGACACACACACACACACACACACACACACAATCTCTCTCTCTCAAAGAACAGTATTGTGCCGTCATTGAACCCCAGAAATAACCGCCTGAAGGTATACAGAGTTGGGGAGGTGGTGGTCGAAAGAAGGGCGGCGTGAGGGCCCAGGTCAACATACCTTGTGATGTTTGTGGTTTTTGCCAAGTGGAATGTGGAGAGAAGGTGACGCTAATGATGGCGGGGGAGAATGACTGAGTAATGATGTGTTGGGGGGGAGAGAGGGAGGGATGGAGGGAGGCAACAGGCAAGGTCGAGAGGTACTTCGGGTGGGTCGTCCGTTGGGTCTTGGGGATGGGAGGGGGGGGGGGGAGTACTGACAGCCCGTATTTTTATAATGGTGTTGCTTGTGTGTTCTTGTTTGTATAAGTTTGGGGTATGGGCATGTATGTGTCTCTATGTGTGTTGGTATGGGTGTATTTTCAACAACAACAATAATAATATACGGTTTATTTCTAAGAACTTGACGTAACAGTTGGATCTAAAAGAGAACAATTTATTAAGAATGTTACATAATACAATACACACGTCAGTAAAATATAAACAAACAATTAATAACAACATTTGCTATAATAACCTTGAAGTTAGTTTGAACCACATTGACACCGTTACCACATGATGTATTGATAGGAGGGTGACGGCAAGGAAGACTTTATGGAATATGAATAAGCATTTGGTTTACTTGTTACTTCCACTGCTCTAGTCCTTACAGTTCTTTGTTAAGTATACTAAACACGTTACTTGGGGTGGTGGTCTTGTAGCGTTCAGTCCTGCATCTTGGGTTCGACTGGGAGTGTTGTGTGGCGTGAGTTGCGTCCATGTATGGAGATAGCAGTGGGTGACAGGTGGTGGTGTTGGTGTGTGTAGAGGTGGTGGCTACGTAAGCTCAACCAGATCTAAGACACAGTTCTGAATGTCTGTCGTTCATGCAGTGTTTGTAAGGTTATGTTGACCTGCTTTACCTCATGTTAGAGCAATTTAACATCATGTCTCTCTACCTTGTATCATCTTGTTTCCCTTAATGAATGGTGACATTATTTTCCCGTGTTTCTTAATTATTCGTCTATTCTCCTCACTCGTTAAATTCTTAGCAATAAAAATTAATATTCAAAGAGATAAACTTGTACCTTGATCCAACACGATTAATTTTTTCTTTTTTTTACGGTTCTGATTTGTCCTCATCAAGAATTTTGTGGTTTCAGAGGCCAGATAACCCAAGACGTATATATTTTGAGCTGTTTGTTAATATCAAGACCAAACTCACTTACACAAATTACCAGAAATACACCCGAGATCTGTTCGTTTCTGTCCATATTTGTTGTGGCCCAAATTCACAAAAAATACCTAATTTGGTGGTTTGATTCCATTATTCCACCCAAGAATCCACCATAGTACAGTACACAAGTCCTGGTACCATGATACCTTACATCATCCTCAAACTGTAATATAAATACATTTTTATATCATGATCTTATGACCATTTTACAGGGGGGGTCAGACGTCACCAACGCGTTAAAGTGTTACTGAATTGGTGAGACACTTTACATTTGCCTGAGTCCTTCCATTTTATTGTGTTGGTGTGTGAGTCTTCAGAACCATGTAGAGGCGTCATCCTCCTACTTGGACTTTATACCCCACACCTGACACTTGACCATTGTACTGCTTGAGGACCTGAAGTGTTTGCTGTCCTGGGTGATGGCTCTTGTATTAGCTGCCTTACTACTGACGTGTTCAGCCTGGTGGTCCTGGTCAAGCGCTGAGTTGATGCGTGTTCCTTTATACTTTAACACGGTCAAAAGTGGGCAGTCGGGCTCTGTACTGGGTGAGGGTGGGCGACTTTCCTGTTTCTTTTTTTTTTCTGATGGTACATGTGTGTATAATAATAATTGATAGTTTATTGAAAGAATATGGCAGTCAAAAGGTTGAACAAATATGTACTGTACAGTTACATAATTGGGGAATGGATCACTTGATTGACAGTTCATATATAAGGAACATAAGTGATACAAATGTGATATATAAAAAAGAAGAGGAAAGGAGGTCATTGAACAGGGAATTTTAGCATACTTTAGTTACAATACAAAAGTAAAGTTGGCAGGGAGTGAACACAGTGGTTGACTACGAGTTGTTAATATTTCTTATTATGGATGTGTGTGTGTGTGTGTGTGTGTGTGTATGTATGTGTGTGTGTGTGTGTGTGTGTGTGTGTGTGTGTGTGTGTGTGTGTGTGTGTGTGTATCAGCACTAGATGAGTTTGGGATTTATCCATTAAAACATCGTCTAAATCCCCGCTCCACAACACAGGCGAAGCTCGGACGAAAAAGTAAAATAAATTAAAAGAAAAAAAAAAATCCCCTCCCAGAGTATTGACTGAGCGTAACAAACGGTGAGGGTCATGTCAGCTGAAGCAGTAATATTAGACAACAAGAATGTCAGACTTACAATTACTTATGCAAATGACCACAATCCTGCCTTTTTCTGGGGACACGGCCTTTACATACAAGGGTCCGTCCAATTATTTGGATTATTTTTTGTAAAGGATTATCTATGTAAACAGGGTGTTCTCGAGGCTCCGGCTGGACCCTCCAAAGATGGCTGGCAAAGGAAACTTAGATAAACAGAGAGACGCACGAGTACACCAGGAGAGACGTAATTACAGATAACTACAATATCTCTTCCTCTCTGTCTTTCTCTTTCTCTCTTCCTAACCTCTTGGTACAGTTCAGGCTCGAGGCACCACTGTTGATACACTTGATCTGATCTCCACGCCAGCTTGCTCCAGCAGAGGTTGGGTTTCACACGTCAGCAACACCCACCGCCGCCCGGACCAGATTGTGTGACCCGTGATTTGGGCGTCGCTGTCCATCCACACAATTTGCTGCTGTTCCAGATTTCACGATAATAAAACTGGGGTTCGGTCAAGTATGAAACCGGACTCGAGTAATCGACTTGTGGCCAGTTTCGAGGCTCGTCTGTTTGACCTCATTCATTATGGTGTTGATGGTGTGGTAACTTTATACCTCTATGTGGACTGGTGGGCGTCGTGACCTTCAAGTAGGCGTGTGTGGAGGGAGTGGGCGTGTGTGGAGGGGGTGGGCGTGTGTGGAGGGGGTGGGTGTGTGTGTAGGGGGTGGGCGTGTGTGGAGGGGGGGTGTGTGGGTGTAGGGGGTGGGTGTGTGTGTGTGTGTAGGGGGTGGGTGTGTGTGTGTGTAGGGGGTGGGTGTGTGTGTGTGTAGGGGGTGGGTGTGTGTGTGTGTAGGGGGTGGGTGTGTGTGTGTGTAGGGGGTGGGTGTGTGTGGGTGTAGGGGTGGGTGTGTGTGTGTATCTACATAAGACACTCAAACACTCTAATAACGCCATCTACACAACGCCCTCACATGCTCCCACCCAAGGCCGTCAGACACCCACACAAGATCCTCACCTACAACTGCATAACGCCCCCATACACCTACACAACACCCTCACACACCCACACAACACCCTCACACACCCACACGGTCTCTGTTCACACAAGGCAGTCCAGACACCCACACAAGGCTTAAAAATCACATAATTGTCCTTCTGCTGCTCGTAACCAAGAAATAATTATATTCATTATTATATCGCTTACACAGGTGTAGGTAGAGTTTTATAGCCATATTCTTACAATAGAGTGAGGGAAGGGACGGGGGGGGGGGGGGGGGAGATTGTAGCGAACCCACGCATAAACATATACGGTAACACACACACACACAGAGCACCTCGACGTGATCAAAACATGTGCTTAACAGAGGTATAGCGTGTGTGTGTATAGTGTAGTTCATGTATGGTTAACTGAATATTAAAAGGTGTATTTTACCCTCGTATATTATGTAACAAAAGAATTCATTTAAACACGATAGAATCTTAGTTTTGATGCCATTTTTTGCCACCAAGTTTACGACGTATGGTATAAAGTGAATCAGCTAGGTTACGTTCTTGTATCACAGGGTCTAGTTCGTATAACCTTTAGAGAATCCGGCTTCAGCACACACGAATAAATTTTAATCTCTGGTGAACATCATCTTGAATTTGTTTTTTTTTTTATGTTTATTTGATGATTTGTTCTTGATTATTTTGTATAGTAATATATTGATTTGTTATTAATTTGAGTTTAACTCCCACAGGTAAGTGATTAGTAGTGGTGATGGACGTGGGAGCCAGGTGAGTGTACAGGTGTCTTCCGTCTCTACCGTGTGAGTACTGATGGCCATTGAGGGGAGTATTTCTGATGGTTTTAGTCCTGTAATAAGCATTTATATCTGTATTGTTTATTACAACATTTATTAAAACCCACGATTATATTTCCTTCCTTCCTTCCTTCCCCTCTTCTCTCCCTCTCTCCCTCATTCTCCTCCACCTCCTCCCCACATCCTCCCCTCTCGCCTTCTGTACCCCCCTCTCCTCCCCTCTGCCCCCACCTCTGCCCTTTCTCCCCCCCTCTGCCCCCTCTCCCCCCCCTCGGCCCCGTCCCCTCAACCCTATAAAAACAAGGCTGCCTCTGACCCATACACGTTCCCCTTAACTACCCTCTGTGGTTCATTAACTTACACCTAACAAGCCATAAAGCGTCAAATGAGGTAGTTAAACTAACCAAATGCACGCTGCCGTCCTAAGTGGCCTCCTTCCTGCCCTACAGTGGTCAGCTCTTGCCCACCTGATCATTCTACCCTCTACTGCCCAAACGCTGAGATGATCTGTTGCCCACCTGATCATTCTACCCTCTATTGCCCAACGCTGATCATCTCTTGCCCACCTCATCATTCTACCCTCTATTGCCCAACGTTGATCATCTCCTGCCCACCTCATCATTCTACCCTCTATTGCCCAACGCTGATCATCTCTTGCCCACCTCATCATTCTACCCTCTATTGCCCAACGCTGATCATCTCTTGCCCACCTCATCATTCTACCCTCTATTGCCCAACGCTGATCATCTCTTGCCCACCTCATCATTCTACCCTCTATTGCCCAACGCTGATCATCTCTTGCCCACCTCATCATTCTACCCTCTATTGCCCAACGTTGATCATCTCTTGCCCAACTGATCATTCTACCCTCTCCTGCCCAGCTAGTCATTCTATACTCTCTGGACAGGTGATTATTCTGCTGACATCTCCTTCACAATTGATAGTTCTCAGTTCAGTTTAGACCAACCTAGCCGATGTTATCACTAATTATATAAATTGTTTTCCAACTTTTATTCATTTGTCATTTTCTTTCGTACCTAACCTAACCTAACCTAACCTAACCTTGCCTAACCTAACCTTGAGAAAAAAATCCTCTGTGTTTTGTTGCAAATTAATTTATCTCTGAATTTCGTTTGTGAATAGTTGGAATTCGGTGCGAATTTTTGGTAATCTGAAAATTGCATATATCATGTTATTTGTATCCTGTTGTATTATGTCTTAATAGTTTTTATTTTTTATTATTTTTATTCATTTATTTCCTGTCCGTAATATCATTCATTTGCTTGTTATTTATTTTTCTTAAATTTTCTCTAATTATTTATTCATTTATTGTGACCTACATTATGAAACCTTGAGTATAAGTTGACCACCAGGTGTGTGGAACAAGTGTTTGTGGTGGTTGGGTCGTTAAGGTTTAATTGATTCTCCAACGATGGTATCAAGCGAGTACTCTGTGGCCACGCTAATTGATTGTCAGTAGTCAGGTAGATAATGACCCATCACCAAGGGAGTGGTCTACGTGTACACATACAGTACATATATACACATACATATATACACATACATATATACATACAAACACAAGCATATACACATTATTATTATTATTATTATTATTATCATCATCATTATTATTATAATTATTATTATTATTATTGTTATTATTATTATTATTATTATTATTATTATTATTATTATTATTATTATACGCACCGACATAAACTCCCACCCACCCCCACCTACTAGCACGATAACTACAACTAGCACGATAACTACAACTAGCACGATAACTACAACTAGCACGATAACTATAACTAGCACGATAACTATAACTAGCACGATAACTACAACTAGCACCATAACTACAACTAGCACGATAACTACAACTAGCACGATAACTACAACTAGCACGATAACTACAACTAGCACGATAACTACAACTAGCACGATAACTACAACTAGCACGATAACTATAACTAGCACGATAACTACAACTAGCACCATAACTACAACTAGCACGATAACTACAACTAGCACGATAACTACAACTAGCACGATAACTACAACTAGCACGATAACTACAACTAGCACGATAACTACAACTAGCACGATAACTACAACTAGCACGATAACTACATCTAGCACGATAACTACAACTAGCACGATAACTACATCTAGCACGATAACTACAACTAGCACGATAACTACATCTAGCACGATAACTACAACTAGCACGATAACTACAACTAGCACGATAACTACGTCTCGGTAAACTAATACTGCTGTTAGTCACGTCGTTGCTTCTCGGTGTCCTACTTACAAGGTGTGAATATTTATAAGGTGGATGTTGTGGTGCTTTCTTCAGTCTTATCAGTATTATTTTGTAACACATTAATATTCATATGTATATTTACGTCGTATAAAGTTGGTGAAAGAGTTAATTTAACTTATGAGTGGGGTTATGTTTTTAAGGGAGCGACTAAGACATATTTAGTGAGAGGTTTTATTGGTTAATCCGACCTGATAGTGTAAACAAGACTGGCCATGACTACAAACACAACTTAACTTAAAACCAAACTTTTAAGTCAGGATGGTGTTAAATTATTTTGTTTTAACATATATGTGAGTTATGTATAGGTTTTAACGTAAAATTTAACCTTATTTCGCAAGATTTTAAGGCGTAATTCGGACTGCACTGAACAATTTACAGAGTCTCGTTAAATTTAGCCATGTTCTTGTTATGATACCTCGTGTGACGTCACGCTTCGCTCTCTGTTTGGGGATTTTTCTTTGGGGATTTTTTTTTCTCCCCTGAATGGTAAAAGGGTAAGGGAGGGGTGAGGGGAAGGAGGGGTTTGAAGAAGTAGAGAGAGAGAGAGAGAGATGATAAATGAGGGAGTCAAGGGTCGTACATCATGTCAACTCAATGGCTACCGAAATTTAAGATGCTGATAACGACGCTATCACCTCCCTGCCACCACTACCACCATCCCACCACCCCGCCACTACCACCACCTCGCCACTACCACCACCTCACCACTACCACCACTTCGCCACTACCACCACTATCACCACCCCACTTTCAGTATAATTAAAATGGGATACCGCACTGAGCACTAAACCTTCAGTACACAGGAGGTGGTGTGTCCAGTCCTCCACTACACCTCCCCACCCACAGCCAGGTGGACTGAGGCTGCCCCGGTCGCGAACCAGTGACCTTTAGGACGGCAGGCGAGTTATGTCTCCTTTCGGCCACCGCACCCCTATTGAGTATAAATTCCACTAGAAATTACATCAATAGACAAAGCAAGATGATATAACCATTTTGAGTCGACGACCCTTGAGGCCAGAGTTAAAGTATCAGATATACGCGTTATAACTTAGAAGTATATATGTATTACCTAATCTTAAGACTGATAGGATTAGTAACAGTGACTAATGTTGTCGGGAAGCTTGACGGTGATTGGTGCTCTGTTGCTGGTAATAAATAGGTGATTAGCTGTTCCCTGACATGAAGGGACACGTTCAGGCGGCAGCTGACGGCTTCTAATCCCCGGTGAACGATTTGTTGCCGCCGGTGGTAGGTGAGGAGGCTGCGGCAAGGGGAGGGTGTAATGGTGAGGAGGCTGCGGCAAGGGGAGGGTGTAATGGTGGGGAGGCTGCGGCAAGGGGAGGGTGTAATGGTGGGGAAGGTGAGAGATTGGGTGGTAATGTGGAGGGTGTGGTGAGGTAGGGTGAGAGTTATGGGAGGGTATGGTGTGATGGTATGGTGAGGTGGAGGGAGGAGGAAGGAGGAACCACAGTCGGAGGCAGTGTGGTGGTGGGAGTGTTGGTATGTAAACAGTAACACGTGGTGGTGCCTGTCAGCTGATGACAGGTAAACAGAGCCTCGCGTCCTGTGTTGAGTGGCGGCTCACCCTGGATGATAGTGAGTTCTTGTATATTAGGTTACACTTGGCTAGGTTAGATTAGGATAGGCTAGGTTAGATTAGGTTAGGTTATGTTAGATTAAATTTGGTTAAGTTAGATTAAATTAGGTGTGGTTAAATTAGATTAGTTTGGTGATGATGTAAGAACGTGAATTAATATAGTTTATATTGCCAAGTATAATCCATATTGATAAAGAATTGTTAAATGTCTGCCGGGTAAGGACTCCGCTAAACAAGGATAACCTGCAGTGAATTCCTCTGTTTAACGGACTATACAGAGATGAGAGTCTGTTATATCGAGTGTCCGTTAGATGTAAATCCTCCATCTAACGGATTATACAGAGAGAGAAGTTCGTTATATCGAGGGTCCGTTAGATGTAAATCCTCCATCTAACGGATTATACAGAGAGAGAAGTTCGTTATATCAAGGGTCCGTTAGATGTAAATCCTCCATCTAACGGATTATACGGAGAGAGAAGTTCGTCATATCAAGGGTCCGTTAGATGTAAATCCTCCATTTAACGGACGGAGAGAAGTTCGTTATATCTAGGTTTTGGTGTATTGTGATGAACTTGAAATTGTTAAACGTATTTGAATGTTGTGAGTTATTAAGTAGGTACTGTGAGTAATTAAGGACATAGTGAGATATTAAACTTAACATTATGAGTAATTACAATAAGTTAATATGAGATCATGATGAGTTGAATGAGTATTGTGAGTAATTGATGAATAATGAGCAATATGAGATAATGAGTATAATATAATATAATTAGAATTGACTGACCGTATGAGCAATTAAACTTAGATTAAATATATATAAATTTCATAACTACAAGTGTGTGTATAAGCAGAGAAAGTAAACACACACACACACACACACACACACACAGGCTCACTTATGCTATGTATATACAGACACACTTCAGTACTCACCACCATACTCAAGTACTCACTAACTAAAGATAACCAAACAGTGTGTGTGTGTGTGTGTGTGGGGGGGGGGGGGGGTAGTTGTGTTAACAGGTGTGGTAGCTGTGTCTTAATAGATGTGGCAAGTATGCTGTAACTGTGTTGTAACAGGTGTGGCACGTGTGTTGTAACAGGTGTGGTAGGTGTGCTGTAACGAATATGGTAACCACACCCACTCAGCTACATCCCACCGACACTCCAACACTACACCCTCGCCACCACACCCCCGCTAGCCAGTACCATCACCAACCATACCATCCCCACCACCACACCCTCTCATCTACACCTCAAAATCACACTCCCGCTACCACACCCTTCTAGCCACACTCCTTCCACCACCATACACTCTCTCAAACACTTTCATACCTTCCACACGACCACAGCATCACTATACCACACCACCACTATACCACACCACCACTACCACACCACCACTACCACACCACCACTATACCACACTACCACACCATCACTACCACACTACCACACCATCACTACCACACTACCACACCACCACTACCACACCACCACCACCACACCACCACTACCCCATCACAATCACCACCACCACCACCTCCTCCATCTCCTCCTCCTCCTCCTCCTCACTAACAACCAACACCCTGAAATGCTACTCTAATGGTGCAACATTCCAACACCCCACAACAAGTAACCACTAATGTCAGAGAGAGAGAGAGAGAGAGAGAGAGAGAGAGAGAGAGAGAGAGAGAGAGTTTTTCTTCTTCCACCTTCTCTGCAACAAACTAAACAGGTGTTATGATGCCACACCCTATGAGAGGGTTAAGTTCACAGGTCACTCTGGGATCTCTCTCTAACTCTCTCTAACTCTCTCTCTCTCTCTCTCTCTCTCTCTCTCTCTCTCTCTCTCTCTCTCTCTCTCTCTCTCAATAAAGCACAATCTTCCACTGTAATATAAATAATAAGAATAACCAAACACCATAACTATAGAACAAAAAACACAATAAAAGGAGACATGAGTGAAGGACTAAGAATCGTGTATCAATCAGGCGGGGACCTTCCCTTAGCGCCTAGACAGCGGAAGCGATAAATTGATCAAACAGTAGAGTTGAGGGAGGGAGTGGCCGGGTGTGGTAGAGGCTAGGGAACAACCACTGAGTCTAAGCAGTGATGTGAAGTATTGTTAACTGAAGTATTGTTAACTGAAGTATTGTTAACTGAAGTATTGTTAACTGAAGTATTGTTAACTGAAGTATTGTTAACTGAAGTATTGTTTAATGAAGTATTGTTAACTGAAGTATTGTTAACTGAAGTATTGTTAACTGAAGTATTGTTAACTGAAGTATTGTTAACTGAAGTATTGTTTAATGAAGTATTGTTAACTGAAGTATTGTTAACTGAAGTATTGTTAACTGAAGTATTGTTAACTGAAGCATTGTTAACTGAAGTATTGTTAACTGAAGTATTGTTAACTGAAGTATTGTTAACTGAAGTATTGTTTAATGAAGCATTGTTAACTGAAGCATTGTTAAGTGAAGCAGCATTAAGTGAAGCAGTGTTAAATAAATGAGTTAAATGAAACAGTTTTAAATGGAGCAGCGTTAAGTGAACCATCGTTAAAGTGAACCATCGTTAAAGTGAATCATCGTTAAAGTGAACCCTCGTTAAAGTGAACCCTCGTTAAAGTGAACCATCGTTAAAGTGAATCATCGTTAAAGTGAACCATCGTTAAAGTGAATGAGTGTTAATTCCTTTTTTATTAAGACTGAGAGAAGAGATGAGTAGCCGGTAGGGTGGTGAGGTGTTGTAGGTAGGTACCGAGGAAGGTGTGTGGTTGAGTAGTGACGAGCTGTGGTGAGTGAGTGAGTGAGTAAGGAGTAGTGTGGTAGTGTGGTGGTGGTGGTGAGTGAGCGAGCGCCTTGTCTGGCCTGACTCTGGAGAACACACTGGCCAGCAGAATGAAGGCTCAATTATCCTGCTCATCTCATGCCAAGGCCACTACCTTCCCTCCACCCCAAGCAGCGCCGCACTCACTATAGTTGCCACCTCTCACATGCACTCAAGGGTACTCACATGCACTCCTGGGTACTCACAAGCATTTCTGGATACTCACAAGCACTTCTGGGTGTTTACAAGCACTGGGGGACACTAAAAAGCACTCATGTAAACTTACAAATACTCCCGGGCACTTACAAGCATTTATGGGGCGCTCACGGGCACTCACGGGCACTCACGGGCACTCACAAGCATTCGTAGACACTCCCTTACAGTACACACTCAATCACAAGAAGTCGTGCTAACATAAAGTCACTTAAACACTTATGGATACTCTCTCTACCAAACAAATATACTCATAAGAACTTAACCTTACTCACAAGACACTCACAAGACACTCACAAGTACTGATAGACTCTACCCAGACGCTGACAAGCACGGTTAGTACATACAGTACATGAGTACAAACACTTGCAGGCATGAAAGCTCACAAATTGGGTCTACTTACACGTGTTTACAGAGCTCTTGTACCCCACAAACAATGGCACTCGGTGGGGGGGGGGGGGATCTCAATAAACATGGCAACATCAACAGTAAGCAAGGACAATAAAGCAAAAACGAACGAACAAATACAAATACAGAGAGAAGAAACAACATCATTAACCGCATTAATTCAAAACAAACACAACAAATGAAATCAACACATGTGGGGGTGAAAAACAATAACAAAAACAACAACGAGAACAACGAGAGAGAGAGAGAGAGAGAGAGAGAGAGAGAGAGAGAGAGAGAGAGAGAGAGAGATTAGTAAAGAAATTAGTAAAGAAATTGATTGAAATAATTACCTTATTAAAAAAAATACTTTAATTACAAGGTATTATGATTTCTACCAAGTGACCCCGTACTAGTGTGACCCTGAGACCCCGTACAAGTGTGACCCTGAGACCCCGTACAAGTGTGACCCCTGGACCCCGTACTAGTGAAACCCCGTGATTCTGTACAAGTGTGACCCCGTGACCCCATAACCCCGTGTAACTGTGACCCTGTGACCCCTTGAATCGTACTAGAGTGACCCCGTACAAGTATGACCCCGCGACCCCGTACATGTGTAACCCCGTGACCCCGTACATGTGTGACCCCGTGACCCCGTACAAGTGTGACCCCGTAGAACTCTTTGGGCAGCGGGTCTCGTGGATGGGTCAGGGTAGTGGGTCACAAGGAATAGGTCATAAGATGCGTCAAGTTTATGGGGCGTTGTAGTGGGTTTTAAGGGTGGGTCAGAGTTTTAGGTCAGGGTGGTGGGTGTGAGACAATGTGGGTGTGTGACAGGGAGGGTGGTGTGACAGGGAGGGTGGTGCGACAGGGAGAGTGTGAGACAGGGTGAGAGGTGTGACAGCAGGCGTTGTCCCTTGTGTCATCGCGTCTCGTCTTTACGCGGAGGCACAAGTGAGTATTTACTTAGTAGTGAATACCACTTGTTACACGGCTGTTGCCCCTCCTGCTGCTGATGCCCCTCCTGCTGCTGATGCCCCTCCTGCTGCTGATGCCCCTTCTGCTGCTGATGCCCCTTCTGCTGAACCTCCTATTGCTCCCCCTCTTGCTATTGACTCCTCCTGCTGTTGCTCCTACTATATAATTGCTGCTGTCGTTCCATCTCCTACTGCTGCTTCTCCTGTTACCCCCCCCCCCCTTCCTGCAGCGGCTGCCGCCACTACCTCCGCCGCCACCGCCACCACCTCCGCCGCTACCGCCACTACCTCCGCCGCTACTGTCACCACCTCCGCAGGTACCACCACTACCTCCGCCGCCATCACCACCACCACCTCCTTCTCCTCCGCCACCACCTCCTCCTCCGCTACCACCACCACCACCACCACCTCCTTCACCACCTTCACCACCACCACCTACGCAACCCATCCCCGCCGCCACCGGTCCCCAGAATGCTCTCGTGTGCCGTCATTACTCTGTATGTTACTACAAATGGAAGTATAAAGAGCGAATTTGTACAGCTAACTCTCCTTTTGAGTCTATTCTGGTCTTGGTTAGTCACTCCCTGCCTGGCTCTCCTCACTGACTCACCGATAGTCTTGTCTCCTGTATTCTAAGGGACTATTTTTAGATCACCTGAAGATTAGACACCTAAGGTTATTCCCCTCATGATTAGATATCTGAACGTTAACCTAACCCCAGTTAATATTTTAAAGGAATTTTCACTACTGGGTTAAAAGTCAAAGGGGTGTCTTATCGTGTTATAAAAGGGCTCAGCAGGAGTCAACTGTAGAATAACCTCACTCGTGCCTTATATAGCAGTTAATAAAAGACAGGAACAAGATTGAGTTTATTTGAGAGAGAGAGAGAGAGAGAGAGAGAGAGAGAGAGAGAGAGAGAGAGAGAGGGGGGGGGGAGGGAGATTATTATTAAGATATCTTTCTATGTAAATCAAGAGAAAAGAGAAAATAGTAAAAAAATAAATAAAAATAGCACAGGATAATGAGACAAACAAACCAGACGAAATGAAAAGCTGTTGGCTACAGTTCCTGAGGTAACCTGGTAAAATGATGTATACATGTCTGATAATTTTACACTTTTGTTAAGTTAGTCGATACCGCACTGACCTTAAATCTGTACGATATCAATTTACGATAACAAAACACAAGGGTTAGATAAATTACAGATTATAGCTATATATATAATTTACTAATTGAAATACAGTAATTCTTTTGTTAAATATAAATTTAAAAAAGATATATCTATATACTCGTACAGTAAGTATAGCAGACAGTTTACGATATATCAACAAGACGTTATAAGGTGCTGTACATTAACCTATACTGGTAAGACACGTGGAGGATTATTATCATTATTAACAACATTATATTCCATCATCTCCTGTTGGGTAAAGTCATCATGAATATACCGTACCTCAGTAGCTGGTGCCCCGTCACGCACCTTCACCTGCCGGCCGAGGATCACATGATGCTGTTCCTACTCCGTTAAGAGAGATGCTGAGTCTGGCATTCTTGGTCTCCGCCAGCATTAAGTCCGGCGGTCGTCGACTTTGGTGTTATGGTGACTGATAATACGCTCTGTTTCCATTGACTGGGATGACATGGTGCTAAATGCTGCTAAGGTTTTTGAGCTGTTGCCACATGTCACTGGTATCAGTTGCCAGATTTGGACAGAAATGGGACATTCACTGTCGCCTTCTTGAGGTAGGTGTTGGAGCCCATTAATTTGTAGCCACTGTTCACAGAGTTCATCTGTGAATGTCTGCAGATCGAGGAAATAGCCAGTCAGCCAGCACAGACTCATTACCAATAAGCTGGCTGAGGTTGGATACTATCACAGTTGCTTGCATGTGGTGAAGTAGCGCATCTTGCTCGGTATGTAGCTGCTCATTTAGGAAAACTTTAGCAGTCTGAATCACTTCCATCGTGATTGCACTGAAATCTCCCCCTATTGGTGGTCCCCAGACTGAGTAATTTTGCGTTCCTGCCAGTCTCACGTCTCCCTGGAAATAGACCTTGATCTTGACCCATGAGGTTCAAGCTTCCTTACAGCTGCCTCAGAGATGGTGCAGACATCGCTTTAGAACAGGTCGCTCTTTTGTGGCTTTATTAGTATAACTTCATATACCTCAAATATGTCCCCCATCAAGGCTGTTAACCACACCTAAGTTGAGTTTCAGGAGTGTACAAACTCCCGGGTCAACTGCCTTCCTCCGGTTGCTATACTCCACTAACTGCTCCCATACCTTCTGTTGGGGGGCTAATGTTCAGGTGATCGCCTTAAATTGCCTTGATTCTGCTCATTATCTGCCTGGGTCTCTTTTCCTGCTCTACTCCCACGGTTCTGGTATTCTCCCTCCCGACCAACACAGATTTTCCTCCAGTGCTGCGGAGAAAACTTTTTATTTTCTGACCACAAGGAGGGACTGAGGTAAACATGGCTGCAATTTTTATTTTATCTTGTATTTTTTCCCCCTCTGTTGAGCAATATATACACCATTATAGTTACTGAATTGCAGGGTTTCTTGTTCCCTGAAAATGTTGACACTAATCACAAGGTTGGGTAGGGTTGGATAAATAGAAATTAGGGGGAACTTGTCAATATAAGGTTACTTAATAACATCCCTCCCTCATCATCCCTTATCAGCTCGCCAAGTTGCCAGACACACGATTCATTCAGCAACACCATTGATACTCTTATTTTTTATTGAAATTTAAACCTTCATAAAAAAATAAGATAAAATATCACATAATTACACATCATTACTCGGTTTTTTCGTTTGATTAAAAATGTGAGGCAACAACACCACTGGCTGCCACTATACGAAATAACTTACCGTCTGTTATTATTGTCTTACCCTCGGCAGGAGAGAGTGACTGTGCATACGACTACAGATTTTGTACATTTATAAAAACACGGAGTACTTGTAATATGAGTTACAAATACTACAAAAACTCTGTAACATGATGTCGGCAGCTCCCAAACAGGGAGGTACTACCGCCTGGGAAGATATTGGAAGCATAATGTGTTGTCTAATGGTAGACACGGCTGCCATATGGCATCACAAAATTGTGACCAACTCCCAGGTTGCTGATCTGACTTTCTGCCTCATTTACACACAATTGCAGGGTCTCAATTGTTTCTCTTACTTTGACAACACAACAACATATATTGTTTCTCACTCTTGATATATTTTTGTAATTTTGTACTTATTTATGGCATTAATATTATTATTATTATTATTATTTGTATTATTATTATTTTTTGTATTATTATTATTATTATTATTATTATTATTATTATTATTATTATTATTATTATTATTATTATTATTATTATTTTTATTATTATTTAAAATTTTGTATTAGTATTAATATTTTCTTTTATTATAATTAGTTATTTTTATCAATTTTATTATTATTATTATTACAGTATTATTATCATTATTGTTGTTATTGTTTTATTATCTTTTCGCCCCCCAGGCCTTGATGTGGGTCATTAAAAATGACCTCTGCCTGAGTGGGCTAATGCCCGTAAAAAAAAAAAAAACTAGATAATGGAGAGGTATATGTGGTTAATTCTTTATCAGATCAAGAAATACGAGAAGCCGCTCTTTTCAGTAACTTGCACGTGTGATAATATGTAACAATGGTTAGTATACTTGTAGAGACTATAAGAGATACACTTGATATACCTGAAGAACAATATTTTTGGGTTCAATTAATAAGCTTGATAAGAACGCCACATAAAGTTATAGATTGTTTTTATTCATCGAAATCTGATATAAAATATGTTAAACACACACACACACGCACACACACACACACACACACACACACTTATCAGGTTTCAGGGGTGTTGAAGTTAGCAACAGCGGGTGAGAACTTGCCATTAATGGTGTCAGTCAGGTATTTTAGGTTTTATCAGTATATTATCTTATCGTTGTGAGGAAGAACACGGGAGACTCAGTCATTAGAGGTGTGTAGGTCACTGTGGGCCTCAACACAGCCAGAGAAGTAAGAACATAAGCATGGAGGAAACTGCAGCGGGCCTATTGGCCCATACTGGGCAGTCCCATTTACACCCAACCCCTAATGCTCATATATCCATCCAACCTATGTTTGAAGCTACCCAGCGTATTCAAGTTAATCGTGATATTTGGTAACTTGTTCCATTCATCCACTACTCTTATTTCCAAACCAATGTTTACCTATTTCGCGCCTAAATCTAAATTTGTCTAATTTAAAACCGTTGTTACGATTTCGCTCCTGGTTGGATAGTTTGAGTACTTTTGTAATGTCCCCTTTGTTTAGCCCTGACTTCCATTTATACACCTCTATCATATCGCCTCTCACTCTACGTCTCTCGAGGGAGTGGAAATTAAGATGCTTTAACCTGTCTCTGTACTCAGGGTTCCTAATGCCCGGGATTAGTCTTGTCATTCTCCTCTGAATTCTTTCCAAGGATTCTATATCCATTCTGTCATACGGTGACCAGAATTGAACTGCGTATTCCAAGTGTGGTCTCACAAGCGCAAGATATAGTTTTAAGATGACCTTGCTAGTCTTGTAACTAACACTCCTTTGTATGAACCCAAGTGCTTTATTAGCCTTGTTTCGAGCAAATACACATTGTTTACTTGGCTTAAGATTCCTACTTATCATTACTCCTAAATCTCTCTCGCAGTCGGATTTCTCAATGGCATCGTTGTGTTCATCTGGTATCTGGTTTCCCTGTTTACATCTCCTATACTGAGTACTTTACATTTGTCCTCATTGAATTTCATCTGCCATTTTTCAGACCATTCGAATTTTTTTTTATAGATCTTCCTGTAGTTTTGTGTCAGATTTAATTACACGTCCTATTTTAGTGTCATCAGCAAGTTTACTTATGTTGCTGTCTACGCCGATATCTATGTTGTTTATGTATATAATAAATAATAATGGTCCAAGTAGTGAGCCTTGGGGAACTCCACTAGTGACGTGTGTGTGTGTGTGTGTAGGTCACTGTGGCTCTCAACACACCCAGAGACGTGTGTGTAGGTCACTGTGGCTCTCAAAACAGCCAGAGACGTGTGTGTAGGTCAGTCTTATTTCTAAATATCTAAGTTATAACAACAGGTGTGTGAATGTTGTAGTGGAATCGGAAAAAAGTTTATTTAGCCAGAAAAAATACAAAGTGTGTTACAACAATAGTGTCATGGCTGAACCTTTTGAGTGCCGGAGTTCCCTTGAAGGTTTCTGGTAAATACTGTATATTTATCTCAAACTGGTGTGTGTTGTGTCAGCCTTTCCCCAGTCACTCACTAAATCCAGTCGTCATTTGTGAATAATAATGATAGCAAAATAAATCAGGTTTACTTATATCACATACAGGATTTCAAAGTAGATATAAGAGTACGTATTTCGTCCTGATATACCGTAAGCTTATAGTATAGGCACCATATACGCTTGTCGCTAGAGTATATCATATGTCATAAAAAATATAATAAGTTAATGTACTTCTCAGGTTTGGCTTTAAGATCGTTATACATCTCTTAAAAGCTTCAGTCATATAAATCTCGCTGTTGTAAAATCTTTGGTGTATATTATTATTATTATCAGGATAAATAGTTGGTGTTGTCCTCCCCGTGGTGGTGTTAACACGTGGTACACATAACGTAGTGTTTGTTACTTAGTTATATTATCTCTGTGATGGCTAACTCTTATACACTGTTGCTGGGGATCAGTGGTGAGGTTCATCACTCCCTCGCTGCCTGCTGTTCATTCATGTGTGTAGGTGTGCGTGTGTTTGTGTGTCTGTGTATGTGTGTTTCCACCCATTGAACACACCGCCCACTGAACACACACCAGTGGTCTTTATTTCATCGTCGAGTGGACCAGAGAACTTGAGAATTAAGTCACATAATTTCTTCCATATACTGTATAAAAGTATACTGCTATTTTCAGTAACGGCGAGAGAGCGTCCCTGATTTACCTTAAACCCAAACCGCATGTCTCGTTGACTGTTCTCGTTGTCTTCACAGTTCTTCCTGCTAATAGATCAGAGAAACCCAAGCATGTCATCACCATCAGTACCGTCACTCTGGTACCAACATCATTCCATATAATTCCTACTGAAGCATTTTGTCTGCTGTACTGTAGGTATCATGTGAGCTCATTAGGTCTTACCTGTATAAGTTGAGATGTTTGATCGTTTAATGGTCAATTACCTTAAAGATAGTTTTAGGTAAAGGTGT
Source organism: Homarus gammarus (assembly GCA_958450375.1). Lineage (NCBI taxonomy): Eukaryota > Metazoa > Arthropoda > Malacostraca > Decapoda > Nephropidae > Homarus > Homarus gammarus. Next base: position 1,453,529 of record CAUDMG010001871.1, read on the forward strand.
AGAAATTCACACACCTGTCTGGATGTGGAAGTCCTGGAAATCTATTGTTTACATATGATTCGTCAAAGATCAAGGTCAGGCCCGTAAAAAAACCTGTTGAAACTGTTGGTCAAGAACGAGTCAAAAGAATGCGTTGAGTAGCTCTCGCTCCCTGAAGGACGATTGTCTTATTTATGATCTATTAATTTTTTTATTTGTTGAAAGTACTGCCACCCCTCCCCCCCCCCCCCCCTACGCCCCACACCAGAGTAGTGACAGTGGATGTCGGTGTGTGACGAGGCCAGCACCTGGTGGCCAGAGGCAGTATGTCAAATGCCTGACACTTGCACTGTTGCCACACAAGCAAATGTTTGTTCTGGCGCGGGGTCAATATTCACTCCCCCAGCACCACCACCCATGGGGGCCGCCATCTGCTAACACAGACCCTTGTCCTCCAGCCTATAAGGCTCACTCTTCTATGAGATTTAATGCAAGCAAGGAATTTTTACGGCCACGAAACATGGAAAACAAGAAATCTGAGCAGAAAGCGATTAACAAACACGGGTGTAGGGTGGTCGCTGGAGGAGGCACAGACAACAGGCGGGGCCAGACAACAGACGTAAACAAGATAAATGAGAATTGTTGTTTTAAGAAAAATACCACCAGAGACAACAATATGTTTCATGGAGACAAAACACTTTCTTAAGAAAACTTAAATAAAAAAACAACTAGAATATATTATACACGTTTGTGTTTTTGTAGATGTTTACCCCATGTGGTGTCGTCCTTCCCTGTGCAAGTTTTTTCACAGGACGTGACTCGGTGGATTGATTAAATGTTGTGTCAGTTCTTTACACCTCCTGGGTACGGTGAACACATAAGAATTTTTATTGAAAAACTAATAAAATAAAAAATTAAATAGACCCTAAATGTTTTTTGAGCATTTTCAAGTATCACAGAACGAGGATACCGGCCGGGAGTGTCTGGCGTGTCCCGCTAGGTGGCAGAAGCATTAAGGGAGGTCTGTCCACCACACCCCTGCAGCAGTAGACAGGTCCCGTGTGTCTGCCTCAAAAATGTCAGATTGTTCGTCCAGGAGAGTTACACATTGTAGAAAGAAACCAAATAAAGAAAATAATAGGTTATTAATCGGAAATAAGAGTTTACCGCATAGTGACGAGGTGTTTCAAACCATAGATGAATGCTTCGGTTCATTTAGCATAACGATAAAAAGTTGGTATTATTTAATATTGATGGGTGATAATTGTAAAGAGAATCTATTAGCCTTTCACGGGGCTACATGTTGTTATAGGCCAAGTGCAAGGTTTCCAGTTTTATAGAGATTATTGAGCGGTGAGTCGTCAGATTCTTTCCAGACCTTGTATCAAAATCGTTCACCAGTACAGTGTTATTTTATTGACCGTCCATAATGGTACATGTTACGAAAATACTACAGTCAGGGCAATAAATAAGTTTCAGTGACATTAACTACTGAAGTGAACGTGAGAGACATGCACTAGACTACAGGTGTGGCCGTGGACTAGTAATTCCTAGTTTCGCCAGGTAAATAACATCCACTTAACTCCCACTCTACATCTCCAATTCTCAGTTATATTCCACAGTCAGTCATATTTATTTTTATTTCTTCTACAGTTCCATTCACAGCGGCGGTGAATAACTTAAGAGGTGACAGTACACACCCTTGGGGCAGTCCTCCAGTTACTTCACACCCCTCAGAGCTTTCACTTAACTTACGCGTCGTACAAGGGCTTTCCTGTTTACTTTATCAACAACAGTATATGACTGACATGTTTCTAGTTGGAGAAATGCATATACTAAAGGTGAGATTTTAGGTGAATATCAACAAAGCTCCGCCATATTGACCCCGGGGGAGGACCTTCATCACCTGGTGGCCAATATTTGCGGCGACGTAGTTCACTGTTAGTTCTTTGTTGGTGTTATTAGTTAGTACATAGAGGTCGAGGCGCAGCGCTTTCTGTTGAGACTTGTTTTAGGAAAGGCAGGTGTGGACGGATGTCTAGTTTTAGTTAAAAAGAAATATGTTTTGAGATGTACGAGTCATATATAAACATATGACTAACTCCTGACACTGGGTTTTAACTTTTGGGCAGAACAAAATAAGGCGGTCCACTAATAATTCTGTGTACCCAAAATTCTTAAAAAGGAAGTATTCACAAATTCTTTCTTCATAAGTTTGTCAGTGTTGAGAAACTTTTGCTGAAGGATTTTCGTGTATGTATATTATTCAGTTGTGAGAGAGGGGAACCAATGTAAGCCTGCGTGGCCTCTCCCTTATAAGATCCTACTGAATATTTCATACTCTTGTTTTATTGAAAATGTTCTCTAAGATGTTTTTTTTTATGATTTTATTTATATATATTTTTTCGTTTGTGTTTATTTTTGTGTGTTGTCAGATAAGGACGGAACAAGCATAAGTAAAACAGGGATTATTTGTGGACGTGGAGCCCCCCCCCCCCCAACCCCCCGCCACATGCACCTACGCACACACACACACACACACCTACACACACACACACACACACACACACACCATCCCGTACAGTGGCTGGATATCTTCCGGAAATAATAGTGCAGCAGGATTTAGTCGGAAGATGGATCGTGCAGCGGATTATTTTTACCTTGAACGTTCCTTTGATCTTGTCCGGCGGGATTTTTGTCTTCTCCAACCTGTACCTGCCACTCCTCCCCCTCCCATTCCCTTCCCCCCTCACCCCCCCTCCTCTTCTCTCACCTCCCCTCACGTGTCCACCTCGCATAAAAGCTTCAGGTAGTAATAACTCCAGGCAACACGTCATCCACATTGTATAAAACTTTATTTTTCTGGGGTGTGCTAAAATCCGCAGAAGAGGGGGGGGGGGGGGGGGGGGGGGTTGACGTGGGTTAGGGGTGTCATGGGGGGGTGGGAGGGGGTTGACGTGGGTTAGGGGTGTCATGGGGGGGAGTCTCAGAGGTGATAGATAAATATATTTTACGGCGTAAGTCACTTGAGTGTGGCTGTACAACCTTGACGGAGACGCCATATAAAGGTAGAGTGAATGTCATGCCAAACAATTTTATATTATTATCTTGCTTGTGTCGTGACTTATAACCATCGAGGGTGAAGAGTCTCACAGTTTCGTACAGTGATTTTTATCCCGTATTCTACTGTCAGTCTTGAGGCATCACGGGGGAAGGTTCTCATAAACATCTTACGTTAATATGTTTCCTTACCTGAGATGGGAGGGAGACCTTATCTGTCATGTCACCTTAACGTCAAGGGATCAGATTGTCAAAACTTTTATGAATAATTTTTCCCCATCATGTAGTGAAGGTGGGACCGTTAGGGGGATAGTGAGGATGCACCACACCTTGGCCGCCTTTACTACCCCAGTGGTAAGGTTAGGCACTGTACTTAGACACAACCAGGTGGGCTGAAGATCCATTGAAATTGAACCAGCGACCCTAAGGATAGGAGGCGAGTGCTTTATCCACCCGGCCAATGTACCTCTATATATGTAAAATCTTAAGGGGTCAGATTCTGAAGCATTTTAATATTAATATTTTTCCCGATATTATAAACCAGAGGAGACTGGCCAAAATGGAAACCCTATACTGTAGAGATGTATAAGAAAAGGGAGTGTGGTATTATATTGTCAACATGAACTGCCGAGCTACAGTATATACTTAACACTCTCACTGTCTGATGTAAGAGCGGGAAGTGTATATAATAGTCCCCTCCTTATCAGTTGTATAAGCGTGTGTAGATTGAGGACTTCCCTGCCTCCTACTCTCCTACCTCCTTTCCCCCTAGTTCCTTCCTACCTCCTTCCTTCTTACCTAATATGATCCTTCCTATCTCCTTTTCCTGTACCATCCCTACCGACTCTTTCCTACCACTTTCCCCTTACATCCCCCCCCCACCTCCTACCACCCGTACCTCTTACCACCCGTACCTCCTACCACCCGTACCTCCTTTCCCCCTACTTCATTTCCCCCTCCCCCTACCTCCTTCCCCCTACCTCCTTTCCCCCTACCTACTTCCCCCTACCTCCTTCCCCCCCACCTCCTTCCCCCCTACCTCCTTCTCTTCTGCCTCCTGCCCACCGCTACCCACCACCACATGCCCACCGCTACCCACCACCTCCTGCCCACCGCTACCCACCACCTCCTGCCCACCGCTACCCACCACCTCTTGCCCACCGCTACCCACCACCGAGCTGATTGAGACATTCATCCTTTTTTTTTCTGTGATTTCATGATCCGCATCGACACTAGGGGGCGGAACCTCACCTCTGAAGACTGTGTTTATTTTATTTTTTTTGTCTGGTGATGAGAGAAGGCAACTAGTTATGGCCGACCAGGTAGAGTCTCAGGACAATATCGATGACATTTTTACCCTCTACAGTCATACTCAGTTCTGTCATGGTGGAAATGATTGGGTCAGTTAAAGTCTTGCATTACCAGTTACTTAAATATATACTTTTAAGTATGTAAGTGTGATGATGGTGTGTGTGTGTTGGAAGTGTGATGTTAACTCCGCCCCCTGAGTACTGTGGTTTAGTCTTATAAATATAGGAAGTTATCATACTTAAAGGGTTAAATTATAGTGCTTATAAAGGGTTAAATATTATCTTACTCGAAGGGTTAAACCATAATGCTTATAAAAGGTTAAATACTCACAATCAAAGGGTTTTTAAGTCATCGTACTCACAGGGTTAAATCATCATACTCAATGGCTTAAATCATCGTACTAAAGTGGTTAAATTACAGTACCCAAGGGGTTAAATCATCGTACTTAATGGCTTAAATAATAATCGTACTCGAGTTAAATCATTGTACTCGGGTTAATTCATCGTATTCAAAGGGTTAAATCATCGTAAACAAGGGGTTAAATGATCGTACTCAAGTAGGGGTTTAGTTATCGTACTCAAGTAGGGGTTTAGTTATCGTACTCAAGGGGTTAAATCATCGTACTTAATGGCTTAAATAATCGTGCTCGAGTTAAATCATCGTACTCGGGTTAAATCATCGTACTCAAGTCGGTATTTAGTTATCGTACTCAAGGGGTTAAATCATCGTACTTAATGGCTTAAATAATCGTACTCGAGTTAAATCATCGTACTCAAGGGGGTTAAATAGTGACCACGTTGGAGAAGGAAGCTGGTGACTGGTAGGATCATCCGTGTGTTCCCCGGATGAGTTTGTCAAAGGTGATGGTGTTTATCTCCCCTGTGTGACTACGACTAACACACGTGACTCCTAGACTAACAGGGACTATCTGGTGTGACCTGTTGTCATACCCTAGGTCTTGTTATCATATTTGAGGTTTTGTTATCATATTTGAGGTTTTGTTATCATATTTGAGGTTTTGTTATCATATTTGAGGTCTTGTTATCATATTTGAGGTTTTGTTATCATATTTGAGGTCTTGTTATCATATTTGAGGTCTTGTTATCATATTTGAGGTCTTGTTATCACATTTGAGGTTTTGTTATCATATTTGAGGTCTTGTTATCATATTTCAGGTTTTGTTATCATATTTGAGGTCTTGTTATCATATTTGAGGTTTTGTTATCATATTTGAGGTTTTGTTATCATATTTGAGGTTTTGTTATCATATTTGAGGTCTTGTTATCATATTTGAGGTTTTGTTATCATATTTGAGGTTTTGTTATCATACCCGAGGTTTTGTTATCATATTTGAGGTTTTGTTATCATATTTGAGGTCTTGTTATCATATTTGAGGTCTTGTTATCACATTTGAGGTTTTGTTATCATATTTGAGGTCTTGTTATCATATTTGAGGTTTTGTTATCATATTTGAGGTCTTGTTATCATACCCGAGGCCTTGTTATAATCCCCGAGCGTCTATTACCCTACTCGAGCTCCTGTTATCATACTCGAATTACTAAATTGACAGATGGACGAACTATCCACTCTGATGATTGATTGATATATTTACAATAGATAACTCTTATCATATAGAACTTAATTGGTGTCTTTAACGGTCCAGTAACAGTCATCGTCCATGGGTCTAAACTAACTGGTGTTTTTAGAGGTATGTTGACAGTTATCGTCCATGGGTCTAAACTAACTGGTGTTTTTAGAGTACATGTGGGAAAAGCTGTAAATATTCGGTAGTTCTACATTCAACATCACTTCTTAGTTCTCACATCTGACCCAAAAGAGTTATCGATACCTCAAATCACAGCGTCAGTAGTGAGAGATATAAGAGCTCTATTATCATATCCCTGACACTTAATAGAAGAAAATAAACTGTATACGATAACTTTTACAATGTTGAGACGACCCGCTTACCGCCCGCCGCCACCCCTCACCTTCCCCCTCTCCTCCCTCTCCTCCCCCTTCTCCATCCCCTCTCACCCTCACAAAAGCCGCGGCCGTAGAGACAGATCACCCGTGTCTTCACCTCCCACCATCTTCTTCATCCATCAGGTGGTGGATGTGGCGTGGCGAGCGTGGATAATCGTAGCTGCAAAAAGACGGGGTAATAATATAGCGTTTGTGGGAGCCGGAATTAGCGGTACGGATAGAGAGGGATAAACGTGCGGGGGAATTCTGGTCGCTGATTGGTCCATTGTTATCCAGACGATTTTTTTTATCCCCTCCTCCACTGTAGCAGGATTTTGTAGGCCTTAGGTAAAAAAAGAGAGTGAGAGAAAGAAAGAGAGAGGGAGGGAGAGAGAAAGAGGGAAAGAGAGAGAGGGAAAGGATCATTCTCCCTCACCCTCCTCCATCATCCTCCTTAAGCTTCCCGCTTTATCTCTCAGCGTCTCTCATTATCCCTCACTATCTCTCAGGTAGGTGGAGTAAAGGTTAGTATAGGTCATGTGGCATTGGGTTAGGTTAGGTTGGTGCACCGGTTGTTGTAGGGGAGGTGTGGTGGGTGAGGGAGGGGGGGGGGGGGTAGAGGGTATGAAACAGATATCTTGGGAGGGGGGTGAGTGCAGAAATTAAACCAATCGTTACACGTCATCCCCGCATACACGTGGAGTTTGATTCCTGGGTATCTGACTGCCCTCACTCACTCCCCACCACCACCACCACCACCCTCTACCAGTTAGAGGACTTCAGGAGGATGTTAGTTTACCTTTTGTTGTATATATATAGAGAGGGGAACGACCAATCAGTAAACGCCATGACCCTCATTCAAGTGGAGTCTGCCAAAATAGTTTGCCCGGTAACTGAATACTGCCGTAATACTGAGAGCCTGACCAGACTTAACCAAACCCACGTCCAGGCCAGCTATAGGCTACCACACACCCGCCGGAATTGAACAGGTGTTTTAATGATCATCTTACCGTTAGTAGCTGTAGGGAAGAGGAGTAGCTGTAGGTGTAGGTGGTGGTGGTGACAAGACATGGCTGATAATTGAGTGAGAAACATGCATCTCGGTGGTTCATTACTTGACCACTGATTACGTGTTGTTATGATATGTTGACTGTGAATGTGGGAACTAAGAGAGAAGGTAGAAGAAGAAGCAGGAATAGACGAGATATTATACAGTATATGAGAAATGACACAACACACACACACACACACACACACACAACGTCAATACAACAACAAGAAAGTGAAGGGAGTGTTACGTTGTTTATGGAGTGAAACGTGATGGTATTCCTTCCCATACTCTTGATGCTGGTAGTGTGTGTTGACCTAGGGAGGATCCTTGTATCTGATCAGCTGGCAGTGTTGGTCATGTACAGTCCCCCTTCACTAGTGCGTTTACTACTGCGTGTTTCCTTCTGTCTAGCGTAAACAAACACAGGGCTGCCACACTGCACTAAACCTGACGAGCCCCTGTAAACGCACTAGTGAAGGTGAACTGTACACTGCTGTTCTCTGCCCGCCATGAACCAGTAGTGGATATATTAAAGTCTATTAAGTAGCGCATTCAGGTGCATACGACACGAAATTAGTGGTCTGCATGATGTTGAAATTGCACTGAGACTGTAACTTAGCCAGATGAGTTCTCAGTTTATTGGTAAGGGGAAAAAATAATTGGTTACAAGTCCTGTACATAACCTGATCAGGACGCCTTTTTTATGTATTCTCGGTCAGGATGTGGAGACCTTTGGAGGGGTCACTTGGTTTTGTGGTGAAGCATCCTCTTAGCACCTCATCTCCTTATTCCTCTCCTCCTCCTCTTATTCCTCTCCTCCTCCTCTTATTCCTCTCCACCCCTTCCTCTTATTCGTCTCCTCCTCCTCCTCTTATTCCTCTCCTCCTCTTATTCTCTCCTCCTCCTATTCTTCCTCTCCTCCTCTTCTTCCTCTCCTCCTCCCCTCCTTCCTTTCCTCCTCTCCTTCTTCCTCTCCTCCTCCTCTTCTTCCTCTCCTCTTCCTCTTCTTCCTCTCCTCTTCTTCTCTTAACCTAACCTAAACTAGCCACATTTAATCTAACTTAACCTAACCCATCCTAACCTACCCAACCAACCTAACCTACCCAATCTAACCTTACTAATAATATAAAGTCAGGAAGAGGAATTGAGATAATGAGAAAGATGGTGTAACATGGAGGTGGTGGTAGTGGTGGTAGTAGTAGTGATGATAGTGGTGGTGGTAGTAGTAGTAGTAGTGGTGGTAGTAGTAGTAGTGGTGGTGGTAGTGGTAGTGGTGGTGGTAGTAGTAGTGATGATAGTGGTGGTGGTAGTAGTAGTAGTGGTGGTAGTAGTAGTGATGATAGTAGTGGTGGTAGCAGTAGTAGTGGTGGTAGTAGTAGTAGTGATGATAGTGGTGGTGGTAGTAGTCGTGATGATAGTGGTGGTGGTAGTAGTCGTGATGATAGTGGTGGTGGTAGTAGTAGTGATAATAGTGGTGGTAGTAGTAGTAGTAGTAGTAGTTGTGGTAGTAGTAGTCGTAAAGACAACATTTATAAACTAATTCAACATAATAAACATCTTTACAACATATTAACATTTTCACTACAAAGAGAAAAAATACAAATTATTTTACATTATCAACATTATAGAATATTCCAAACGCTAAATAACACGACTTTTATGGCAGCCAAAACAAATATGTCCCTTAACGAGGATGTAAATACGGTTTATTATTATTACTACTCTAACCGTAAACAGCAACACACACTTTTACGAGAGAGAGTGAAAGTTTCCGCCTTAAGACACAAGTGATTAAGGCTGATAATCCCTTCTTAGTATCAGATCCTGTTCTAATTTATCGGCAAATTACATTCGATTAGTCGTCTGTGTTTTGAGTTTGATGTTTTTCTTATCTTGTGTAGTTGTTATTGTCCTGGGCAGAAAGTGTGACGTTTAGGGGAACATAATACACTTTTAGGAATGTCGGAGTTTTAACCTTTTTTTTTTATTTTTTTATTTATTTTTTTTATTGTTATTGTCTGGCTGTGAGGTGAATGTCAAGGAAGGTGAGACAGGTACAGTGACCACCACCATGACCACCACCATTACAATCATCACCACTGTCACCATCACCACCACCACTGTCATGTTCTGTTTGGTCGTCAGGTCAGGTAAGGTTAAGTGAGGTGAGGTGGACGACAACTGGCTGGTGAGACGAGAGACAGAGAGAGAGAGAGAGAGACAGAGACAGAGAGAGAGAGAGAGAGGTCACTCATGGTAGGGAGTGCCAGGTAGGGGGTGCCAATTAAGTGTCGACTAGGACAATAATTACCTTGTACATTATAATTATTAGTAGCGACAGTAGTAATTAGTGCTACTTACTCTCCCCTATATCTCGACTCTAATTACAAAACCTATATACAAGCCTTAACATCATTACACAGGCATAAGCCGAGAGTGAATAGCAACATGTACACAGTGAGTTACGTAACGCTGTGTTCAGTATGTTGCAAAAGGTTCGGTGATGGTGAGAATAATGAACGTGACGAAGATGTTGATGATGGTGATGTTGAAGATGATGATGGTGTTGATGGTGACGAGGCAGAATGAGAACAACTAGGGTGCGACACTCCGACACGACCAATATTTCATGTGAATTACCATTTTTATAAGACCAAACTGGCTTGGGACTTACTGCCTCCTGTAACCTGTTTAGTGAAGCAGTGGGAGGTGGTCTGTCCAGGTGACCACACTGGTGACTGCCACACCTGATGATGCCCACAAGGTGAAATTCTCTCTCCCTCACATCTTTCCAACACCCATCTCACACATACCACCCACACCCTTCTCACACCACCCTCTCTCACACCTCCCACCCACACCCTTCTCACACCACCCTCTCTCACACATCCCACCCACACCCTTCTCACACCCCCTCTCTCACACATCCCACCCACACCCTTCTCACACCTCCCACCCACACCCTTCTCACACCCCTCACTCACACATCCCATCCACACCCTTCTCACACCCCCTCTCTCACACATCCCACTCACACCCTTCTCACACCACCCTCTCTCACACATCCCACCCACACCCTTTTCACACCCCTCTCTCACACATCCCTCTTACATACCTCTCTCAAACACTCCTACCACACATCCCATCTACACCCCTCTTACACATTCCACCCATACCTTCTTCCACCCATCTTACACATCCCACTCATCTCCCTCTCCGACGACATCCCTCTCACACTTAACACTCACACTCCTCCCACACACCCCCCTCCACACCCCCCCTCCTCCACACACCCCCCTCCTCCACACACCCCCCTCCACACACCCCCCCCCCCTCCACACACACACAAGACCAAGTTTATGCCAAGCAGGAGATGATCCAGACTCGTCCTTCCACACTCGTTCTCCCCACTAGTCTCCCCACTCGTCCACCCCACTCGTCGTCATCACTCGTCGCCCTCAACAATATTCACTCCCTCCCTCCACGCCCACTCCACGCCCACGAGAGGTAGCCTGGAGCTTCAAAATCAGGTAAATACGGGCGTAAAGGGGAAGAATAAGGAACAGATGGTGGGGCCAGACAAGACGCGTGACCACCTGTAGGATCCAGCGCTACACAGTCCTGCTCTCTCTCTCTCTCTCTCTCTCTCTCTCTCTCTCTCTCTCTCTCTCTCTCTCTCTCTCTCTACCGTAGCTTTACACAGCCCAGCATCACAACACAGTTACTTAGCCAGATCTTGGGTTACGACTGACAATAGCTAACTGTGATCTTTGTGCTGACGTCAGTGGGGGGTATCTCACATAACTTGTATACCTGGGTTGAGATGATGCAATGATTTGTTGATGAACTCTCTCTCTCGGGTATGTTGCAGATGTTCATGTTTTTCTCCTCCTTCTCTGTTCCTCCTTCTCTTTTGCCTCCTCCTCATCCTCCTTCGCCTCCTCCTCATCCTCTTTCTCTTCCTCATCCTCTTTTTCCTCCTCATCATCCTCCTCCTCCTCCTCCTCATGGAAGTACACAAGAATACATGGAAGTATGTGTACATGGATGTGCAGTATACGAGAATTCATATTTAAATGGATGTATACGACAATTAATGGGGACATGTATGAATGAATGTATACAAGACTACATGGGGGTATGTATGCCTGGATGTATACTGGAAGACAAGGGGATAGGTGTGCGTGGGAGTGCAGGGGAGGCAAACAAAACTGAGAACTGGGTGTTGTTATATATAGAGAAACTGTTTGGTTAGAGCGTAACATCCAGACAGATCAACACCTGGATAGTTAAGAGACTTGTGGGGTTAATGGTAATGATTAGAGCATATATAACCTGAAGTGTCCGGGCCAGGAGAGAGAGAGAGAGAGAGAGAGAGAGAGAGAGATGATGATACCTGATTGGCTTAGAAATTTGAACTTATGCCAAATGTGTGTGTGTGTGTGTGTGTGTGTGTGTGTGTGTGTGCTTTAACTTTTCATTTTCTTTCCGAATCTCTCTCTCTCTCTCTCTCTCTCTCTCTCTCTCTCTCTCTCTCATAGTGTTATTAACTAGCTAAGTCCTAACTATGTTTTTAGGGTGATAATTACAGGGTAGTTACGTGTTCCCCAATACTGAAATACAACTACCTATTAATCACCATTAAAATATTAACTCCGTCAGAAATAGGATAAAAAAAAAAAACTTGCAAAAGCCCCATAAAAAAGTTTCGGACAAAGTTATATATCGATGCTAAAAAATATGTTTACTTTGGGCTGTAATGCAATAGTGTAATTAACAAAGTCGAAAAAATATACTATTAATTTCTTGCTTTCTTCTTCTGAGAGCGAACGAATATGTGTTAGGTCATGCGAGGTCAGGTCAGGTTGTTGAACTTTACGAAACATAAATATCGCCTCAGCAGCGTTCGACCCAGGTCATGCAGATTTTTCCCAGAAGTTTAAGGTTAGGTATTATCGTCACAGCAGACCTTCGTTTGTTCCAGCAGATTTTCTCTGGGCCCATAGACTTTCCCTAGGCCCATAGACTTTTCCTAGGCCCATAAACTTTCCCTAGGCCCATAGACTTTCCCTAGGCCCATAGAATTTTCCTAGGCCCATAGACTTCCCCAGGTCCAGCAGACTTTCCCAGCACTATCACCAGCAAGATGGTGGTCAACACAGAGCTACGCCGTCACTGGCCCACACACACACCTGCCCCTCCCATGTTTGGTAGACGTCATAAAAAAAGAAGATAGTTTCCCCACGCCTCCTGGGTGAGTCACCACCGAGAGAACTGGTTCAGGGAGGAACCTATCTACCTACAAGGTCGTCCTCCCCGTCGCCTTCCTCCAGCACCGCCTTCATCACCTACCCCCGGAGGGAAGAAAATATAACACTCCTCCCTCCCCCCCCCCCCCAACCCCTGTACCTAGTCGGGAAAGCATACTGACATTCAAACAGTTCGTAAGTGAAGTTCTCTACCTGGATTCAACCGTTCTCTCTATACTAAGACTTACGGCGGGTAAACATCACTGTCAACAGGTTTCTAATATTTTTTTTTTCTCTCAAACTCTTATGTTACGGTAGTTTGGAGAGATCCGACAGGTGCCGTTATCGAATCTGTTCACCGAGGCCCTCACTCGCTTAGCGAAGAGTGAAAATATTTAAAACCTGGTAATTTGAACTGATTGGGTGATTGTGGTAAATACATCCCTGGCGACGAAAAACACATTAACAATCGTATTCCCTCCAAACTATGACTTAAAATATATCAAAATCAATATCTAATGGCACCTTCTAGATATATTCCCTACCAATTATAGCTTGGAGTACTTCAAAGCTTAGTGAAGAACGTCGAATAAAACCCAGCATTCAATACAAGTATTTGTCTCATGTTTCCGTGTTTCCTTCTTGACTTGACTGGGAACCTCAATGACTGACTCTTGTTATGTTATGAAGAGAAAAACTAAAAATATTATTGTTTCCTGAGTTATGGAAGAGACATACACAAGTGGAAGCTGAGGGATCAACAGTACTGGAGAATCACACGATAACAGGATTTCATTTTTCAGTTTATATCGGTACAGGTTGAGACACAGGTACGAGACACAAATACAGGCAGGGGTTGAGATACAAACATAAATGCAGTTACATATACAGACGAAGATACAGGTACAGATACAATTACATTGACATTCAGCCTTTATACAGTACCTTGGGAGCTTGTTGTCCTGGTGTGTCACGTGCAACTCCACCTCACTGTAGGGACCGAGAGATGATGTCTCCTCGTAACTGGTTGTGTGTGTGTGTGGGGTCAGGATGATGGCGACTGAGACAGGTCACTGTGGGGCCGAGTATGCCACTTAACATCATGTAAGAGTATTCCGTTTTATGATCATTGCCTTATCATTATTATTAGTTATTTGTTTATTTATATATTTATCGAGTTGTTTATCGTAATGTTACTCTGAGAGTTTAACGCTTATTAAAATATTTATAAGACGTGATATAAACTTCAGCCACAGGGAGGTAATGACCAGGTAGGTGATCTCGGTACCCTGGCTGTAGGGGAGGGAGGGTGGGTGGTGAGGGAGGAGAGAGACAGGTGGGGGTGTGACTCTCCTGAGGGTCTGGGAGGATATAAGGAGAGGTAGGATGGGCGTAAGGATTTAGGAAGGACAGGGGGACGGCTGTATAGGGGATGAGCGATCCTTCTGAACGAGGAGGTCACTCGGCCAGGAGGATTGAAGCAAGTAATTGATGACACGAGGCCTCACCACACGCCTCCTGGAAGACCAAACTACCCCCCCCCCCCCCAACACCCTTCGCTCCCTTCCTTGCCTTGTATGGTGCTGGGGACGGTGACTGCGGCCACGGTCAGGGCGGCCCAACTGGCATGACGGCAAGAGAGAGAGAGAGGGGGATTGGTCCACCTTGCCCATCTCTTACCTCATTCATCCATCCTAGACCCACCCTGCCCATCCCCACACCCTCATCCATCCACCCCTAAACCCTTCTTTCTCACCTCCTACTTTCACCCAATCAACCCCTTACCTAACCTGCCTCCTATCTCATCTACCCACCCCTGATCCACTCTGTTCACTTTCTATCCTCACCCACCTGCCCCTAACCCACTCTACCTACCACCCACCTCCCACTCTCACGCACCTCCCACCCTCACTTACCTCCCACTCACCCTCACCCACCTTCCACCCTTCACCCGCCCACCTCCCACCCTCACCCACCCCTCACCCACCCTCACCCACCCCTCACCCACCAATACATCTCTCTATATTTCCTAACTAAACTCTGGGACTCTTAGCTTCATTAAGTAATCGGAGATATGCTGGTTATCCTGCCACACCCTCCCACGCCACCCACGTGGGAGGGGGCGTGCCACCCAGGACGCCGGGAGGGAGGGAGGGGAGGAAGATGATGAATAGGGGATAGGGAGTTAGGGGGTGTGAAGAAAGGGGATGGACAGGGATAGGGAGGTGGGATGAGGAATAAGGAATGGGGAGGAAGAGGGGGTGAGGAAGGATGATGAATAGGGGAGGAAGTGAGTCAGGGGAAAGGGGAGGGAGGGAGGGGAAAAGGTGAGGGGGGAGGGGAATAGGGGAGGGAGGAGAGGGGAGGGGAGGGGGTCACAAAATATTACACAAGAAGATAACAGCAAGATGTTCAATCAGTCTCCTTCCTTCTACTCCTGTTACTGGCTTTACTGTTGCCATTGCAGCTGTTGTTTTTACTGTTGTCATTGCTGTTGGTGCTGCTCTTATCTTTGTGGTTGGTATCGTTGCTGTAGTGTTTTTGTTATTGTTGTTAATGACGTTGTTGTTGTTGTATTTGCTGTTCTGTTATACTGTAATATGAACCGAGGTCGTATTTCTGCTGCTGGGTTTTTAATATTATTATTATTTTTTGTTGTTATTGTTAGTTCTTGTTGTTTTGTTGTTAGTGTTACGGTTAATGTTGTTGTTATTGTTACTGTTGTTGTTATTGTTATTACTGTTACTGTCGTTCCTTTTGTTAGTTATTTTTCATTATTGTTCCTCGTGCGTAACGCCACCCACCCACCCACCCACCAACGCCCAGAAAGGAACTGTGACGCCCAAGCCACCCCTAAGCCTTGAAGCCCACGCCCCCATCCTCCTAAGCCCACACCATAGCCGCCAGTCCCGCCCATGCCCACGCCCCTATCCTAAGCCCATACTATTGCCACCAGTCCAGCCCACGCCCCTGGAGGATATGGGGCAGCCAGGGATGAAGTGATGGAAGGCGGGCGACCTATACCCACTCCTCCACCCTCCTTCACCCCATCCACCCACTCCTCCACCCTCCTTCACCCCATCCACCCACTCCTCCACCCTCCTTCACCCCATCCACCCACTCCTCCACCCACTTCTGTCTACTCCTCCACGTTCTTCCACTCATTCCTACTTCTGTTCACTCCTCCACCCACTCCCTCTCGTTATCCACACCTCCACACCCACTCCCACCCTCTTCCAACCCCCCTAAACCATCCTCCACCTCCCTCTTCCAACCACTTCCACGACTCCTTCCACCCAGTTTCACCCTCCTCCACCCACTAGGACTTAGAATTGGAGAATCTTGGCCCTGATTCACTCACTCACTTTCTGGTAATATGATCCTTAAGCAGATGTGAACAATGTAAAGTGTGTGACCAGAAATATAGCAACACACTCGAACATTATGGCCTAAACTGAGAAAATAGAACCTTTTAGCGACAGATATATTATTATCTAATGGTAAGAAAGCAGTAATTAATGTAAGGTTGTATTCACATTTTACATCCTGACTTATAAAGCAACTCCTAATTCACCGAACTAGACAACCAAGGCGCAGGAAATACTCTTGTCACACATTCAGTGCTACAATATCCTCTTGTGACCTTTGTTCCGTAATGCTTTTTGCGCTAATGCTCACAAGATGAATATGGGGTGCACAATAAACTAGCCTTTGTCTGCTGTAAAATCCGATTCAAAATTCTCACTCGTTTACCAACTCATTCACTCACATATAAGAACAAAATATCCCTCTATAACATATAACTATAATGTCCCAGATCCAATTAATATGATCTTCCTCAGCTAGATTAAACTAGATCTCATTTTACTACGTTCAGTTATGTCAACAGCTCTATACGTGTCTCGTTTACTGATGGGAGAATATCACTTTCTCACTAACGAGGAAAATTGTGTCGTCTGTGTCGTGGTTTGGATCATTACTGTAATTTTTTTTGTAATTGATTTGTATCCATGTAAGATGTACTTGGTGTGATATTGTTGAGGAAAATCCGTCGAACACAACAGGAGGAGACAGGAAGGTGCTTGACTTGGCTGATATTCCTGGGTAATGAAGGCCGTCTTGTGTGTCAGCTGAGGTCCTTAAGCTCTCACGTCTGTCAGCCTCTCACACCTGAGACAGAGAGATCCCAGGCCTGTCAGGGAGAGAGTGAGACATTGAGAGAATAGAGAGAGAGAGAGAGAGAGACCTTTCTTGTGGCTCTCAACACCTGCGGGTAGAGTGATCCCAGGCCTACTATGATGACGTCAACCTGTCCCCTCCTCTTCCCTCACTCCCGCCCTTCCCTCACTCCCCTTCCCTTACTCCCCTCCCCTCACTCCCGGCCCCTTCCCTCACTACCATCCCCTTCCCTCATTCCCCTCCCCTCACTTCCCCTTCCTCACCCCCCTCCCTCATTCACCTCTTTCTTTCCTTTCACACTTTCCCCCTTCCTTCTTCCTTTTCCATTCTCTCATCTACCTCGTAAGGTCACCACCCACCGCCACCCCCTTCCTCCCCACTTCCCCCCTCCCCCCCTCCCCCACCACTCCCCCACCGTCACCCCCCACCACCCCCCCCTCCCCACCCCCCACCACCACCCCCCTACTACTCGTCAGCTGGGCCACTACACAAGGTCCTTCGTTAACATCGCGAGACACCCTCATTGTACAGTACATTATACTTTAGTCGTTACAGGCGTCACAATTGAGCGCCTGCTGGTCATACAGAGGCGTAACACCTTTATAACGAACTTGTTATACCGATGAGATATTTTAGCATTACAGAATTTGCTTGTGGTTAATACTGTCCAATGTCATCTGTAAATTAAGGAGGAATATATTTACATGCGTCCAAAGTTCCCGTTTTCTATGATAATTTTAAGGGAAAATTATACTAAATTACTCCACACACACACACACACACACAAAACTCGGCATGGATTTTACCCACGACCCTCGGACACTCACACAAAACCTGACAAATGGGGGATGATGGCGGAATGGTGGACAAGAATGGGCGGGAGTGGGCGGGAGTGGGCGGGGACTAAATGACCGTCATTTTGGAACCTTTTGAGGCTGATATTCATGATTTTGGGGGAGTGTAATTGTGACCTTTTGTGGGAGACGTGAGAAGACGTGATGGATGTGCCTCATGTCGTCGTGTAGTCCGGGGGGTAGGTGGTGTTAGGGTGAGAGAGGAGGGAGAGAGAGGAGGGAAGGAGGGGGGAAGGGAGGGAATGAGAGAGGGTAGGAAAGAGGAAGGGAGGGAGGGAATGAGGGAGAGGTAGGGAAGAGGAAGGGAGGGAGGGAATAAGGGAGAGATAGGGAAGGAAGGAAGGAAGGTGTGAGAGGGAGAGATATGGTAAAAGTGAATTCAAGTTACGTTACGCTATGTTACGTTAGAGATAGAAGCCAGATGGTGACATGAGTTTTAGAGATGAGTAATTCATGAATTCAATCAAAAATTATTCACATTCTATCCAGGCTACGTTATAGGTTAGGTTGGGTTATGTTAGGTAGGCAAGATAGGTTAGGTTAGATAGGTTAAGTTAGGTTAGGTAAGGTCAGATAATGTCCGGTTAGGTCAGGTCAGGTCAGGTCAGGTCAGGCCATGTTAGGTTAATTGAAGTGAGGAGGAGGAGATGAATAATTGAGTTTCAGGGATGAGTGATATAATACTCATTGATTACTATTCATCATGTACTCACGGGGGGAGATGAGAGGGAGAAAAGTGAGTGTTAGGGGTGACTGATGTAATATTCATTTGAGTATTTATCTCCGTGTTGGCTGGTGGTGGTGCCTTATATGTAGTCTCTCTCTCTCTCTCTCTCTCTCTCTCTCTCTCTCTCTCTCTCTCTCTCTCTCTCTCTCTCTCTCTCTCTCTCTCTCTCGTGTCTGTCTGGAGGGTCTTCTGGTACCAACTGGGAAATGAGGAGTAAAGTAGCCCTAAATATGACAGTGTGGCCCCCAGCATCTCTCAGGCCCTGCCATGTTAGTGAGGGGCTGTTGATGATGGTGGAAGGGTGTGGTAATAGTGGTGGAACGGGAAGGAAAGGGGGGCAATGGATGGTGGTAGGTGGGGGAAAGGAGAAGGAGAGGGGTGGGGGGGAGAGGCGTGTGGTGCGTTTGTGTGGTTTCGTGGACACATTGCAACAACATAGTGTGGTCTAGTGGGTGTTTAAGTGGGTTGGTATATTAGGGTATATTGTGTCGACATATTGTGGTCTTGTAGGAGGTGAGTGTAGCGCCATTATTGAGGAGTTGTTGTCGGTAAGTGTTTCATGTTGTTGCTAGTGTGTGTGTGTGTGTGTGTGTGTGTATGTGTGTGTGTGTGTATGTGTGTGTGTGTGTGTGTTATATATTCGAGGGCACATTACAGGTCATACTGAAAGTTATGCTAGAGAAAGAGAGAGAGAGAGAGAGAGACCCCTCACGTGTACCCTACCAATACTGTACCATGCTTGGTGTGGTCCTTCAGGCTAGCTCGTAAACTCTCCATCTACTCACCACAAGAGTGATTGATGGCCTTCAGACGAGAGGAAGAAGAGGGAGTCCAGAGAAGAGGTTAAATGACTAGAGTTGACACAAGAACCTCCTCCCTGTACCTGGATGATATGGCCAGGTAGTTCAGTTAATTGTCCTACCTTTCCCTCCCCCCTTTTAACCCCCCCTTTCTAACCGTGTGTGTGTGTGTGTGTGTGTGTGTGTGTGTGTTGGAGCTGGAAGAGGAACTGTATGTGTATTGGAGAAGAAGGAGAGACTGGTGTTGGAGGAGGAGGGACTGCGTGTGTGTGTTGGAAAAGAAGGAGAGACTGGTGTTGGAGGAGGAGGAGGAGGGACTGTGTGTGTGTGTGTTGGAGTTGGAGGAGAATGGACTGTGTGTGTGGGTGTGTGTGTGTGGGTGGGTGGATGTAGACGGTGCTTAATAACACAGACAGCCGGAGCACCTTAATAAACTACAATCAGGGGAAAAAGTTCTCTAGCAGCAGCAGCATGAGGATAATGTGAAGGATATAGGATGTGTGTGTGTCCTCTTGGTTTATTTCTCTGATATTACTTTATTAACACTGCGACGACTACTACTACGACGACTACAACTAAGACTACTATTGCTGTCTGTACTACTACTACCACCACCTCTACCACCACCACGACCACCGCCGCCTAATTTTAAACTCGGGTGCCTAATCTACAGGTGATCCATGTCTTCATATTTTAAACCCTCTGTCCCCGTGTGTGTGTGTGTGTGTGTGTGTGATGTTATGGACTCAGCAGTGGGTCAAGCTTAAGCCACTGTTTAGTTGTATCAGGGGAATATATTCTCTATACGTCTTGGCGCAGGAATACATTGAATTATATATTGAGAAAGTTGTATTTGATAACAGTGACGTTAAAACACTGTATTAAAATGATTATGGCAAGCGGAGGAATATGGTGGAAAGACGTGTGTGGTTGTGAGGGGTAGATGAGACACTCGGGAGTAACAAGGGAGGTAGGATAGGGCCGATAACTGTATGGGAGGTATGGGAGGAAAGTAATAAAGTACAAATGAAAAACAAAAACAGACACACAGTATATATGTGAGATAATACAAACCCCCTGGTGACACTTAGGCATTATTAAATGTATGTTTTTTTCCATGTATATACTGTATGAAGATCAAGTAGCCTGCTATATTAATGGTTCGATGTGAGTTATATTACAAGATGATGTTATAATAGTTGTCATTATGAAATATCTGTTTGTACCTGTATTGATATCTGTACCTGTAGCTGAATTGTTGTTTGTGTATTAGTAAAAAATTAATTTATGTCTAGATGTGTCAAAAGATTTCGGGCTAGTCACTAGGGGGTTAGGCGTAAACACTAACTGACTCCATAACTCATCTGGGGGTGGGAGCGTCTGGGGGAGGAGGAGGAGGAGGGAAAGGGGATCGTAACCTATTCTAGTAGATGTGTTAAATGCATTTCCTGGGAGATAGAGATTTTTCCTTGTGTAATTTTGATTATTGTACGAATTTATAGGTATTTATTTATTTTTTAACTGTAATCGATAGTTTAATCGATAACACAATAGTACAAAGCTTAACACAACATAACACAGAGTAGAACACAACACAACACAAACTTATCTAAGTGTAAAAAAAAAAAAAAACACCAGTTATCAGATCCATGAAGACAAAAAAATCCTGAAACTTTGGAGAATTTTTTTTTTTTGGGGGGGGAGTGGACGGGGAGCCAGGTTAGGTTGACGGGGTATTGTGTAGATGTCAGAGGTAGACGTCCACCCTCAGTGATACCTATCTCTTATCTGATGCTTTACATGTCGGATAATAACACGAATTAACTTTCATAATCTACTTATACACCAGAAAATTCCCTCCACAGTTTAAATTAACGCTATTTATTTTTTTTAAGACTGTTTATATATATCACTGACAGGAAGTCGTTTTTTCACCGTGGGTCTAAAGGTTTTTCTGCTAAAGTCATGTTTTATGTTATATGCCAAATACTCGTTGTTGTTTAACCGAGTATAAGAATTGTAGTTGTTGAATATAATATGAAAGACAATGAAAACAAGATCTGTGGTATAGGTGGGGTGGGGGGTGGGTGGTTAGTTAACTGTTGTGATGGTGGTTGGGTGAGTGAGTGAGTGAGGTGAGTTGTGGGAGTGGGTATGTGAGTGAGTGAGTCGGTGAGTTAGCGAGCGAGCAAGCAAGCAAGCAAGTGAGCCAGAGAAGGAGTGAATGAGTGAGTGAGTGAGTGTGTAAGTAAGTGAGTGTGTAAGTAAGTGAGTGAGTGAGCCCCTCTCTCCCCCTCCTGCTGGGCGCTGAGGGACCTGCCATTATCCTCCTCCTCCTCCTTGTCGTACATCAGTTGACTTGTACAGGAGCTGATGGGATAAATGTTGTGCCTTGTGCTGCTTGTTATTGTGTTGTGTCCAGCCTGTGGTTTGTTGTGTCCAGCCTGTCGTGTATTATGTCCAGTCAGTCGTGTGTTATGTCCAGTCTCTTATTATGTCCAGCCAGTCGTGTGTAATGTCCAGCCAGTCGTGTGTTATGTCCAGTCTCTTATTATGTCCAGCCAGTCGTGTGTTATGTCCAGTCAGTCGTGTGTTATGTCCAGTCTCTTATTATGTCCAGCCTGTCGTGTGTTATGTCCAATCTCTAATTATGTCCAGCCAGTCGTGTGTTATGTCCAGCCAGTCGTGTTATGTCCAGTCTCTTATTATGTCCAGCCTGTCATCTCTATTATGTCCAGCCTGTCGTGTGTTATGTCCAGCCAGTCGTGTGTTATGTCCAGTCTCTAATCATGTCCAGCCAGTCGTGTGTTATGTCCAGTCTCTTATCATGTCCAGCCAGTTGTGTGTTATGTACAGTCTATTATGATGTCCAGCCTGTCGTGTGTTCTGTCCAACCTGTCATATAATGTCCAACCTGTCTTATTGTGTCCAGCCTATCGTGTGTAGTGTCCAGTATGTTTTGGTTTTTCACCGTATGAATATAATCCATCTTTACTGTTGATAATATTGGTTCATGAATATAATCTACTAGGGGGTGGAAATACGATCATTGGTCAGTTAAATGAGTTAAGAGGATTTAATATAGGTTGTTGTAGGAAGTAAAATAATTCATCTTGAGATATATATTTTCTTATATAATAATTAGCGATATTTTTTTTTTTTATCTTAACTCAAGAGCCATTTCGTGTGTATTTTTTTCTCCTCTCTCTCTCTCTCTCTCCTCGTATTCTTCCTCTTCCTTTTACTCCTCCTTTTTCCGTTCCTTCCCATCACCTTTCTTACTTTTCTTTCTTCCAACCCCATACCTCCCTTCCTTTCTCCTTCCCTTCTTTATTTTCCTCTCTTCCATCAGCTTCCTTCCCTTACTTTTTTATTCTTCTCTGTTCCCTCCCCTCCCTTCCTATACCCTCCCCTTGTTATTTTCCTCTTTCATCCCTCGCCTCCCTTCCCTTCTCTTACTATTTCTCATTTTCCTCTTCCATACCCATCCTTTCTTCTCTCCTCTCCCACCCACCCTCCCTCCCTCGCCACATTCTTAGGGGTATTAAGATATACTCATTTATAATCACGACACCCACATTCTTAAACGGATTGGTGATTAAGATTGGTGAGCTAGTCATTATAATCGCCACGCCCTTAGTCATAAAAAAAACTAGTAATGGCTATTGGTTGGTAGGAAGATGGCGTCGAAACTGCATTGTGACTCGACCCTAAAAAAAAAAAAAAAGACTTCACGTAATCTTTTAGAAATTCGAAAAAAAATATATCACAAGGTCAATATAAATAACTCTTTGACATAAGGTGGGTGTGGTGGGCAAGTGGTTACAGCATTCGTCTTCTGTCCTATTGTTAGTTGGTTCGCACCCACGGTACCTCCAGTCGACCCAGCTGTGAATGGGTATCGTCTACCTTTACGGTTGGGTAGTGAAGGTGTTCGAGTTGCAGTACCAACCACACTGTCTCCTTGCGTACTGTACTTAGTCCTAAGGTGACTGATAGCTCTCTCTCTCTCTCTCACACGTTCTTTCTTCCTCTTTCTCTCTCTTATTCTTCCTCTGCCTCACCCTCTCTCTCTTTCCCTTCTTCCTCTCCCCTCTATCTTCTTATTCTCACTCCCTCTCCTATCTCCGTATGGTATCAAGAGAAAGTTAAGTGAAGGGGTGTTGAACAAGTCTTGATAATTGCTCCTCTACAGTACAGCTGATAAGGGAATGGCCCTTCCTTGTTCACTGATGGGAGAGGTGAGGGAACGGGAAAAGGTGAAAAGGGAGGAGACAGGAGGAAGGGAAATGGAGGAAGGTAGGGGGAGAAGAAAGAAGTGAAGGAGAGGAATAGGTGAATAGGATAGGGGAAGGGATAGAGGACTGGGGGAAAAGGGGAGGAATGGTAGGAAGGAGGAAAGAAGAAGAATGGAAGAGGAAGAGGGCGTGTGTATAAGGGGGAAGGGGGGGTTGAGTGTTTTTTGGTGAGAACTGGTGAGAGAGAGAGAGAGAGAGGAGAGAGAGAGAGAGAGAGAGAGAGAGAGATTGCCGCCCACCAGCACCATCTCCACAATTCCGTTCTAAAAAAAAAAAAGTCAATATCCCGCTGGACATTGAGACGGTTCCCGGTACCTTCTTGTGTAAATCAACTTCCTTTTATGCACAGGTATTCAGGCAGGCGGGAATAAAAAATACCTTATGTGTCTGTATGCAACTTGAGTCTACAGTCGCTATACACACACGCAGACAAGCAGACGCAGCTACTGGTAGGGGGGGGGGGGGTGATAACGACACCACGACCACGGTAGATGAACCAAATAAGCCACACGAGACACAGGACAAGTTGCGTGTGGTGGTGGGTGACGAATAAGGCGCTGTCCACTACACCACCGCCCGCCTCACAGTACACGCTGACCACTACACCACCGCCCGCCTCACAGTACACGCTGACCACTACACCACCGCCCGCCTCACAGTACACGCTGTCCACTACACCACCGCCCGCCTCACAGTACACGCTGACCACTACACCACCGCCCGCCTCACAGTACACGCTGACCACTACACCACCGCCCGCCTCACAGTACACGCTGACCACTACACCACCGCCCGCCTCACAGTACACGCTGACCACTACACCACCGCCCGCCTCACAGTACACGCTGACCACTACACCACCGCCCGCCTCACAGTACACGCTGACCACTACACCACCGCCCGCCTCACAGTACACGCTGACCACTACGCCACCGCCCGCCTCACAGTACACGCTGACCACTACACCACCGCCCGCCTCACAGTACACGCTGACCACTACACCACCGCCCGCCCCACAGTACACGCTGACCACTACACCACCGCCCGCCTCACAGTATACGCTGACCACTACACCACCGCCCGCCTCACAGTACACGCTGACCACTACGCCACCGCCCGCCTCACAGTACACGCTGACCACTACACCACCGCCCGCCTCACAGTACACGCTGACCACTACACCACCGCCCGCCTCACAGTACACGCTGACCACTACACCACCGCCCGCCTCACAGTACACGCTGACCACTACACCACCGCCCGCCTCACAGTACACGCTGACCACTACACCACCGCCCGCCCCACAGTACACGCTGACCACTACGCCACCGCCCGCCTCACAGTACACGCTGTCCACTACACCACCGCCCGCCTCACAGTACACGCTGTCCACTACGCCACCGCCCGCCTCACAGTACACGCTGACCACTACACCACCGCCCGCCTCACAGTACACGCTGACCACTACACCACCGCCCGCCTCACAGTACACGCTGACCACGATTCACTCTAATGTCCACTGTCTATTTCCTTTTCTATCTCACTACTTCCCTTCGACCTTCCTTCCCTTTCTGCCTCCTTCCCTTTGTCCTTCTTTCCCTCTCTCCCTCCTTCCCTTCGTCTTTCCTACCCCCTCCATCCTTCCTACCTCCTTCCATCCTTTCTACCTCCTTCCTTCCTTCCGCCCCCCTTCCCTTCGGCCCCCCCTTTTCTCCCTTGCTTCCCTTCTTCCAAGTCCCATCACCATTCTCTCTCTCTCTCTTCCTCTTCCCTAACTCCCTTCACGAACCACCACCACCACCACTACCACAGTCAACAACCGCATTTTACATGGATAGCCACAACCAATGTTTAAACTGTGCCATTAGTCTTCCATAAGACGTACAGTACATGCCAAATGTCTTAGTTTAGCCTGTCCTAGCGTAACCTGGCTTAGCTTAGCTGAGCTTAGCTTGGCCTAATCCTGGCCTATTGTCTGTTTTGGCCATGACAAGCCTAGCGTAAGCTGGCGCAGCTTAATTTGGCTTAGACCTGATCTAACCTTACATAACGTAGGCTAACCTAACCAAATTTGACCTAACTTAATCTGGTCTAACTTACATTTAATGTAATCTAACTATACCTAATATAACCATAGGGACAGGACCCACCAGGATTCCTTCACAGGCTAATGGTGTGGGTAGGTTGGAGGGTGTCTTACATATATTTGGCCCAGTTGATCGGTCACCTCTGAGAGCCGTACGATTTTTTTTCTTCTCCCTTATGTAGTGTGAAGGAATGAGGGAAAGAGGCCCCCTCAAGGTAACTCCTAAGGTCAGTACACCTTGTATCAAAGAGACGCTAGTATTACCAACTTCCTGTAACTTGGTGTGAACGAATACTGTTAGACAAGTTAACAGTCTCAGTGTAATTTCGACGCTATTTTTGCTCCCATCTCCGTGTGGCAGGTTAGGTGAACTAGTTAGATGTTCTCTTGTGTAACTCCAATTAAGGGAGAGAATTTAATGTACAAATCTCTGCAAATCCTGACCCAGACTATGATAGCAGGGGCAGATAACCCCCATGGTGGCGCAGACTCGAACGCCGCCTGCCAGTCCGCACGTTCATATCTGAGTGAATCTCCCAGAGTGGCGTGTTTAACTGTGTAGCGGCAGCGGGCGAGGGGCTCACCTGATACTATCGCGACCCCTTATAAAATTAGGGATTTTTGTACTACTTATACATTTAGGTATAAAGGAAGTTCTGGTCTCGCTGGTATAAAGGAAGTTCTGGTCTCGCTGGTATAAAGGAAGTTCTGGCCTCGCAGGTATAAAGGAAGTTCTGGTCTCGTTGGTATAAAGGAAGTTCTGGTCTCGCAGGTATAAAGGAAGTTCTGGTCTCGCAGGTATAAAGGAAGTTCTGGCCTCGCTGGTATAATAATGGGTATTAGTTCATCTGTTTACATTTCATTGGTCTCGGGTTATTTATCATCTTGAACTGTTTGACAATAAAGAGTATAATCACCTTGTTTCAGTCTTATCTCTATTTAACCCAGCTGTTGGATGGTCTCTTCTTGGAGCTGTGGTTAGTTAATACACTAGTTTATTTTACATGGGTATAAAACTTGGCTTAATATTTTCACATCTCTAAATATGAACATTACTCAACTCAGATTGTTTTGTGATCATAACATTTGGTGTTATGTATAATATAGGCCAAAAAAAATCCCTCTGGCACCAATATGTAGGCTCGTATGTGTATGGCAGATCTATAACTGGTTAACACTCCCTTTAACAATAAATATATAAAGTAAGACCTGTTAACATCCTCTTTTAACTAACACGACCTTCAAGTAGATGACGTCACATATTGCCGGAAGTGTCCAGGGAATTGGGTCCACAGCTGTTGGTGTTTATACGTGTTGAGCGGATGAGTCGACACAGAGGCTGGCCTGGTCAGTGAGGGTGAAAGTGATGGTAGTAACTGGTGATATTTTAAGTCAGGTTTAGTGCTGTGGGTGAGATGACTCATGGCTTCCTGGTGTGCGTGTTACACCTGTGGTGTAATGGTCAGGATGCTCGCCTCGCAAGCGATGGGACCCGGGTTCGATCCCCGGGCAGGGTGAAACAATGGGAAAGTTTCTTTACGCCATTTGCCTGTCTAACCAGCAGTACTTGGGAACCTGGATGTTAATCGATTTGTGGATCGTATTCCGGGGTAATGGTTAGCCAGTGCAGTTGGCGAGCTGCCCGGTCTTCTCGGACTATTCCTTGACATTGGATCACACAGCTCGTTAACTCAGGGTGTGGTTGTTGTGTTGGTGACAGCTTCTACACCTTAAACAAATTCACGCCTAGGCGGCCCTAAGGCTGGCCATTCTCGGTACACGAGGGCCAACCATTATTACTATTACCTCTCTCTCTCAGCTCTGTATGTCAACAGTTATTAGAACTACTCTGTTGTAGACCACTAACTGACCATTTGTTGATAACTGACAGATATGAGAGAGAGAGAGAGAGAGAGAGAGAGAGAGAGACGTGTTGAAAAGTGTCTTCATGTATTAAATTCTCATTCTTTTTTTTTCCAGGTTAGTGTTGAATTTGACGGTCGATCGTTCGCCAGGCAGTGGTAAAGCCAACGGCGTAAGTACTACTAACTGGATGTTATTATATTTCACAATTTTTACCCTGTCCATAACTGCGTTTCGTTATTATTATCATTATTATTATTTTCATTATCAAAGAGAGATCACAGTCGATCATACACACGTGAACCATAAGTGTGTGAGGGAGTAATGGTCGCCGGAATAACACAGAAACGTACCAAACACAGTAACACAAGCTGGTGTAGGAGGAGTCAACACCAGGTACAGGCCAGGTGAATATATATTTACTCACATACACCCTCGCTACATGTCTTTATATAACCTGTGTAAACGATATCATATATTGGCAACCTTTGATATATTTATAAATCTTTCTATATATAATTATGTAAATTAGTTGACAGGGAATTATCAGGTGTGGAGTAATAACAGGTGATAAAGGATAATTATGGCAGGTAAGAGAAGGGAAGTGATGATAATGATAACAATCAATAATTATATATAAAGTCATAATTCGTATCCTTATTCAATGTTGGTTATTTTTGTATGATATATATATATGTAAATTGATTCACTGTACAAAGTGAGAATAACATTAAAACAGCTGAAAAAAAAACCACGATTTATTTAGTCACAGCAACGTCTTTAAGGGAAGGCTGTGTGTGGTGGCGTATATGAGGTCTCGTTAACATCTGCAACACACAGTCCCGCCACCAGGGTATACTGCCTCACTCTCGGGAATGAATGTTTACTTATTTTTAACACATTTATACTGTATATTTGTTGGGATGAATTCATTAACCACAGTAATTGTTGATTTGTTTTAATTATTTTGAATGGTTGTTTTTGTTTATGTCTTTTCTTGGGGTCTGCGAGGATCTCAGAGTGAGGGTAGGGATTATTTTATGTTTCTCGGGACTTAATGTTGGTCTGTCTAACATTAACACTCATAAATATGATGATAAAGGGTCCAACACGTGCCAGGGAGACGAGGTATAAAGCTGTCATAATATAATACAGTGTGCAAACAGTGACCCCCTAAGTAGAACACATTGACAGCTGCAACTTGTATTTTATAACATTGTAAATTTTATTGTAAGTTAAGAGATGAGATTAGCATTTGTTTTACTTGAGGATCCGTTATTTTTTCCCCACTCGTTATTAACACCTACACCCTACTGCAGGCTCTTCTAAATGATAAGTTGATAAAGAATATTTTTTGTGGGTCTCAAAGTTATACGCTCAAGAATGTGTTGTATCGGCCGCCACCAGTTGCTGCCTTACCACTGTTTTCAGTACTCAGATTTGGCGTATTATTGTGCAGTAATCTGAGCGAAACTCCCCGTCTACCTGCACGCGGGGCTCCCCAGTGTGAGTCAGCCGGGGTAACACCCTTCCTGCCTGCTGATGAGGACCTCGGGAACTGGTGGGTCAGGGTGGTGAGTACACTTTAGGCACTCGCGCCCTTAATCGCACGAGTCAAGAAGGCAATCATGAACTTCGTATGTTCCCTGTCGGGCGCTGTAAATGCTTCGGTACAGGATGCAGGGGGTGCTCAATAAACTCGCTTCTTTGCTGGGCAAATCTGAGAAAAAAAGCTTATGGTCGAGACACAACAGGTTGGCCAGACAAGAGTCCCAAATTAGCTGACGTCTCCCTCACCACTCACTCCCAAGTGACACACTTCCCTAACCTATAAGCTGAACTGGCCGACCTGTTCCATGTGACTACTGTATACAGTTATCACAGGGACTCACGGAACCTGGAGACGAGGTATTTGTTACTCAGGTGGCTGAACACCATGACAGGGTTATCTCAGTCACACATCATGAAAACTTCTATATTCAGTGTGTGTCGGTATATTTATATATATATATATATATATATATATATATATATATATATATTATATATATATATATATATATATATATGCAGTTCTTAGGTTTCAATATTTCGTTATCCATTCTGTTATTGGTCCATTCATGTGTTTATTGGCCTCCTTAACTAACACAGATCGAAGGAAACAGTCGTTCACCCAGAGGCTCCTGTTGGTGACTGTTGACCAGAGATGTGGAGGAAACTGTACACGTTAGTTAATAAATGAAATAAGGAATTTAACACAGGCTGCGTCAACATGAACTGATCAAGAGAGTTCTCAGCCAATCACTCAGCCAGTCAAACAGTCCGTCAGGATTGGTGTTCACAGAAATAGCTGACGCAGGTAGAAGTGGTTATTGAATCCCAAGATGTGT
Organism: Homarus gammarus; assembly: GCA_958450375.1. Taxonomy (NCBI): domain Eukaryota; kingdom Metazoa; phylum Arthropoda; class Malacostraca; order Decapoda; family Nephropidae; genus Homarus; species Homarus gammarus. The sequence continues at coordinate 1,483,338 of CAUDMG010001871.1, forward strand.
TTGGTGTTTGTTGACTTTAGTTTTGTAGTGCTGTCAGTCACGTTTGGTGGAGGTGTGGCCTCAATGAATTCTCTTTAATCTAAATTAGTAATCTCTAACACACACAGGTCGATGGTGGAGTTTATGCTCGTGCCATAAAGGACCTCCCCCAGACGGCGTTAATTGTTGGTTGCTCGTGCTGGCAAACTTTTAATGGTACCGGTAATGGGTTGTTACCATAAAACAAGGCCAGTGCAGGCTATCACTCTTGCCTACGTGTCTTCCCAATTTATTCTATATTGTTTATGGGAGCAGAAGTGAGACACGTTCGCCACCACTGGTGAGGTGTTTATGGTGCTGATGTTATGCCCTTCCTAGAATTTGAATTGATAAAACAACACATGGAAGACTCGAGTGTCTCGTCCTGAAGGAGGTTGAGTGACTGCTACTATCCCCTCACGCCACGGCGTCTGTGTCCTTAGTCTCTGATGGCGTCTCCTATAAGAGGTCAACTCCGTGTTGTCAAATAAACGTAGCCTTACTATAACGGGAGTAAAGCTTAGCAAGAAACAAAATCAGTGCGGTGGAGGGAGCCTCACACTACCTCCACTGTGACTGAGCCAGACACCTGTAAGACGCCACCCAACAGCCTCACCGTCTCTGTTGACACAATAAACACAGCCTGTCTGATTCTAATGAAGGACGTCTCACGAGGCCTTATTAAACAAAGAAATTAAATCATCTTATCAGAAGCCAGCTGTGACTGAGACTGACAGGCAGCATCTAGTTGTGGCTGAGAAGCTCTACAATTAATACAGCAAGTTGTGTCCGAGCTTTGTGTTATAGCTTCAGTGAACACCTTGGATGTGTTCTCGTATCTCTAGTTAGGAGTGAGGAGGAATAACGTACGAGTTTTTGGTATTTATATTTCTGGGCCCTAATACCTCGCCTCTCCGGTGCTCACATCAACAGGACTCCATCGCATTCTTGGTCTCCCAGCTGGCCGTCTGTCTCTCATCTCTCTGTCTTTCCTCATTTTCTATCTCTCTGACTAACATTATTATCTCATACTTGAGCCAAGGTCGAGACGCCCCCGCAGGCTCGAGTGTGAGAGACCAGACGGCCTGAGGGTCATTTTACTAGAGTATCATCACTGCCAGGAATTGTCGTGACACACAGCCGTAAAGGTGAAGGTAATTGGTGCCAGTGTCGTTCATCCTCCCTGTCTCCCTCCCTCCCCTTCCCTCAGTTTGTAAACACTGCCACGGATGGTTGAACACAAGCAATGTTCTCCCGTCAAATAAGTCATATAAAAACAAGTCTTAACCCAAGTAGACATGGCTTCTGGAGGAGAGTCTTACAGCTTGGTATTGTCTCTGGAGTACAACTGTTGACAACATTGACAAGTAAAACAAAATCGCATCATCCATCTTTGAGTGAGTCAGCTGTAGTTACGTGTTGTGTTTATGTGTGTCAAGTGGCGCCTTTTTTCTTCTTCGTCTTCCGGGCTGCAGTGTACAGTAGGTTTATATCCCGTTATCTTTTTAACTCATCTCGGGTGACGTTGTGTTGTTCCTAGTCGCTGTAAAGAAGTTTGTGGCGGGTTATGATAGCTCCTGTCACCTTAGGTTAGCTACAGTTAGGTTAGGATAGTCACGTCACATTAGGATAGCTACAGTTAGGTTAGGATAGTCACGTCACATTAGGATAGGTTTGGGTTAGGTTAGAATAAACTATACGTTGTATTAGGTATAGTTAAGGTTAGGTTTGGGTCAGGTTAGGATAGGTCATGTAATATTACTTCCGGGTAGGATAGAGTACATTACATTAAGTAGTACATATTGGGATAGGTTTAGGTCAGGCAAGGACATACATACAACTCTCTCTCTCTCTCTCTCTCTCTCTCTCTCTCTCTCTCTCTCTCTCTCTCTCACCGGTCTATTTTTACACATCCTGTCACATTCATCACGAAACAAACAGCTGCCTGGTGGTCGCCCCTCACACTAAATTCTGTGTTGTTATGTATTTGTTGAGACGCGTACAAACATGAGGCTGCCCCCTACCTGACACTTTAGTGGCCAACTCCATCTTTACGGCTACGGGTCGACCTAGGGAGAGAATAGGGGGTGGGGAGAGAGAGAGAGAGGCAGGAAGGGAGTAAGGAGAGGGGGTAGAGGGAGTGAAAGAGAAACGTGATGGGTAGGGAAATAGGGTGGGGTTAAGGGTCACTTGGGGTAAAGAAGGGAGAGGGTTGGAAGTGGGATGGTGGAGGGAGAGGGTGTAAGGGAGGGAGATGGGATGGTGGAGGGAGATAGGATGGTGTAAGGGAGGGAGAGAGATGGAATGGTGGAGAGAGAGGGGGTACCCTGTAAAGGAGGGGGGGGGGGTGATGGGATGGGGAAAGAAAAGAAAGAGAGAGAGAGAGAGAGCGAGCAGGAAGCATCAGTGACCCATCCTACTTAAGTGGGCGAGGCTGCTGCTACAGGGGGGCGGCGTTGGAGGGACCGTGCTGTGGCAGGGAGGATGTGAGGGAGGATATTTGTGTAGGACTGTGTGTGTGTGTACTAAGAACGCCTCTGGACTTCACCCGACCACCAGAATGATTTGCTAAGGCTTACACTAGAGGACCCCTGCGGCCCTGCCTCTACCTCCTCCCAGTTGACGTCGAAAAAGAATAATAACAAAAAAAAATATCTGTAGCTGAAGTTGAAAGCCCTGCACAGACAGAAGACCGCCTCGAAGATAACAATATGGATAATTTCCTGCCAATTAAAACACTTTGAAGTATAGGTTAAGTTAAGTTAGATTTTACTCCACAAGCGTTGAAGATGTTGATGATACAGACACTGAGAGACGCCGGTTTAATCGTCTGCATTTTCTAGGGCAGGAGAACGTCTGAACCGGTTCTTCTGCGTGTATGACTGCCAGGCGAGAACACCCCCTAACGTGACTGTTATTCTTACAGTGCAGTGACTTGCATGACGGTGTGGTAGTGAAAGTAGTAGTGAGGAACGCCCTACACTATGTCAGGAGCGCCCTACAATGTGTGTGACAGCCGCCTTACAGTATGTGACAGCCTCCCTACAGTATGTGACAGCTTCCCTACAGTGTGTGACAACCGCCCTATACAGTAAATTCCTTGCCCACAAACCCATACCAAACAAATAATAGTATTGCATGGTTTAGCAAGTTACACATGTGAGCTGTCAGATGCCTAGCAATTACACGCATAAACACACACACACACACACACACACACACACACACACACACATATGAATGCACTTATTGCCACTTCCAGCTACACACGCACGTGCAGTCATTACACCCACCAATTTACACCCATTTACACCCCCATGTCACTCAGGCAGAACTGAGTAAGACCACAAAAAGTTCCCCTGAAGGACGCCACCCAGCGACACCCACTGACCCCCTGACCTTTATGGTACCCCAGCCGCCTCTACTGCAGTCTACCACACCCCAGTCACCTCTACCACAGTCTACCACACGATCTACCACACCCCAGCCGCCTCTACCACGCTCTACCGCACCCCAGTCGCCTCTACCACGCTCTACCGCACCCCAGGCGCCTCTACCACGCTCTACCACACCCCAGCCACCACCACGCACTCTACCACACCCCAGCCACCACCACCACACCACCACACCCCAGCCACCACGCACTCTACCACACCCCAGCCACCAACACCCACTCCACCACACCCCAGCCACCAACACGCACTCCACCACACCCCAGCCACCAACACGCACTCCACCACACCCCAGCCACCACGCACTCTACCACACTCCAGCCACCACCACCACACCACCACACCCCAGCCACCACGCACTCTCCCACACCCAGCCACCACCACCACACTCTACCACACCCCAGCCACAACCACCACACTCTACCACACCCCAGCCACCACCACACCACCACACCACCACACCCCAGCCACCACCACACTACCACACCCCAACCACCACCACACCACCACACCCCAGCCACCACCACCACACCCCAGCCACCACCACACTACCACACCCCAATCACCACCACTCTACCACACCCTAACCACCACCACACCCCAACCACCACCACCACACCACCACACCCCAGCCACCACCACACCCCAACCACCACCACACTCTACCACACCCAGCCACCACCACACTACCACACCCCAACCACCACCACTCTACCACACGCCAACCACCACCACACCACCACACCCCAACCACCACCACCACACCACCACACCCCAGCCACCACCACACCCCAGCCACCACCACCACTCTACCACACCCCAGCCACCACCACCACACTACCACACCCCAGCCACCACCACACTACCACACCCCAACCACCACCACACTCTACCACACCCAGCCACCACCACACAACCCTCAAACATTTCTCTCACTCTCACCATCAGTATCTCACTTCTAGACATCTCTTCATCTGTCACTTTATCTATCTTAATATCCATCGTCTCCCAATCCACATGTGGTAGGGGTGTGGTAGTGGTGTGGTTGGGGTGTGGTAGTGGTGGAAATGGTGTGGTATCGGTGGTAGTGGTGTAGTAATGGTAGTGATAGTTGTGTGGTGGTGGTCATAGTGGTGTGGTAGTTGTGTAGTAATGGTAGTAGTGGCAATAGTCGTGGTAGTGGTGTATAGAATTGGTGGTAGTGGTGTGGTAGTTGTAGTGGTGGTAGTGGTGTAGTAGCAGTGTTGTAGTGGTGTAGTAGTGGTGGTAGGGGTTGTAGTGGTGTAGTAGTGGTGTGATGTTGTAGTGGTGGTAGGGGTTGTAGCAGTGTTGTAGTGGTGTAGTAGTGGTGTGATGTTGTAGTGGTGGTAGGGATTGTAGCAGTGTTGTAGTGGTGTAGTAGTGGTGGTAGGGGTGTGGTAATGGTTGTGGTAGTTGTGTGGTAGTAGTAGTAGTATTGGTGGTAGTGGTGGTAGGAGTTGTAGCAGTGGTGTCGCGGTGTAGTGGTAGTGTACCGGCCTGACACAACACCCAGGCCAGATTTATGGTGTAGGTGGTGGTAGTGGTCATCCCCGCCTGGCGTGTCTGATCCAGTGTCTGTATTGTCTTAGGAGAGCACAGGGTGACGGTGGTGGTGGTGGTCACATAGTAAGCTCCAGTAAAGTTTGTTTTTTGTCAGTGTATGTGAGTTTTTCCTCGTCTGTTTGTTAAGTTTTATACTGAAATTTTGTCTTCTGTTTGTTATATTGTTTCTTTGTCTTCTTTGTTTTATTCATTGTTTTTATTTGTTATTATTGTTATTATTTCTATAACCAGTAGTCATAGTGTACAGGAGTAAGTCTGTATTTATATTCTATTATATTCAGTAATAATAACTCTTCTATGTTGACCTCTGATAATTTCCTCACTTGGGTCGTAAGGTCGTCTTCCCTCTCTTCAGTAACAGTAAAAAACACAAGTTAAGTTTTATTGTATCCGTGTAATTTTAATGTCTTTTTTTTTGTTGTTGTTGGCTGTCTGTATACCCAGGTTAGGTTAGGTTAGGTTCTGACGTCATCTGTTGAGAGGGACATTTCTAACGTGGTTATAAGTGAAATTGAAGCTACTCTTACGACACTAAGGGCTGATCACTAAGGGCTGATCACTAAGGGCTGATCACTAAGGGTTAAATATTATAGGCTGACCACTAAGAGTTTAAACACTAACCACAGCTCTTAAGTAATTTCATCTCTTGAAATCACATTGCATTTTCTCCCCACTTTCCTCCCCATTCCCTGGCTCACACTCCTCCCCATTCCTCTACTCACGTTCCTCCCCACTCCCCTGCCCAAACTATTCCCCCAACCTCTTTCTCTCCCCACGTTTCTTCCAACCTCTACTGCTCACACTCCACCCTACATTCCTCCCCACGCCTCTTCCCTTCTTCCTCCCTACACCTCTCCCTACGTTCCTCCTCATACCCCGCCCCACATTCCTCCCCACACCCCTGTCCACATCATCACCCCACATAACTCCTGACACTCCACCCCTCACCCCAGCCACTCCTGTTGACGTCCAAACAGGGGAGACGACCTGCCCCCTCCACCTCCCCCCTTCCTCTCCCCCCTTCCTCCTTGCCCCACTCCTGCCGCCCTACCTTCTTCCTCCCTTCGTCACCCTCCTCTTTTTCCTTCTCTCACTTTTCCCTCTTGCCCTCCTCCCCCTTTCCTTTCTTCCTACTTCCTCCTTCTTACCCCTCTTCCTACTTTCTCTTCCTCCTACTTTCCCCTTTTCCTCTTCTCCCTTCCCCTTCATCCTTCCCTGCCTCACTCCTGCATCCTTCCTTCCTTCTTCCCTGCCTCTCTAAGATTTTCTCCTTCCTTTGGTTCCCTTCTGTAGTGCTTCCTTCTCCTTTCCTGTTTCTCTCTTGCTTCTTTCCTGTCATCTTCCCATCTTCCCTCTCTCCCTTCAGCCTTCCCCTACCCTCTTCCGTTCTTCTTCTTAAACTTGTATGCAGTCATTTAACGCCTTAATCTGTGTACTGAATTTTTTATAACATCTTTTTGCTTTACTAATTCAAAAGGCTATTATATGTTCCCGGTGATACTGGAACTAATATATTTTTGTAGGGTTTTTCAAGGTAGATCTACGCACTTTATATTGGCAATCTGTTTCGTGTTGTTGGTGCTCGTGTCATGGTGATAACACTGCCTCACACAACGAGCTGCTTCCTCGGGTGTGTTGTGACGCCCCTGGAGCAGCAGCGTCCGCAAGGTGGTGCTGATGTGTCTTGTGTCATACACCTATGTTGATAAGGTACACACCTCTCTCCCCTTTCCCCCTTTGCCCCCCTTCCTCCTCCCTCCCTCCTTCCTCCTCCCTCCTTCCATCCCCCTCCCTCCCTCCTTCCCTTTCCCTCCCTCCCACTGTCTCCCACGCAGTGATCCATCATCGTTTTGTTCATGGTCATAAATTGTTGTGTCAGACGAGAACTAAAGAAGGGTAAAGTTAAATAGTTGTCGCTGAAGTGTAGAAGGCTTCCAGCAGCTAAGGCTATCCCGCCCTGAGAGAGAGAGAGAGAGAGAGAGAGAGAGAGAGAGAGAGAGAGAGAGACACTACATGATTATGAAGTGTTAATCCCAGATAATTCGAATGGAGTTGTAAGTAAAATAATATAATAAACGACACATGTGTTCCCATACTGGACCAACATAAGAAGACTATAGGAGTGAAGGAAACAGGAATGATATAAATAATAATAAAATGCAGTATTATGAAATGTATAGACTCGAGCTTGTACATCAAAGACAAATTTAATATAACATTTCCTTTATTCACACACACACACACACACACACACACACACACACACACACACACACACACACAAACTGACCTTGAAGATATCCTGACTTGCTATCCTAAATCAGATGTCCTTGAAGATATCTTGTCATCCTATATCATATACACATTGACCTTAAAGATATCCTGCTATTGTATATAACATGTCCTTTGACCGTACTATCCTAAATCAGTTGCCCATTAACCATGAAGATATCCTGCTATCCTAAATCAGGTGTCCTTAAAGCTATCCTAACACACTATTCTAAATTGGTCTGTTCACAATAGTCTCTCAATTTGTAATCTGACATAAAATAAGTATGACCAATTTTGACCTTTTGACCTGCCTGGAACTGTGAACAAGGGGCACTTATCTTCACTACCAAGACCCTGACTGTGAACTTCTCCGACTACGGTAAATTGTGCGCCAATCTTGTCAATCATGAGGGTAAATTCGGTTGTACTCTCAGGGTCACTGTTACGTATTGTGAGACTCGTGTAACCAGCTTGGACTCCTCGGGATTCTTTATAACCCCTTAAGTACGGTAATATTTTAATGAATGATTTGACGTCATTGTATTCAAAGGTTTGTTATCGTACTTGAAGGGGGTTAAATCATACTACTAAGGGGTTAAGTCATCCTACTCAACGGATTAAGTCATCTTACTCAAGGGGTTAAGTCATCCTTTTCAAGGGGGTTAAATTTTCCCACTCGGGGGGATTAAATCATCCTACTCAAGGGGTTAAGTCATCCTTCTCAAGGGGGTAAGTCCTCCTAGTCAAGGGATTAAGTCATCCTACTCAAGTGGTTAAGTCATTTTATTCAAGGAGTTAAATTCATCCTGATCAAGGGGTTAAAACTTTGCACGTTAAATTTCCTCCCTGCCGCCTACCGTAAACACAGTCAAGGGAATGTTTACAGCTGTGGTGATCTCTCGGTGAAAATTCCTGAATGACAGACAATTTAGCTGCCAAACATTGTGTCGGTGTTTACGTGAGTCTGTTTAATGCGCTGCCACACCTCCAGGAGAAGCGAGGGGAGGGGTGGAGGGCGGGAGGGAGGGAGGGGAGAGAGGGAGAATCTGACGGAGGAATGTCTAAGAACACAGCCCCTTAAACCTGCAGTCACCCCAAGAGGTTCCCCTAAGCCACCTACATCTCCACCATGACCTTGGGGTGAGGGAGGTAAGGATGAGAGAGGTGGGAGTGAGGGATAGAGGATGAGGGAGGTGAGAGAGTGAGAGAGGTAAGGGATTGAAGTGGAGGTGAGAGAGGGGGGTGAGGGAGGAGAGGGGTGAGGGAGGTGGTGGTGAGATAGAGAAGTGAGGGAGGGAAGTGAGGGAGATGTGGAAGGAAAATTCAACGTATGATAATCCCTCAAGACTCCTGCCAGGTTCTAGAGGTCGTGTCACCCTTAAGACCTTCCGTGAGTTGTGTGTATGGTGTATGGTTACGTCCACGCACACACACACACCGCTTACCTCTGTTTGTCAGGATTACCTCCTCGTGATCCCCGTCAGCTCATGGCTTTCAAAGGACCAGAGTTTTTATACATAATGGACCCATAAGCGGTGTGGTGGCCCGCCTGTCTTCTCTGTCCCAAGGTACAGTGATATAGTTTTGTTCCACAGCTTGTACAGTGCAGTGAGTGGAACAGTTAATACGGTGAGGTTAAATAATTGGTGTAAGATAGTAGAAGGTATGCGAGAGGTTTTATATATATTTGTGATATAGGATTTGATTTTGTAAGAAATGTTCGTAATTGATGTTTTGAAATTTCTCCCAGCACTTTTTTTTTTAATTCGCTGAAAAAAAATAGTTAAAATAAGTTACAATAAGTCACATCAGGTGGGTGTCGCGATTACCAATTAGAGGTGTGTAGGGGAGTGTGGGAATGTGAACTGAACAAGGGCTTGCTGGGGAGTGTGGGCGTTAGGGTATTGGCGCGTGGGGGTAGAGGAATGGTGTCGAGGGTGTCATGGGGCTTATGGATGTGGTGATGAAGGGATGACATGTAGGGTCATGTATGTGTGTGTTGACGCCAGGGGACACGTGGGGTCATTTGGGTATGGGGAGAGTGTGGGCACAGACGTGTTGGTTAAGTTCACAGATCATCGTCTGGCCAGACCTTGTGACGTCATCGTCGTAAGTGGGTGAAAGTGGTGGTGATAGGTGGTGAAGTCATTGGAGTTTATGACGTCATAAAACTGTGACCTCATCGAAGTTATGACGTGAGACAAGAGTGTGAGTCAGGGATCAGATACTCAAAGGTTCGTAGGTTAAATTTAACCAGTAGATAATAAACAAAGGTCACTCACTGCTCGTATTACCTTGGCTAAGCGTCTTAATTGCTCAGAGCGCCTAAAAACACTTGGATTGAGCTCAAGTCAACATGGTGTTAAAGTGTGCAGTCGACCAAAAAAGTATTGACTTTTCTCAGTGAAGTATTGTCTTTCTCTGGGGGAAGTTATATGTCCTTCAGCCTATTAGTGTGAAGGTCAGATGGCGAGGTGTGTCCTGCTGAACTTGTTGCCCCCCCCCCCCCCCTCTCCCCGACCCGGCAGTGTGAGATGAATAGGTGATGTGCTGGTGATCAGAGAAGGAAAATGAAAGGACAATCAAGAAGGAACGAAACCTGTAAAGAATTAAAAGTATCCAGAACAGTGAGGAGGTGCAGTACGAGGAGTTAGTCAGCCAAATGACCTCACTGACTCGCCACGTTAATAAAATACTAATTAATTTAGCAGAGAAGAATTAAACGAGTAATAAAGTTCCTCCCTAGACTGATAAAATGAACATTGGCAACTGCTGGGAGTAAGTTGCCATCTACCACTATAAACGACTCTGTTGACAAAAACTTGAATTTCTTAGCATCTTCCTGACCTAAGAGAATATTTGAGGTGATCTACGAATTTTAAAGTTAACTGTAAGAATAGGTAGTATGACTGCCATTGAGAATGGCTGAACAGTGAAGTGTGTTGTGAGACGGGACTAGACGGCCATGAGTGCTGGATATGATCCGTCATGAAGTAAAGGCAGTACTTGATGTGACGATACATTTGTCATTACTTTATGTAGTAATTCTTCTTCATAAGTATTATTATTGATGCATCTCAACGTGAGTACTCGTATTCTGTAGATTTCTTTTACCATGAAACAGAGTCCCGTAGTGGTAGTACGGGTAAAGCACACTGTGAATTAAGTATCTTACCGATACACAAGGCATTGTTGCCGTCACTGTGCTCCAACCTGGGACTCTTAGAGCAGAAATCGATCTTTGTACACGCAGATGACACAGCGTCAACATGCAACATATAGGAACGGTAGAATCTGTCTGAAGAACCCTGGACAAGATTCCTCATAGTACCTGATCACTCTGGCTGTAGGGGACAGTTTTAACCTGGGGGAGACAAAGAGCAACAATTGTGAGGGTAGGAAGATGTCCCCTGAACTATCACCAGGTAGACGCCAGGTGGACTGAATGGAGATGTAAGAACGTATCCAGTTGACTCGCTTAAGCCGAGGCACAATGGTGTTTGGTACAATGACATTGATATACAAACAGAAACTTTGTCTCAGTAAATGGTTTCTCTTAAGAAGGAAATTAACGTTGAATAATTTCTTAAGTAACTGTTGTGAGTGAGTGTCAGGTGAGGAATGAGGAAATGAGTGAGTGAGTGCCAGATGAGGAATGAGGAAATGAGTAAGTGTGGGTCAGGTGGCAGTGTGGGGTGACAACTGGGTCCCGGTGTCGATACCCTAGTTGACGTCAACCTGCCCATGACATCACCTCCATGGCAGCGCCCACATCCGTGTTCATCCTACCCCACCCACTGCCGCCCACTATGTCTTTCTGTCACCCACTCTATCCGTCTATCACCTACTGTCTGCCTGTTGTCTACTGTACACCTGTCGCCCACTCTGTCTGCTTGCTGCGCTCTATCTACCGTCAGTCTCCCATTAACTGCCACCTACCGCCCACTCCTCGCCACCTGCTGCCCACTCTGCCTCCCTACCACCCACTTCATCCCTGCTAGCCTCTCACTACCCGTGTTATCAGAGACGCCACTCACCGCCCACCTGTTACTCAGAGCCATCCCCAAGGCCCTCCCCACCGTCTCACTCCACTGACTACGGCCTTGACCTAATGGTGTGGTGCCGCCCTGGTCATGTGCAGCGAGGAGTGTATCATTGACCTTCCTCAACCTCTTGTGGGTCAGGTCACTGTGGTGGTGGTGGTGGGGGTCTCTCTCTCTCTCTCTCTCTCTCTCTCTCTCTCTCCCAGCGACTACTCTAGTATAAAGAGAGGAATAATAACAAAATAGAGAGAGAGAGAGAGAGAGAGAGAGAGAGAGAGACTACGTACGTGTCAAATTGTTGTTTTATCTAATTTTTCTTTTAAAAGCACACACACACACACACACACACACACACACACACACACACACACACACACACACACACACACACACACACACACATTCCCTTTATATGTCTCAGTTGGTGTAATGATCATGATAGATATTGTTTAAACAGACGACACGTTAAATAGAGTATACTGTGGGTGTATGTTTGTCTGTAGGTGTGACTCATTCTCTCTGTCCAGGGGCGGATCCATTTGGGGGAGTGGGGTTCCTGGGGTCCGGATCCCCCCCTTCCAGCAGAAAATTCCGATACTTTTTCTTTAATGTATTATTGTACTCAGGTGTTGTTGTGTTGTAAAAAGTAACTATTATTGACCTCAGAATATCTCCTTATACCAAGTGCACCTGACTTCAAAATGGCCTCAAAATAACCATGATATCGGACCACCACCCCCTCAAACCTCCCCCCCTTGATATGCCTGGATCCGACCCTGCTGTCTCTCGACCTTCCTTGTTCTTCTTCTTGTTCGTGTCGTTATTCTTCTGGGTTTTGCTTGTTCTTGTTCTTCATAATGTTCTTGTACTGCCTCTTGCTTCCCCTTCCTGTTGTTGTTGTTCTTGTTTCTATTATTATTATTTTTTTTCCCTCTTTTCATTCCTCCTCTTCTCCTTACATTCTTTTTTTTTTCATATGCATCCTCATCTTTCTTCTTTTTTTTTTCCTTATTCGTCTTCCCCTCCTTCCTCTTCTCTCCCTCTCTCCCTCCTTCTTCTCCTCTCTCCATCCTTTCCCATTCTTTCTTTCTTTCCATCCCAAACTGTTTTCTGTGAATAAAAACGAATGAAAAATACAAGGTAAGAAGAATCATCATCATCATCATCATCATCATCATTATTATCATTGTTTTATTACTGCCAAGTTTAGGGTGATAAAGAAACGAGAGAGAGAGAGAGAGAGAGAGAGAGAGAAAGAAAGAGAGAGACTAAAGTTAAATATTTACGAGACGAGAATTAATGTGTTGATTAAGATCATTAGTTTGATAAAATGTTTAAGATAATGTGTATGTAAATGAAGACGGAGGAGGAGGAGATGAAGGGGGGGGGAGGAGGAGGAGAAGAAGAGGGAAGGAGGAGGAGGAGAGGGAAGTAGGAGGAGGAGGAGAGGAAAAGAGGAGGAGGAGAGGGAAGGTAGAGGAAAAGAGAAGGAGGAGAGGAAAGGAAGAGAGGGTAGAGGAAGGAGATGGAAGGAAGAAACGGTGGAGAGGGAAAGAGAATGGGAGAGAAGGGGGAGGAGGAAAAGGAAGGAAAGGGAAGGAGGATGATAAAAAGAGGGAAGGAGGGGGAAGAGGAGACGGAAAGAGGGAGGAAGAAAGAGAAGACGGAAGGAGGTGAGGGAAATAAGGAGGAAGAGGAGAGGGAAAGAAAGAGTAAGAGAGGGAAGGAGGGAGAGAAATAAGAAAAAAAGAAAAGAACAAAATAGAAGAATAGGAATAACACAAGACAAAAATAAGTAAAAACAAAAAGACTACGACGAAGAACAGGAAGACGAAGAAGAAATTGACGAAACGAAGAAGAAAATGAAGAAGAGGAGGAAGACAAAGAAGAAATTGATGAAGAAGACAGTATCCCGCGCGTGGAGATGGCAGCAAGAGATAAACACTAAAATAAACGAAGGGATTGAATAATGAGAGAGAGAGAGAGAGAGAGAGAGAGAAGAAGAAGAAGAATGTGGGGGGGGGGGCACACTAGCTGATACCCCCTGTTGATGTAGTGAGTCATGTGCACCTCCAGCCTGTGTGTACGTAGTCGTGTGCACCTCCAGCCTGTGTGTACGTTGTCATGTGCACCCCAGACGGCAGTGTGCACGTCCACCCAGTAATGTATATCTGCGGCTGCCAGTGAGCAAGCACTCACTCATACGTGTACGGAACTGTCTGCGTCTTATGTGACATCGAATACAAAGCAAAAATACACACACACACACACACACACACACACACACACACACATGGTTAATAACAACAGTAAATAAATATGTAAATTTTTTAATATATTCATAAACAAAGACATAATGCGTTGGGCGTCGGCAGAGAGAGAGAGAGAGAGAGAGAGAGAGAGAGAGGGAGAGAGAGAGAGAGAGAGAGAGAGAGAGAGAGAGAGACTGTCGTACACATACGTTCAAGCAATCACAAACAAAAGCTATCATACTGATTCTCCTGAGTCATCACAAACCGCAAATAGAGTCAGGCACAAAACACAGTCACAAACACACACACACACACACATACACACGCAGACAGGCACGCAAAGACAACCACAAACGCACACAGTCACAAACACACACAGGCCTCGTGAGACATTCCGTGAACTCTCTCTCTCTCTCTCTCTCTCTCTCTCTCTCTCTCTCTCTCTCTCTCTCTCCAATCTGCTTCTGTTTAAGCTGCTGTAGGCAACCATCCTTACACGGGGGGGGGGGGGGGGGAGGGGGTGAAGGAAGCCGGTGCCTACACTGTGGCACTGTTTAGGGCCAGCGTGTCCCTGGCATTCCCTGGAGACCTGGACCAACATCCCCGCCACCTTCATCCTTGGTAGAGAAGCTCGAATTCTCTTTTCATGCATCTGATCTCTCTCTCTCTCTCTCTCTCTCTCTCTCTCTCTCTCTCTCTCTTTGGGGTGTGTGTGTGTGTCGTTGTTCATTAGAGAGACAGGTAGGGGGAGTCCTCGCGTGTGTAGTTAGGGATAATTTTTGTTTTTTGAGTCTATGGGAGTCTTGAGCCAATAGGTAATTCTACCCAACCTCTCCCCTTTCACTTGTTCCCTCCCTCTACCCTTTCACCACCTCTTCTCTTTCTCCTCCTGCTCCACTCTCCTCCACCTCCTCTCTCGTTTCGTTCTCCTCCTTTTTTGTTTCGTTCTCCTCCTCTTGTCTCGTTCTCCTCCTTTTTTTTTCGTTCTCCTCCTCTCTCCCTTCGTTCTCCCCCTGCCCCTTGGAATTAACTAGCAACTCTCTCTCTCTCTCTCTCTCTCTCTCTCTCTCTCTCTCTCTCTCTCTCTCTCTTCTTCCTCCCCTTATTCGTCCTTCTTCTTCAATTTTTTTATTAATCCCTTGAAGCTAAAAATTCTCTCTGACTTTTTCTCTCCCTCTCTCTTCTCTTACCTCGCCCCCCCCCTTCTATCCCTCTCTCATTTCCTATCCCCCATCCCACCTAACCCCCAGAAAGGTAAAGCCCTAGTTAGCAGGTAAGTATCACAGAGTCATTAACTACCTGCGATAATTTATCTCCTTTTCATAAACTGGAGTTATATATTTCGATGACTTAGATGATTTTCAGAGGTCTTGTATATACTGTTGGTGAACTATTGGTGGTGATTATCGGTCAGCCGGTAGTGAGGAACTGTATGATCTTGCCCCACAGTTTCTCACAAGGTCGCACGTTAAATTCTCCCGGAAGTGACAGTATAGCACCAATATCTAACCGAGTCATTTCGGTGATTTTTTAACTTTCTCTTTTGTCAAATTTCTCCTCCTTCCACCCCACCCCCACCCCCCGGCCCTTTTCCCTCTTCTATGGCCGAGTGAATACAGCGCTCACCTCCTGTCTTCCTCTCCTATAGGTCACTCAAATTTCACATTCAAATTTGCCATCACGCAACGCGGGGGCCAGTTTACTTGACGACCCCATTAGCTCTTATATCTTGTGGTGCAAGGCGAAGCGGAAAGGTGTTACAACGCCGAGTATGGATGTTGAGACACGTGAAGATCTTTAACTAGAAGCTGCTGATGGGTTGGTAATACTTGTGAGTCGTGTGTGGGATTAGTTTATTGATAAAGTAAAAAGACTAAAAACTCTACAAAACCAAGACAAATCTGTATAAATTGATGTTAAAGTCGCATTTGCACATCACTTATATGACCCACAAGTAGATGCCTGATGTTGCCAAAAGTATCCAGGGAATATTGTCCACAACTGTACACGAGGGGATGGAATGCTATCGTCGCTCACAGTGTTGGTCGGTGTCGAGGCTAATATTGTAGTTCTTTGGTGTATTCTCTTATTATTATAGAGATCAGATGGTAGAGAGGCCAGATCATTCATGTGTTCCCTCGTCCTGCTGAAGGCTGCCAGTTAGTGCCGTGATCACCAGGTACAGCCTCGCCTCACACCTGGCGAGTGTTGGCCCTACCATCACATTTTTATATATTTTCTCGTGTATTTATTTGTTTATTTGTTCATTTTATTTCGTAGTTTTATCAACTAAACATCACCTTCATCAGACAAGAACCACCAACCCATTGTTCTAACGCCAACACTTTATTTTTACTTTGGTTCACATCAGAGGCAACCCTAGTCGACCCAGGTGTGAATAGTTACCTGATTTTAATTGAGGAAGTGAAGGCAGTCGTGTACAGTACTGACCATGCTTTCTCATTGTGTACTAAAGGCTTAGTATACAGTGTGCTGTATCCACACTGCTCCAAACAGGACGTGCCTAGCCTAGAGGATTAATTTTTTGCTTTCCAAGTAATTTTCATCTGTTAAAAAATTTCTTTAACCCCACTACCTAATGGGAAATATATTGAACGTCTTTACCATATAATTACTGTTTCTTAACACATTATAACTATACTATATTATACTTTACTTACAAAATAATACATATATCCCTACTGGGTAAAAAAAAGACTAACGTTTCCCCACTGCATAAAACTTTTGTGATACCTCTTGATTAACTTTATTATTTTCCACTTTTTTTCCCCTTTATGAGATGAATCCTTGCATCGTTTAATTCAGACCACGTGGAAGCTCAGCGGTGAACCTGTAGTCGTGTCAGGTTACAGTACAGTACAGTGGCGTCTGATGGAGTACAATACCCCCTTCTGTGTGTTCTCCTGCGACAAGCCTCCCCTCTTAACGGGTGCTCGTGCCGGGTCCTCCTCCCTCCTGCTGTGTTTGTGCTGCTGCTGGGGAGGAATAATTATAGTACTGAGGTCTTCACGAGCCATGAAGGGGGGGGGGGGTCTGTCTGCCCTTCTAGCTCTCAATTGCTTATGTGGAAAATTTATGTTGTTGTTGTTGTTGATGTCGTTTATTTGACTTTTCTAATCTTAGTATATTTTTATGATATCTATTGAAATATGTTCATCTAGTGTATTTATTATCTCTTTTATTTACGTATATTCATTGTATTTTCTACTTTTGCATAAAATTATATATAATTTTATCTATTATCTATGTATGGTATTTTTATTAAGTATTTCTTCATTATTAAATATGTAATTGTTATTTACTTTTCCAAATATTTTTTTTTTGCAAATTTACGTCACCTCCATCGCCTTCTCCTCCTCCTCCTCATCGCCCCTCCTCCTCCTCCTCATCGCCCCTCCTCCTCCCCCTCATCGCCCCTCCTCCTCATCGCCCCTCCTCCTCCTCCTCCTCCACAAGCAAACATAATCTTTAGTTTTATTTACTAATTTTTAATTCATCATTCTTGCGAAATTTATTGATTTTGATATTTTATAAACCTAAGTCTTATAATTTTCGCTCTTACGTGTGACCCCGCCCTTGTCCTGCCCTCTAACATCGTCAACTCCCTTCCCTTCCTCTCCCTCCCTCCCTTCCTCTTCCCCCTACCTTCCCCTCCTCCCTCCCCTCCCCAACACCAAACAACACTAGTCAACAGGTAAGGCTGGACGAGGTTGCCAGACGCATGAGTCATCCACCGGCCACGACGTTGCAGGATGTCGTAAACAAACGCTCGTACCTCAATGATTTTTTCTGGAGTTTTGGCGCCTGATTCGATGTTAGTTTTGCTCACGTTAGTCAGATGAAGAAAATTCAACCTGGTATTTTTGGAGAATTTAAGTGTGTGTGTGTGTGTGTGTGTGTGTGTGTGTGTGTGTTTTCACCTTGATATTAGACACTGTGGTGATAATTATTTTTCCTGTTACTGGATCTTATCTCCTTCATTTTCCTAGTTTTTTCTCTCTCAGTATATAAATATTTT
This sequence comes from Homarus gammarus, assembly GCA_958450375.1. Lineage (NCBI taxonomy): Eukaryota > Metazoa > Arthropoda > Malacostraca > Decapoda > Nephropidae > Homarus > Homarus gammarus. The sequence continues at coordinate 1,500,997 of CAUDMG010001871.1, forward strand.
CATGTATTTTTCTCCATAATTCTTTCCATCTCCCTCCCTCCCTCCTTCCCTCCTTCCTTCCTTCCTTTCTTTCTCCCCCTCACTTCCAACCTTCTCCAATACTCACAAAAACGCCGAAAACAACAACAATTGGACCTGACGTTACGCTCGACTTAGGTGTATCACTGAGGCTCTGCCGCTCTTCGACACCCTGAGGCCTCCAGCGTGTGCCAGAACGTACTGTGCCGCGTGTCAGTGGTTTCAGAAGGTACTGTGCCGCATGTCAGTGGTGTCAGAGGGTACTGTGCCGCGTGCCAGTGGTGTGAGAGGGTACTGTGTCGCGTGTCAATGGTGTCAGAACGTACTGTGCCGCGTGTCAGTGGTGTCAGAAGGTACTGTGCCGCGTGTCAGTGGTGTGAGAGGGTACTGTGTCGCGTGTCACTGGTGTCAGAAGGTACTGTACCGCGTGTCAGTGGTGTGAGCCGCGTGTCAGTGGTGTGAGAGGGTACTGTGCTGCGTGTCAGTGGTGTCAGAAGGTACTGTGCCGCGTGTCAGTGGTGTCAGAAGGTACTGTGTCGCGTGTCAGTAGTTGCCAAGGTCAGATATAGAGACGAATTATGATAAGTAGTCACGGAACACCTGAAGAATCTTCACCCCATCTTATTTCTCCTGGAGATTAACTACGCTAACCTGACCTGACCTGATCTGACCTAACCTACCTGGATCTGACCTAAGCTCACCTGACCTCACCTCTCCAAATAGCGTTTAAGGGGGTTAATCTTCAGGTGAAATAAGCTGGGGTGGAGATTCTTCAGGGGATCCGTATAGTCATTGCCCAGAATACAGTTGAACTATTACAGACATAACCGGCAAGTGTTGGTTTACCAAGTTGCAAAGTATATAATGTTGATATCCTCACGGCCCACATTTTGCAGCATTGTATTGTTGAATGTGGTCCATGGAGTCCCAGTGGTCCATGTAGTCCCAGTGGTCAAAGTAATCCCAGTGGTCCATGGAGTCCCCAGTGATCCATGGAGTCCCAGTGGTCCATGTAGCCCCAGTGGTCTGGAACACACACCCGAACACATCCGAACACCCGGTCTCGACATTCCCGAACCCCTCTGCCGACCTAAATTACGGTAGTATGGTGACGGCAGGAAAACATAAACCCGACCGACTGGCCGACCTCGAACACACCCGACCTTAGACACCCGACCTCGACCCTGACAAGGTTCTCTGCCGCCTTATGAGCTGGTGAGGGTGACTGGCCGACTGACCGACCTCGTATTCGCCTGACCATATGGTTTTGATTTGGGTCAGGTTAGGTTAGGCTAGGTCAGGTTAGGTTAAGTTAGGTCAGGTTAAGTTAGGTTAGGTTAGGTTACGTTACGTTTGGCTATGTTAGTTTTAATCGAAGTCAGTTTTAGGTTAAGTTAGGTTTGGTTTGGTTTGTCTTAACCAGTTAGGATATGGTTACATTTGGTTAGGTTAAGTTAGGATTTAATCAGGGAGGGATAGGTTGGGTTAGGTTTAATTAGGTAGGGTAAGGTTATGTATAGTACAATTTGGTTAGGTTAAGTGTAATCAGATAGGGTTAGGTTACGTTAGGTTTAATCAGGCAGGGTTAGGTTGGGTTAGGTTTAATTAGGTAGTGTTAGGATAAGTTAGATTAATTAGACAGCATTAGGTTAGGTTTAGCTAAGTCATTGTACCAGTATAAGGTGACGTGATGTTATTTGTATTATCTTCATGTTTCTGTATTTACTCTATCCTCCTCCTCCTCTTCTCCTCCGTCAACACCGTCTCTGTTGTGTCTTCTCTCTTGTTATTCTTAAGTTTTGTACAAGAGCCGCTGTTGCCCTTGGTTGTCTGACGTAGATCTACAAGAGGGGGGAGAAGACTGCGTGTGTGTGTGTGTGTGTGTGTGTGTGTGTGTGTGTGTGTGTGTGTGTGTTATACGTTTTATGTTTTATGGACGACAGCAGCAACAGGAGAACAACAGCAGCAATAGAATGAACAACAGAAGGAACAGCAGCAGCAACATGAGGAGCAGCAGCTGAAATAGGAGGAACATCAGCTGCAATAGGAGGAACATCAGCTGCAATAGGAGGAACAGCAGCTGCAAAAGGAGGAACAGCAGCTGCAAAAGGAGGAACAGCAGCTACAACAGGAAGAACAGCAGCTTCAACAGGAGGGTGGAGGTGGGCCGCATTTCCCCAACAGCTGATCTGATGACTAATGAGTTTGCGGTGATGCTTGACTTCTTCTTGTTATTCTTCTTCTTATTATTCTTCTTCTTATTCTTCTTCTTATTCTTCTTATTCTTTCTTCCTTGTTCTTGTTCTTGTTCTTCTTGTTCTCCTTCCTCCTCCTCCTGCTCCTCTTCTACACCACCATTGCATACAAGCCGCCCGCCCGCCCGCCACAATCATCACTGTTTCACCCACTTAGCATCAAATACCGCTCGTTTAGGCATCACTTTAGGCTAAGTTGCCGCTTGTGTGGCTAAACTGAGCTATGAGAAGTTCTTAGTTTTGTTTGGTTTCTTTTAAGAATGTCATACTAAATTAATTTATTAGTTTATTGTTGCTTGACACGGAGAATTTAACCCCTTTTCTCTCCTTCATTGAGTGTGTGTGGGTGTGTGGGGTAGGCAGGGTGGGTGAGTGAGTGAATGAGTGTGTGTGTGTGTGTGGGGGGGAGGGAAGGTGAGTGAGTGGAAGAGAGTGAGAGGGAGTGAGTGGGAGGAAGATAGAGTGAGGGAGTAAGTGGGAGAAAGAAGAGTGAGTGAAAGAGTTTGTGGGAGGGAAGGTGATTGTGTCAGTGAATGAGTGAGTGAGCAAGTGTGAGTGAGGGAGTGTTAGTGTGTGTGTGTGTGTGTGTGTGTCTGTCTGTCTGTCACGTTAAGAGGTGTTGGCAAGTAATTCAAAGCATCATTATATTCACCACTAAATAAATAAAAAAAAAATCACCACCATAATAGTTGTGTTATTAAGTGAAGTAGGTCGGTCATGTTTTGGTGCGACTATGAGGTTGTGGTGTTAAGAGGCGTCAGTGTGGTGTTAAGAGGCGCCAGTGTGGTGTTAGTGGCGTCAGTGATGGTGTTAGCGGCGCCATAGAGGAAATACCAACAGCCAGACAATATAACTCAGAAACTGGCTTGACTCAGTTCGTTGCTCCGCTTCTCCATGGTTCTCCTCACACTTCTGGCGCCTGATTAACTTTCCATGTCGGAGGGATTGAGAGGAGACCAGACGAGAGCAGTATACGTCTTAAGCTGGCTGGTCCTGTGGGTAATAATGTCGCCTTCTCCACCATGACTATTATTACAGCTGTACTGTATATATTAATGGATGTCTATTGTTAATTATGCAACTATTTGATCGACTTTGTAACCTTATACTATTGCTTCCTCCTCCTCCTTCTCCTCCCTCAAAATCCCCCTCCTTCCTCCCTCAATCCCCCTCCTTCCTCCCTCAAACCCCCTCCTTCCTCCCTCAAACCCCCCTCCTTCCTCCATCAAACCCCCCTCCACCTCCCTCAAACCCCCCTCCTCCTCCCTCAAACCCCCCTTCCCTCCCTCAAGCCCCCCTTCCCTCCCTCCCTCCCTCCCTCAACCCCCTCCCCTTCCTCCTTCAACCCCCTCCCCTTCCTCCCTCAACCCCCTTCCCTCCCTCCCTCAACTCCTCTCCCTCAAGTATCGTAATCATTAACCACTTCAAAATAATCAAAATAACATGAAACCTAAAATTATGTGAAGCATTTGAGATTTTCCTTTGTGTGACGTAACAACATCCACGGTAGAAATAGGTCAGTTTTAGCTTGATTTAACAATCTTGTAGCCGTGTTGACACCATACCAGTATAGTACACGTCACTATACCCCCCCCCCCCCCCTGTAGAGTACTGGCACTTTAAAATAATATGGTATAGATTTTATTTGTAGTTATACCAAGTGGGTTAAATATATTCCTTGACTCTATTCTAATTTAAGTACAGATACAAAAAAATACTTACAAAAAAATAACCACTACTGTAGTCCAAGAGTACAGGAGGAGACATTATGTAGGAGTATTATAATTATCTACACGAGAACCAGTTATGTAGTGTGTGTGTGTGTGTGTGTATTAAGTGGTTCATATGGGAAGTGTCTATATATCCAGGTATTAAGAATATTTAGGCAATGACTCCACGGGAATGTAGGAGAGGTGGTTGACCCGCCACACACACACACTGGTCCTGCTGGGCTCTCCCGTCGCCAGTGTTTTGGTTTTCTTAGCTCGTCGGGCAGGAGTGACTCAGACCCGCGGCGCCTGGCTCAGTGGCTCAGTCGACCCCAGTGCCACTATCCCTCTTAACCCCCCCCCCCCTCCTCCTGTTCACCTCTCCACCCGTTCACCTCTCCACCTCTCCTTCACCCCAATCTTTCTCCTTCCCGTTCACCTCTTCTCTTCTCCTTCTCCCCTTCAACCCTCCCTCCTTCCATCCACTTTTCCTCCTCCCCTTTAACCCTCTACTCTTATTCCCTTTCAAACCCCCCCCCCCTCTTCAACCACTCCTCCCCCCTCTTCAACCACTCCTCCTTCCTCTTCAACCTCACCTCCTCCCTCTTCAACCCCTCCTCTTCCCTTTTCAACCCCTCCTCCTCCCTCATTCAACACCCATCCTCCCCTCATTCAACCCCTCCTCCCCCTCTTCAACCTCTCCGTCCCCTCTTCAACCCCTCCGCCCCCTCTTCAATCCCTCCTCCCTCTTCAAACCCTCCTCCTCCCTCATTCAACTCTCCTCCTTCTCTTCACCCTTTTGGTGGGGTGAAAGGGAAGGTGTAGTGTGCAGATTAACCAACTTATGTGTATGCTGGAGGTACACTCTGCACCCGTGTCTTCTCCCGGCTGCATAACAAATGTTGATGGTGGGAGAATCGGGCGCGAGTCAATCACCTGGTCAGAAAAGGTGCTCTATGCCGTCCACAGTAAGGGATCGATCTTTCTCGGCTTGTTTTGTGGACACGTCTTGAAGAGGTTAAGACTGTCACCTCTGGTATTAACGTTATGTATAGTGTCAACATGTGTTCTCGTGTTATTTCTCACATCAGGTCATACTTAGTAGATTAACAAGTATGGATGTCGAGGATGTGATACAAAGTGGATTTGGGGAAACTGAACCAATAAAATGGCATCAATTTTGTATTATCACAATAAGCGAAAATCATGACTGTTGGCACACCACGAGGAGGCGTCGGGGGCTCCACTCTGTATAATGAACCGAACCATGTGACCTACAGCTATATCGACATCCTAACCTACACACAGCGCCCATCCCCCACCCCCACAGGATATCACTATTGTCATATCGAGTGAGAAAACTAAATCCTTAAGAAGACAATCTCCCAGAGTCAGACACTGTTCAGAGGATCCAGTTGAGTGGTGCCTCCTAGACTGTCTTAGTGAGGCTCAGTATGTTAGTGCCAAGTGCCGCGGTATATAACTGAACAGATAATGATAGACTTAATCTGCTCAGGGCTGCTGCTGGCTCGAACCTAAACTAAGATGACAACATTAACATTATCAGAAGGAGTTGCATCGATTATGTTAAGAGCCGTTATTGATTGTGATTCATATATACTAATCTTGAACAGTGACTCTCTCTCTCTCTCCTAACCTGGATGTGGTCAGCTGGTGTGAGGCTAGACAGTTATATTTGTACAATGAGGAGGGGAATCGGGGCGAGATCACTGTACCACCTACCACAGATACACAACAAGACACATGGACTAGGTAAATTCTGCCCCGGAGGTGAGAGTTGACTGTGTTTTTGACCTCTCCAGCAAAAACCTTTACACAGTGATCCGTAAAGAAATAAAACAAATCTTAGGACACAAGTGGGCCAGTAACTAGTCGTAATGTATTATACCGAGAGAGAGAGAGAGAGAGAGAGAGGCAAATATGGAGCGACCACCACTGTGAGCAGACTAACGAGTGTAGTAACAGTCAGTGTGTGTCTAGGTTACCAGAACGTGTGGCAGTACGAGGTGTAGGTTACATAAAACTCTTCAGAACATAATATCTACTTGTTTTACTCAATAATATCCTACCAAGAATCCTGAGAAAATATCCTTAAATCGAATCCTATAGATAGCTTATGCATTATACTGAGGTCCACGTCCTATGTATGGAGCTCTTTCTTCTACCCCTCCCCCCCCTACCTCCTTAATCTGGACATGGAATGCACGATAAACTAGCCTAGCCTCGCCGTTACACGCACCAGCCGGCCCTTCAGCATGACAGCGTAACAATTTCCTCACGTTTCCCAGAACACTTTCGAGAGCACGTGTGTGTTTACAATCTTCAGGGAACGTCATACATACTGCAGTGGCTTAGGGGATGGTGTCTTACTTCTTCTATCAAACAGGGAGGTACTACCGCCTAGGAAGATATTGGACGCATAATGTGTTGTCTAATGGTAGACCCTGCTGCCATATGGCATCACGAAAATTGTGACCAAGTCCCAGGTTGTTGATCTGATTTCTGCCTCATTTACACACAATTGCAGGGTCTCAATTGTTTCTCTTACTATTGACAACACTTCACAACACACACACACACACACACATATTTATATATATATATATATATATATATATATATATATATATATATATATATATATATATATATATATATATATTATATATATTCTCATTTTTCATATTTTTTGTCTGTATTATTATTATTATTATTATTATTATTATTATTTTCACAGCGCCCCCCCCCCCCCCCCAGACCCCGATGTGGGTCAGTGACCTGTGCTTGGTTGGGCTAACAAAAAAAAAAAAAAGATCAAGTGGTTTGTAGACGATGTTCTTAGAATTATTAGCTGCGTACAAGATTGAGTGACGAAGTATACAGTACAGTTGTGAGGTGAACGTATATGGTGAGGTGGTGAGGGAGGCAGTGAGTGTGTGTTAGTGGGAATTATGGTTCAAAGTTATGGTATAAATAATTCAAGACTTATATGGTGATGGTGATAATAATAATAATAATATTAATATTAATGGTGATTTTTTGAAGGGTGGGGTCTCAGAGTTTCCTATGTTATAATTAATATTTTGTCATAAATTGGGGTGAGACACACACAGTCATGAAACATTATTTGTTTTTTATCTTTGCTTTGAGTGTGGACCAGTTGGCTGAGTTGTCACCCTCTTCAGTAAGGAGGGAAATTTAACATATAGACACTTAGGAGAATCCAAATATTGAATTACTTTGTTACTTCCTTATACCCAGACAGAACACTCATCATTTATTAACTTTCAGGTGTGTGTGTGTGTGTGTGTGTGATGGTCGACTCTTGGCTGTACATGGTGATAATACTTACTTTTTAGTTCTAGGTTTTCAGTTGCTCGAAAGTTCCATTTTGTTTTCTCTTACGGGACAAAAGACAACACAGTCGTTATATTATAGTTGCAGTACATTTTGACCGCCATTTTGAGCATCGAACGACGCATACATTCTCTCAGCTCCTAGATATCTGAACTTGGGAATTATTAGAACTTTGTATTACCCTTGCACGCCCATTAGGTGACTGTGCTGACGTGTATTAATGGTATGTTTGCACGCCCATTAGGTAACTGTGCTGACGTGTATTACTGGAATGTTTGCACGCCCATTAGGTGACTGTGCTGACGTGTATTACCCTTGTACATCCATTAGGTGACTGTGCTGACGTGTATTACTGGTATGTGAGGTATACATGATACAGGTGCCACGTGTTGCTGGGATACAGTTACTCCCTCACTCCCTCCGTCCCTGCCTCCCTGCCTTCAGCTAGTGACGATCACCCGACACACACCATCACTCTTGAGTAACGAGACACTGTACTGGCGGCCTAGTGGTGGTGTGCTGACTATACGCAGTGTCTCTCTCTCTCTCTCTCTCTCTCTCTCTCTCTCTCTCTCTCTCTCCTTACCACCATTATCTTGCACCTGTGTCTCACCTGTACTCCTACCACCATTATCTCTCACCTCTTGTTTCTCTCTTTTATCCACCATCTGTCTCCTGTTTATGCATCTTGCTCACATTCCGTAAATAGAAAAAAGTTACTTATTTATCTCTCGCTCATCTCTCTGTTTACTCAGCCAAGCAAGAGATCTATCCTCATTTAGTCTTTTTATGTCATTCTTAGTTACTATCTCACCTCGTAACATTCTCTCTCTCTCTCTCTCTCTCTCTCTCTCTGTATAAGAATGTGGTGGCGTTAATGTCACCAGCAACACAGATATGCACCGTGCAGTCACAGTAAGGTGTAGGCAGCACGAGAGGGGTGTAGCAGAGTGTGTAGGCAGCAAGAGAGAGGGTGTAGGCAGCAAGAGAAGGGGTGTAGGCAGCAAGAGAGGGGGTGTAGGCTGCAGGAGGGGGTGCAGGCTGCAGGAGGGGGTGTAGGCTGCAGGAGGGGAAGTAGGCAGCAGGAGGGGATGTAGGCTGCAGGAGGGGGTGCAGGCAGAAGGAGGGGATGCAGGCAGCAGGAGAGGGTATAGACTGCAGGAGGGGGTGTAGGGTGCAGGAGGGGGTGTAGGCTGCAGGAGGGGGTGTAGGCTGCAGGGGATGTAGGCTGCAGGAGGGGGTGTAGGCCGCAGGAGGGGATGTAGGCAGCAGGAGGGGTGTAGGGAGCAGGAGGGGGTGTAGGCAGCAGGAGGGGGTGTAGGCAGCAGGAGGGGGTGCAGGCTGCAGGAGGGGGTGTAGGCAGCAGGAGGGGGTGTAGGCAGCAGGAGGGGGTGCAGGCAGCAGGAGGGGGTGCAGGCAGCAGGAGGGGGTGCAGGCAGCAGGAGGGGGTGCAGGCTGCAGGAGGGGGTGCAGGCTGCAGGAGGGGGTGCAGGCAGCAGGAGGGGGTGCAGGCAGCAGGAGGGGGTGTAGGCTGCAGGAGGGGGTGTAGGTGCCCCCCCGTCTTGGCTACATCCTCATTCCAGCATCAACTCGTCCCTTATCGCCGCCCATCTTGTAGTCCTGAGTCACCCACCCAACCCCCATACGCTCCTGCCCGCCCACCCTTTACACTCTCCTGCCCGCTCACCCGTCATACTCACCCGCCCACCCACCCGTCACACTCACCCGCCCACCCACCCATCACATTCACCCGCCCACCCATCACACGCACTCACCATACTTTCCTGCCTGTCCCACCCACCACACCCTCCTGCCCGCCTACTCACACCCCAGCTCGCCCATACGCCCACCATACTCTCCTATTTTGTTTTTATCACTTTATTCGCCGTTTTCCTGTTTATAATTGGTATCTTTTTTCACTCGGTTTCATTATTTCTTCTTTCTCTTCCCGGTTTTCTTTTGTTTATTGCAGTTATCATTTTACCTTCGTCCATTCTACACTGCTCGTTTCTTTCTCTCCTTTTTTTTACTTCTTCTTCTTCCTCTTCTTTCTTCTTCTCTCTTCATCTTCTTTCTTCTTTCTTCTTCTTAGTCGTAAACGTCATGGAGAATCTATTTATGGCTGGCATCTGTGGAAGGTGTTGTCCAGTCTCTTACAGGGTCGAGCTGTATACAAGGAACAATGTTAGATTGAGGGTGATGTGGATGTGGTACTAACCTAACATAAGCATACCCAATCTAAACCAAATTGAACTTAACCTAACCCAAATTAACTTAAACTTACTTAACCTAACCCAAATTAATCTAGCCTAACTTAACCTAACCCAAATTAACCTAACCTTACTTAACCTAACCCAAATTAACCTAGCCTTACTTAACCTAACCCAAATTAACCTAACCTAACTTAACCTAGCCCAACTTACCTAACGCAATTTAACCTAACCTTACTTAACCTTTATTAACCTAACCTATCCTTGTTTAACCTGTGAGTGACCTTCAGCACGCCCGCACCACGCCCGCATCGCCACATAATCACCACCCACATCTGATTCCCTTCAGACTTCAGTGGCAAACCTGAAATTAAGATTCATAGTTGTACAGCACGCAGTCCACGAATAAATGTTTATAATTGTATATGATTCTATTTAATGATTGTTTATATGTTCATTGTAATGTTCATAAAAACAAAAACAATCAAAAACATTCAGCGTAAATACAAAGTTCAATATAGAAGTGTGGATGTGGTGGTTTGTGGCAATAAAAATGTTATTTGAAGTGGCGATACTACTCCTACTAACTACGACTACTACTAAAACGACTACTAACTACTACTACTACTACTAACTACGACTACTACTACTAACTACGACTACTACTAACTACGACTACTAACTACTACTACTACTACTACAGTAATAGCCTCACAAAATATACATTACCTACAAAGTTACATACAACAGAGAAACTAAATAATCCAAACAGTTTCAACAGTATAAAATAAAGGACCACCAAGATAGTTCCTAATAGATGTAAAAACACTACTATTAATACTGGCATCACCCGCGAGTGTATAATGGAACCCGTAGTAATACAACCCTGGAGGCAAGCACATCTGGGTAATTAATTTATAATGTAAACACACTCATCTTGTGCACTCAGGGCGTCAGGGGGGTGAGTGAGTGGACTGTACAGCTGCCTACATGTATGACTCCTGACATTTCCCTCCCACTGTTTATATATATATTCTGTTTGTTTAGTTGAGTTATTTACCTATTCGAGACTTTTTGAGGGAGTTCATAGGCTGTAGATTACATTTGGTTTGGTATCTTCCTTACTGTTGACCATTACTGATTGGTTGAATATTTTGGACCATTGCGAAATTAGTGAATCCTTTTAGCCTTTATTAACTAACTATATTAGATCATTACTTCATCTGTATTAATCTGAGAGCCATAAAGTCATCAGTATAATAACTCAAGATGCGGTACTGTACAGGTCTCTCCATATGGCTAGGACGCTGTGTGTGTGTGTGTGTGTGTGTGGTACTGTACTGTAGTCTACAAATACAGATCACCTGAAGATTATAGCTAGATTAGATTAGGTTAACCTTTAGACTAGGTTATGTTTGGTTAGTCTTGGCTAGGCTAGGATAGGATAAAATAGGATAGGTTATATCAGGTTAGATCACATTAGCGCTAAAGTGAAATAACCTGGGGGGGGGGGGGGTAAATCTTCAGTTGATCCACAAATAAATACACTTATCAACTCACTATAGTCAGGTATGAGCAGATGTACAGTACCACCTACCATCTATTTTTACCAAGCAGCAGTAGTACAGTATTTCACAGGGTACGTTATGAGCGATATCCTGTAACTCGCGCTATCTTAAACCCATTGTGAAGGAGCTGTGATCCTGTGAGATTGTGGCCACTTGAGGATGCGCCCATTTACCGCACCTTTTGTTATGGTGATGGTCTTGTATTGTGTGTTAATTACATACGTGCGAAACCTGTAACGTCACATGGAGTACTTGTCTGTTGTTTTTGGTAGTTCTACTCGTCTCGTTGGTGGTATTCTCATGTGGATGTGAAGGTGTTAGGTGTTAGTATTCCTGCCAGATGATGTAAGGAACATTAGGTGAAGGTATTCCTGATCCATGGAGCCATATTTAGGATACGATGGACCAACTAATCACATTTATAGATGTCATAAGAAACTTTAAAAGTCGAAACAATGTTAATAAAATCGACCTTGTTGAGTGTTGATTATGTGGTGGCCAGTGTCACGTCCCCACCACCATTGGAGGAGGTCCACTCGCGTATATTTTCTGCATTGCCTTAAGATTGATACCTCGTTCAAATGATGATGTCTCCCCAGCGCTCCAACAAGCTTCTCTTACTTGCAAAATTATTTCGTAACAGATATGAAGAACAAATCAGTGGTAACGCGCGTAACTCTCAGCAATATGTCAAGGGTTCAAGCCTCGGCCCAGACACACGTGAGAAGGGTGTTATCCAGTGTGACCCTACCAAACACCAGAGATCTCCCGGTCCACGATTTCCTCCTGGATACACCGCCCAAACAGCGAGTAAGCTGATAAGTGGTGAAATTATATTAAAAAAGAAGAAGAAATAACTGCAAAAACAGTCAATTGCACCGTATTTTTATAAGCAATTCTTTTATCTTTTATTCACGACATATCAGGTGACGGAGGAGAAGTCGATAGTACATGATATTATATGGTGTGTTAAGTATCTGTAGGTCTGGGAAGCTCCATTTTTCTTACCTTACCTAAGATCGTTTTGTTAGATTAGATTAAGTAAAGTTAGGTTAGACTGATTAGTTTTGTGATATTAAAGAATTTTATGATACGACATGAGTTAGGCGCATTCCTTACGTTATTGGAACAAACATTTCATCTCCAGTAGAAACTAAACATGATTATTTTCACCATTGATTTCACTCATCTTCAACATTGGCAAGAATTCATTGTTACGGTGGATGAATATATTGTTACATAACACATGAAAAAGATAAGAATAATTCCTTTTTAAATTTTAACCCTATGTTAGTGTAAATTCTATACAACCATTGTTCTATACTATGGAGCAATGAACCCGTAGATCATATTATCTATGTCATATACGCCATAATAATAACAGTAGTGAGTATATACTAGCTATTGTCTTCTAACTCAGCCTTATGTGATGGTGCAGGTGAGTGGGTGGGTGGTCGCTGCCTCTTGCTCGTCAACAAACTTTCTAACACCTCACGTCCTTCAGGCCACTTTGTTTTACTGCTCTCTCTAGTAACGTCTAAAGTTAATCACCTGCAGTAATATCGTCAAGTGGACCACACAGCACCTTTACCCTTCTATCAAACAAGATATTTTAGTTTCACTTCATATCCACGTCATAGATACTTGAGTTCTTATCTGAGGCAATATTCTTTATCTCTGTTTATTGAGGAATATACTTAGGGACTACTGTTGTATTTAGGTCTTGTCGATTTAAAAATTACAAAGGTTAAGACCATAAAACAAAGTTTTAAAAGGTCGTCTGGTTCAGTTCTTGAGCGTCAGTGATAGTGACCCGCTCAGGGTGCAGCTGCTATTTCCTCCCCAGGGCAGGAATGGGTTTCAGCGTTAAAATTTTCCTCTAGCTGAAGCTAAAAGTTAAAGATATAGCCAAACTTCTGTCGATAACTTTACTGCGACTACCTTAAGTAGATGGGTTCTCTTATCCCTATGTAGGAGAGACGTTAATAATCTAGGTAAAAATCTTGGATGACCGTAGACCTAACCTCACCTAGACCGCATGAATCTCTGCATGATATTTAAAACCCATTTCATTTGTATGCAAGAAGATAGTTTTTTTTGGTTGGGGGGGGGGGGGGGGGGCGTTGCTGTAGCCAGATGGAGACCAGCATACCTGTAAAATGTACCTGCACTATTGTTCCTGAGTAAATGTTCCCAATTTTTAATGTCGCTAAGAAGTATTATCACCATCTTACTGCAGGGCGAGTCATTGGCCCCATTGTTGCTTGACTTAAAACACTTGGCCATGATTTACAGCCTCAGGTGATGATGTTTTTAAGGTGAGGCTACAGTTGCTGATGGAGTAGAGTGCTAAGTGCCGTATTCTAACCACACCATAACACTTTCACGAGTGTTGGATCGAATGTCGTTAACGTACACAAGATGACATATGAATTCGTACATGCACATAAATTTGCATGGTCACACACGCATAAACACACACACACACCTGGTTCTTGTATAAATCAGTAACATGACCCTCTACCTGTGCAATACACGCTGGTCACAGGTGACCCTTGACTCTCAGTCGAGTGTCTTCATGACCTCAGGGTCACGACTTACTGTACTCCACTCTCATGCACGCTCTGGTTGGTCCTGGTCATTGACGTCCACCAGTCTCTCTCTCTCTCTCTCTCTCTCTCTCTCTCGTATCAAAAATTAATCCGTTTCCTCTCCTTCCTCAGGTACGTACCAGGACGTGTGAACAAAGGGCACACCGAGTCATCGTAAGTCATCGTGAGTCATTGTAAGTCACCGTGAGTCATTGTAAGTCATCTTAGATCATCGTAAAACATCATAATTTATTGTAAACTACTGTAAGTCACCGCAAGTGAGTTCTTGTAAGAGTTATCATGTCAATGTAACTTACCGTAAGTCGGGTTTGTGTGTGTGTGTGTGTGTGGGTGGTGGAGTGACTGTCAGGTGTGTGTGGGGGTGGGAGGTGGATGGACTGTCAGGTGTGTGTGTGTAGTGGGGGGTAAAGGGACCGTCAGGTGTATTGTGTGTGGGGGGTGGATGGATTGTCAGGTGTGTGTGGGAGTGGGAGGTGGAAGAACTGTCAGGTGTGTGTGGGGGGGGAATGTCAGGTGTGTGGGGGAGGTGGAAGGGACTGTTAGGTGTGTGGGGGAGGGGGAGATGAAGGGACTGTTAGGTGTGTGGGGGGGGTGAAGGGACTGTTAGGTGTGTGGGGGAGGTGGAGGGACTGTCAGGTGTGTGGGGGGGAGGAAGTGAGGCCGTGGCAGGTGTGGGGGAACAAGAAATAGGTTAATGACTTGGTAATGACCATTTTTTTTGCCTTGATAAATCAGTCCTAGATTGAGTGTTGGCGATAGTGGTGGTGTTGGTGATAGTGGTGGTGTTGGTGATAGTGGTGGTGTTGGTGATAGTGTTGATGGTGATTATGTTAGTGATGCTGTTGGCGGTGTCAGTGATGGAGATAGAGGTGATGGTGATCATTATAATTAGTTTTGATGGTAATGATAACCGTGGTGTCTCCATTCCTCTCACACATGACTCCTCCCTCTCACTCATGTCTATCCTTAACTCATGTAGCCATCCTTCTCACTCACGTCTACCCTTCACTCGTGTAGACATCCCTTTCACTCCCGTCTATCCCTCACTCATGTAGTCATCCCTCTCACTCACGTCTCCTTCCCTCTCACACCAGCAGTATCCTCCTCACCCTGCACGTCACTCACTCACCTGTAGTCATACGATCATAGCTGATCGTTAGCTTGAATCAATGTTTGTAAACAATGAAACATGAGCCAAACATGTTTGCCAAAGCCCCTCCTTCCTGACCCGTCTGTTGATGTTGACTTCACGTGGAATTTCTTCAGCGTCATGACCCTTTATCTTCTATGCTCCTTCCCTTAAGCCTCCTTTACCCTTTCCATTTGGCCCTTAATTCCCCATGTTTCTCACACCCTCACCTCCCCCTCGACTGCTTAACCCATCAGCTGACGGCCCCGCCATGGCCACCTCCCCCTTCGTCTCGATCCTCGACCCCGGTTTCGGCTTCCACCTTAACTATTTGTGTTGTGTTGTAACTGTGAGTGGTCCTTATGAGTGTAATGTGTACTTATGAGTGTTTATGTTGGAGATATAAATAGAAATCAGCTGGTGATTTGCACAAATGTTGTTGACGCTCAGATGTAAATATTAGACGAGAACTTTAAACAAGAAGTAATATTTATACTGTACGTCTTTTATTATTTAGTTTGTTTACATTGTACCTGTGAGTTAACTTATTGATGTATTGACAGGTATACAGGTGTACTTTTTTAAATATTTTTTTTAATACTACTGTTTGTTATTTTTTTTACTAGTTGCTCATACATTCATCTTTACCGTAGACATATTGCGATATATGTTTATAATAATAATAATAATAATAATAATAATGATAATAATAATAATAATAATAATGATAATAATAATAATAATAATAATAATAATAATAATAA
Organism: Homarus gammarus; assembly: GCA_958450375.1. Taxonomy (NCBI): domain Eukaryota; kingdom Metazoa; phylum Arthropoda; class Malacostraca; order Decapoda; family Nephropidae; genus Homarus; species Homarus gammarus. The sequence continues at coordinate 1,516,640 of CAUDMG010001871.1, forward strand.
TAATAATAATAATAATAATAGACACTTTGAGACACACAGCCATATATGGTATACGTAATGATAAGAAACATACGCCACTAAATAGTAAAATAATAGTTACAAGCATAACATTTAAGATGGTCTGATACCAGCTGTCCCTTGAGACACACATACACACACACGTACGTACGTACGTACGTACGTGTATATATATATATATATATATATATATATATATATATATATATATATATATATATATATAGGAGAGATTTAGGAGTCACATTGAGCCGAGGGAGAATAAACTACCGTACACGAAGCTAATTGAATTCTCCCGAAAAGAACAGTACAAACACAGGTACTCGTTACTCACACTTCGACTTGGGTATAAAGGTGTGTGTGTGTGTGTGTGTGTGTGTGTGTGTGTGTGTGTGATCTTCCTTCGCTGTCTTTGAATTAGGTGAGCGACAGACATGGAAACGGACAATGATGGAGGGGGAGGTGAGTGGATGGGATGGGGGAGGGGGAGGTGAGTGGATGGGATGGGGGAGGGGGAGGTGAGTGGATGGGATGGGGGAGGGGGAGGTGAGTGGATGGGATGGGGGAGGGGGAGGTGTTGTGGGGGATGGGGTGGGTGAGGGGGAGGTGTTGTGGGGGATGGGGTGGGTGAGGGGGAGGTGAGTGGATGGGACGGGGGAGGGGGAGGTGAGTGGATGGGATGGGGGAGGGGGAGGTGAGTGGATGGGATGGGGGAGGGGGAGGTGAGTGGATGGGATGGGGGAGGGGGAGGTGAGTGGATGGGATGGGGGAGGGGGAGGTGTTGTGGGGGATGGGGTGGGTGAGGGGGAGGTGTTGTGGGGGATGGGGTGGGTGAGGGGGAGGTGAGTGGATGGGACGGGGGAGGGGGAGGTGAGTGGATGGGACGGGGGAGGGGGAGGTGAGTGGATGGGATGGGGGAGGGGGAGGTGAGTGGATGGGACGGGGGAGGGGGAGGTGAGTGGATGTCACAATAACATTCACATTCCCACTTACTTACACAACTGTACTTAACTTCATGTTTATTATGTTATATATTCACTGATAAAAGCTTGAGTTAAGGTAAGATACGTTATTTAAGGAGTACTTTGGGAGATAAGGTAAGGTAAGGTACGGTACGGTAAGGTAAGGTAAGGTAAGGTAAGGTTGGATTGGGTTAGGTTAGGTAAGGTTAGGTTAGGTTGGTTGGATTGGGTTAGGTTAGGTTAGGTTAGGTTGGTTGGGTTAGGTTAGGTAAGGTAAGGTAAGGTTGGATTGGGTTAGGTTAGGTAAGGTAAGGTTAGATTGGGTTAGGTTAAGTAAGGTAAGGTTAGGTTAGGTTAGGTTTTACAGTATTTCATTTAATTGGCTCGATGAAGAACTTGTGATCTATAGATATAATAATAAAGATATTAATGATGATGTTCTTATTTAGTGTGCTTAATGAGGAGGTTCAGGTGGTTGATTGATATTTATAAATGGGGAAAGGGTCAGGTGTGTGTGTGTAAAGCTTCACAACACCCACAACTACAGCAGAATATTTACTGTATATATACACATTTTACTGATCTAAAACAGTATTACTGAAAATGGTTTAATTAGACGGTTACTATGCATATTAAATAGATAAATCACCAAAATTAGATGTAAAATAATGTTTGCTCCACGTGTAACAAGGATGTCCGCTAACACAACACAACCACCACACCCTGAGTTAACGAGTTGCATGACCCAGTCCGCGAAGACTGGACAGCTCTCCAACTGCACTGGCTAACCATTACCCCGGAACACGATCCGCAAATCGATTAACATCCAGGTTCCCAAATACTGCTGGGTAGACAGAGGCAAATGTCGTAAAGAAACTTGCCCATAGTTTCACTCTGCCCGGGGATCGAACCCGGGTCCACTCACTTCCGAGGAGAGCATGCTGACCATTACACCACTGGTCGCCACAAAATATAGTTCAGTTACAACCCACAGTGCCTCCAGGGAGGATCGAACTCCCGGCCTCTGGTTTACTAGACCAGCGCTCTAGCCACTGAGCTATGGAGGCAAGTAAGAGATGTGATACGTAGATAATACTTGAGGAAATACAGTAGCAACATGACCTACCCAACTTTTCCTCGCCTTATTGACCTGACTAATAACGTTTATTTCAGTGTGAAGGTAATTTATTTATATTCGAATACCACCTTCTTATTATTATATATACCCTGGCTGTTAAAGGACTCACGAGCAGCCCTCACTAACTCAGCGTGGACAGATATCGTTGCCATCTCTTATTGGCCCGCGTGGAGTTATGTCCCTTGATAATTTGATATGCTATACACTCTTCATGGTCGTCTTAAGTCATATACCAAATCATATACAGGAGATGGCGCGAGGGATCATAAATGCCGCTCGAGGGGTCACATACAGCGCTCGAGGGGGTCCTACAGAGCGTTCGAGGAGTCATAAATAGCGTTCGGGGTCAGTCAATCTGCATCACTTTGACCTCGATCTTTGATGATCTTGTTGACCTCTGAACATACACTACTGTGGATGGCGCTGTTGAGTCTTCAGACCAGGCTATATTTATTTATCTTGAGGCGTTTACGAGTTAGGATCAGACGCGACACACACACACACACACACACACGCGCGCGCGCGCGCGCGCGTACAGGGGAGAAGGAAGGGTTAAGTCTTCTCTACTAGTGATGGTATATCATGTTTGCCCCAACATTTAACCTCTGCCAGCACTAGATCTTGTTCACCATGACTCACTCCTGTAAGTGAACTAGACGTGAAGGCGGGGAAGATTGACAAATAAACACTTAAAGAGAGTGTTAAGTAATGGGCACTTACCATGCACACATGGTGTGTTAAGTAATGAACACTTAACATGCACACTTGGTGTGTTATGTAATGAACACTTACCATGCACACATGCCGTGTTATGTAATGGGCACTTACCATGCACACATGGTGTGTTATGTAACGAACACTTACCATGCACACATGCCGTGTTATGTAATGAACACTTACCATGCACACATGCCGTGTTATGTAATGGGCACTTACCATGCACACATGGTGTGTTAAGTAATGAACACTTACCATGCACACTTGGTGTGTTATGTAATGAACACTTACCATGCACACATGCCGTGTTATGTAATGGGCACTTACCATGCACACATGGTGTGTTAAGTAATGGACACTTAACATGCACACATGGTGTGTTAAGTAATGAACACTTAACATGCACACTTGGTGTGTTATGTAATGAACACTTACCATGCACACATGCCGTGTTATGTAATGGGCACTTACCATGCACACATGGTGTGTTATGTAATGAACACTTACCATGCACACATGCCGTGTTATGTAATGAACACTTACCATGCACACATGCCGTGTTATGTAATGGGCACTTACCATGCACACATGGTGTGTTAAGTAATGAACACTTACCATGCACACTTGGTGTGTTATGTAATGAACACTTACCATGCACACATGCCGTGTTATGTAATGGGCACTTACCATGCACACATGGTGTGTTAAGTAATGGGCACTTACCATGCACACATGGTGTGTTAATAATGAACACTTACCATGCACACATGGTGTGTTATGTAATGAACACTTACCATGCACACATGCCGTGTTATGTAATGGGCACTTACCATGCACACATGGTGTGTTATGTAATGAACACTTACCATGCACACATGCCGTGTTATGTAATGAACACTTACCATGCACACATGCCGTGTTATGTAATGGGCACTTACCATGCACACATGGTGTGTTAAGTAATGAACACTTACCATGCACACTTGGTGTGTTATGTAATGAACACTTACCATGCACACATGCCGTGTTATGTAATGGGCACTTACCATGCACACATGGTGTGTTAAGTAATGGACACTTAACATGCACACATGGTGTGTTAAGTAATGGGCACTTAACATGCACACATGGTGTGTTAAGTAATGGGCACTTACCATGCACACATGGTGTGTTAAGTAATGGACACTTAACATGCACACATGGTGTGTTAAGTAATGGGCACTTAACATGCACACATGGTGTGTTAAGTAATGGGCACTTAACATGCACACATGGTGTGTTAAGTAATGGGCACTTAACATGCACACATGGTGTGTTAAGTAATGAACACTATCATGCACACATGGTGTGTTAGATAATGAACACTATCATGCACGCATGGTGTGTTACATAATAAACACTATCATGCACTAACACATGATTTAAACAGCGTAAAATCCACTTTATATAATTATCACAGGTTAGGACAGTTACCAGTGTAATATTACTGTACTGTATGTTGAGGTAACACAGCGTGTTTGACACTTTAATATCAGAGATCAGGGAGCCACATTCTTGCGAGGGGGAGGGCGAGGCAACATATTGATGAACACCCCACCTGGCCAGTATCTACCTGACCTTAATGAGACACGACCAGGTGACGGATTGTGTGTGGAGTAGTTGGCCTTGGTAGTGGTGGAGTGGTGGTGGTTATGATGGAGTGGTTGTGGTTATGTTGGTAGTAGAGGAGTGGTGGTCATGGGGGTGGTAGCGTAGGCGTGATGGTGGTGGTACTGGATGGGTGGTTGTGATGGTTGTAGTGGAAGGATGGCTGAGGTGGTGGTGTTGGTAGTAGTGGAGGAGTGATTCTGGTTGTGATAGTGGAGGAGTGGTGGTGGTAGTGGAGGGGTAGCTGTGGTGATGGTAATGCTGGTAGTTGGGTTGGTGGTATTAGTTGTTGTTGATGATGGTAATAATTGTGGTAGTAATGGTGGTGAAGTTGGTAGCATTTATTTCTTGGCCATCCTCCCTCCTTATCCCCTGCCAACCTTTGTCATCCACCCCTGCCACACTCCCTCCGTCTCCTTGCCACGCTCCCCTGACACCCTCCCTACCACTCCCCTGACACCCTCCCTACCACTCCCCTGACACCCTCCCTACCACTCCCCTGACACCCTCCCTACCACTCCCCTGACACCCTCCCTACCACTCACCCTGCCATCCTCCCTACCACTCCCCTGACACCCTCCCTACCACTCACCCTGCCATCCTCCCTACCACTCCCCTGACACCCTCCCTACCACTCCCCTGCCATCCTCCCTGCACAAGAGGGTCAGTGGCTGGTGCTTCGCTTTCAGGTTTATGGCGAACAAATCATCATTCCCCCGTCTGTGTGTGTCACCACCAGGGGGACACAGTGTGTGTGTGTCACCACCAGGGAGACACAGTGTGTGTCACCACTAGGAGGACACCGTGTGTGTCACCACTAGGACGACACAGTGAATGTGTGTCACCACTAGGACGACACAGTGTGTCACCACTAGGAGGACACAGTGTGTGTCACCACTAGGAGGACACAGTGTGTCACCACTAGGAGGACACAGTGTGTGTGTGTCACCACTAGGACGACAGAGTGTGTGTCACCACTAGGAGGACACAGTGTGTCACCACTAGGAGGACACAGTGTGTCACCACTAGGAGGACACAGTGTGTGTGTGTCACCACTAGGACGACAGAGAGTGTGTCACCACTAGGAGGACACAGTGTGTGTCACCACTAGGAGGACACAGTGTGTGTCACCACTAGGAGGACGCAGTGTGTGTCACCACTAGGACGACAGAGAGTGTGTCACCACTAGGAGGACACAGTGTGTCACCACTAGGAGTACACAGTGTGTCACCACTAGGAGGACACAGTGTGTCACCACTAGGACGACACAGTGTGTCACCACTAGGAGGACATAGTGTGTCACCACTAGGAGGACACAGTGTGTGTCACCACTAGGACGACACAGTGTGTGTCACCACAAGGAGGACACAGTGTGTGTCACCACTCGGAAGACACACCGTGCGTCACCACTAGGAGGACACACTGATTGTCACAACAAGGAGGACACAGTGTGTGTCACAACAAGGAGGACGCATTGTGTGTCACCACTCGGAAGACACACCGTGCGTCACCACTAGGACACACCGTGTGTCACCACTAGGAGGACACACCATGTCTCACCACTAGGAAGACACACCGTGTGTCACCACTAGGAGGAGGCACCCTGTGTCACCACTAGGAGGACACACCGTGTGTCACCACTAGGAGGACACACCGTGTGTCACCACTAGGAGGACACACCGTGTGTCACCACTCGGAGGACACACTATGTGTCACCACTCTGAGGACACACCGTGTGTCACCACTCGGAGGACACACTATGTGTCACCACTCTGAGGACACACCGTGTGTCACCACTAGGAGGACGCGCCGTGTGTCACCACTAGGAGGACACGCCGTGTGTCACCACTAGGAGGACACACTATGTGTCACCACTCGGAGGACACACGTTTCTAGCCAAACGTCGTTCATGTGACCCATTCCGCTTGCCATCAACACAGTGTTTGGCGACACACTCACTACCCGGTACACAGGTTTCTCCCCTCACACAATTTACAATTCGTTGAATGTCGGTCAAGCGGACTCCTTCCGTACACCTGCAAATTAAGGCTCGTCCTGTCTCTCGAGGTATGAGGCCAATTGTGTCGCCTGTGTGTCTTGTGGTCCTCCTCTTACTGCTTTAAATTTGTAGCTCCATATTTACGACCTTGTGCATGGATCCATAACAACAAACCTCTACCGGCACCCACACTCTTATCTACGTGTTTGTTTTTTGATCCACGCTCATGCACCCAAGCAGGACTCGCTCACGCCCACAGGACAACCTTTACTCACTCTTATTCACGCCTACACAGGAGACCTAAGTTGAGACCTCCAGGAAATAATGTTGAGGCCGCCCACCTGTGATACATCATGTTTGTTGTGTTTTACCAGATTACAGATTGCCCCGGAGGGGGCTAGTTTATTGGGCACCCCCTTACATCCTGTGTAAGGTGAAGCGCAGAAGCGTTTACAGCGCCCAACTGGGAAGCATGCGGAGTTCATGCTTGCCTTTATGACTCATGCATTAAGGGCGTAAAGGCCTGAAGGGTCATGGGTTTTGTCAGCAAGTTACATAAAGTGACAATGATGAGTGTGTGAGGGAAAATTCCCGGTACAATTTATCTGTTTATGGCAAAGTGTGGCAGGTCCCTAATAATGTCAAGTGCCAGGCCCGTCACTAGGAGGAGGGATATCTGGTCAGGGAGGGTTTTACCAGAGTGTGTGGTGGCGGTGGGAGGCCAAGATTGTGTGATGAGTTGGAGGGCGGGAGGCAGTGTGCCATGAATGATGTTAACTAGCTTAATTAATATATAAATTAACTTTAAATTTGCTCGGTGCCAAATAAAATAACTTTAAACCGTTTTTAATATAGTCAGTAATATTTTCTTAAGATAAGACTTTTTTATGTTTATGTTCTTCAGGTTTGATTTGTTTACATGCTATATGTCAGGCTATAACGTGGTGCCGCTCGGGCTAATCTTTGTGGATGGACGCTATTAACTGTGGTATGTACCGACGTTATCCTCTGGACGCGTACATTCACAGAAAAAATAACATCACAGGAGGACGAATATCAGAGAACAAATAAGCACTACTATAATAGCCCAATGAGAGTCAACAAATTACTGAGGGTGCACCATTACCGACAAATAAGTACCGGGCGGTAAGTGCAGGCATGTTAAGCCCTGCCAAATAGATACGAAGGGCACCAGTAATGATACCGCCTCGGCCAGGCTGCCCCTTTCCTAAGCAGATAACAATTTGTCTGTAAGTACTGTGCCGAAGGCTATTAAATCAGCTGTTTTGCATGAGTGTTTTTCCCGCCCATCATCACCACCCAGCACAAGGAAGGGAAAGGGGCTAGATACCGCGCTGCCTCCCACTGCTATCACGAATGGTTGTCTCTCATGACGTCAGAGAAGCGGGTACTGTATATTTTAATCTGTTGGGAGGTAATTCTGATGGGCCAGATATACATCATCTTCGCTGCCGTCCTACCCACTTAACAAAGACGACAATATTTATACCAACAACCTATATTAAATACAAAAAGCACCATAACTAGAATGTATATAACAATGGTCATACTGCAATAAGCATTATACAGTATACAAATTTAATATAGATGTGTTTATTTAACTTAACCCGATGTATCCCAAAGAGTCTCCAGAGTAGCTTAGAGTTTTTACCGACACAGCCACGTCCACTGTCGAGCGTGTAAATATTCGTCATGTAGGGCACGATATATTATACTTGATAAACATTTGGGAACTTGTTTTCTTTTTCCCTTGTATGGTAATCATCATATACGTAGACCAGGCGCACCTACAGTGATTTATTTACATATCTACGTAATACAACAGCAAGCATATGCACATCAATATATGTTGACGTATAAAGAAGCACAGATCCAATACCTCAGTCATACACACATTACACTCATACGTTTGCACATGTATACCTATGAACGCACATGCAATAAAAGAATGTACAGTACACTCAAACAGATAGTCACACATATACAAACTTTCGAGTTTCCCCTCCTCTATGCACACACATTCGTACACATCCAAGCACACACATGTAAGAAAATAATCAAGTACCCCTCATGAGCACATTAACATACATGTACAGTCGGGGTCAAAAGTCTTGAACACTTGACAGTATTTGGCATGTAAGTACCCGAAGATCTTAGGCATTAAGGAGAGTTTTATCCTATTTTGTGGTTCAGGCAAAATACGTGGTGACAAGTAGTGTTATTAGCATATCCCAATCATATATATATAACTCAGAAGTAGATGCCAGATATTGCTACGTGTTCAAAACTTCTGACACCCGAGTGTACGTAATAATTCAATTCCTTCTCACGTACATACATGTATGTAAAGGTGCATACACGTGCTCTCTCATTTCACACACAAATACCAGCGATATTCAGTCATGCTTACACATTTACACGCACACACATTTACCCTGACGCACAAACACATATACGTTCACAAGCATAAACACACAGGAAGAAGGTCACCACACACACACACACAGAGCAGGAACAAGACCCATCCACAGGGCGTCCCACACCTTCCCGCCTTAAACACCTGTCCAGCTCCCCCGTGAAGGATAGCCTTAATTAATCAGGTATTGTGGGGGGGGGGGGGGGAGCACCGGTGGCCTCATCTCAACCTAAATCGTAAGGAGGGAGGTGGGCAGAAGGAGAGGGGGAGGTGGAAGGAGAGGGGAGGGCAGAAGGAGAGGGTTGTGCAGAAGGAGAGGGGAGGGCAGAAGGAGCGGGGTGACCAGGATGAGAGAGGTGGGCAGGAGAGGGAGGTGGGCAGAAGAAGGATGGGCAGGAGAGGGAGGTGGGCAGGAGAAAGAGATGGGCAGGAGGAGGTGGTGGGCACGTGTGAGGGGTGAATAGGAGGAGGGAAAAGGATTACACACACACACTAGGGCTAAGATTCATTGACGTATATATGGGTAAATTAAGTGAAAATACTGAGGATATTGTACTATGTATATTTTTGAAGGGGATTAGGTTAAGTTTGGTTAGGTTAGGTTTTTTTTTTATTAGGATAGGTTAGATTAGGTTAGGTTAGGTTAGATTAGGTTAGGTTAGATTAGGTTAGGTTAGGTTAGGTTAGGACTGCTGGGGTTCCTGTGTTCTGTGTCTCAAGAAGTTTTCCGAATTATTCCGAAATTTAAGATTAAAGAGATTAAGTAAAGCAAAAATAAATGTTTCTTCCTAGCTTTTAATAATTGTTACCTTAATGTTGTTGTCAATTGTTGTAAGATGATGTTGTCAGTTGTTATTGTCAGTTGTGATTGGCGGTGTTGTTATTGCAGTAGTCAACTCATCCATCCATCCATCCATCCATCCATCCATCCATCCAGTCATTCATCCATCCATCCATCCATCTATCCATCCGTCCGTCCGTCCGTGCAGTGTGGTAGGTCCCGAACACAACCCTGAACGAAAAGCCTCACGCCGAAGAGGTGATTATCTCCGGGTTCTCCACTTTCATGATTATTATATTATCTTGTTTATCTCCACGTTCTCTATTTGTTGTTTGTTCTCTACTTGTTATTTGTTCTCTTGTTGTTTGTTTGTTCTGTTGTTGTTGTTTATATTCTGTAATTGTTGTTTTTGTTCTCTTGTTGTTTATGTTAATTATTGTACTTTTTGTTTGTTCTCTATTTGTTGTTTAGTTTTACACACTTGTTTACTCCTTGGTGTTTGTTTATTCTTGTCTACTTGTTGTTTATGTTCTCTGTTTGTTTATTCCCAGTGCTTATGTCAATATTGAGAGAGAGAGAGGGAGAGAGAGAGAGAGAGAGAGAATATTACCCTCCTTACAACACATTAGGACCCGTAAATAATACTCTTAAGTCACACTATCTTTGCTAGTATCTCTATACTAATCGAGTCGTGAATTATAGCAAGTGTTACTGAAGTGTCTATAATCTAAAATGGGGATATATTGGCCAGAGAGAGAGAGAGAGAGAGAGAGAGAGAGTAACACTGCGGGGGAGGTATTGTCTACAGTAAGCGTGGTGGAGGGGCTGTGATCTGCGGCGCGGCATTGCATTACTTGAAGGTTTGGTCAGCTGGTGATCCCCGCCTGTGACAACTAAAAACAAAAGAGAAGCGTAACACATCTCCTTTAGGAACACCACTCGAGCTTACCATGTATGTAATATAAGGAAAGGCGATACTGGGTAACTATTATATTTTTTTGAATTATCAAATTAAGTATCCTGTCAGATTTGTTGTATAAATAGAATGCCTTGAGAAGAGATTTGAGTTTGTAACTGAAAACAAAGTGGGAGGGTAAAACATTTCCTTTTGGAACGCTCTTCACGGTGATCATGTTTACAGTAGAGGGAAAGGCAACACTGAACAAATATGATGCATGTATTTAATTATTTATCCAACCATTCATTGGAATATTTTTATACGTGAAGCAAATTGCCTTGAGAACAGGTCAGCGCCTGTGGCAGCTTAGAATAAGAAACGAACGTAAAACATCCCCTTTGGGAACGCCACTCGCTGCTGTTGTATATTTTCTGTGTATACAATATAAAGAAAGATGATACTAGATAAAGGTTACATTCATTAGGGTATATATTTAAGAATCTATTAGAAGTTTTATCATACGTACAGCAGAGTGCCTCGATAACAGATCTCATTGAATACTTATTAATACACAAACCTCTTTCAGTCATAGATATTTTATACCCTCTGTCTTTATTTTCCTGCTTTACTGACATTAATAATCATTACATGTAGCTTCCTCTTCTCCTCTGTCACTGACATTTTCTGTTCTCTCTTTGTACCTTTTCTTATCATCATTTCCGCCTTGGGTCATACACCTCCTCCACACACACACCACCACTCTCATCTTATTGCCTATCGAACATTTCCACTCTCTCAATAAGCGAGATCTTGGTGTAGTGTGTACCTCGGCACTACTGCCACTCTGCTCCTCTCCATCAACGTCTCCGCACTGCTCTTCACTTCTTTCCAGCAAACATTCATGTTTAACTAGAAGGGCACTCACGGAGGTAAACCCTTGTCTCGTAGTCTGACCCTGACCGCTGACCTTCATACGTGTTTAGCCAAATTCGTCCCAAATTTAAAACCTTTTCTGTTTCCAACTTCCAGTTCATTTAATACGTTTCAACAAAACCTGTGTGAAGTGTTTTTGAAGTCTTCTTCACACTGAAACACACAAACACGAAAAAGAAACCTGCCTTTTTGCCTTGTTGACGGAGGTTAAACTGTTTATCCACTTGATTATTCCACAACAATCATCTAAAGATGGTGTCCATATACGGCACTTCACCCCACTCGAATTCTTTCTTTCACACCCTTCATAAACACATTGACCTTCTTTTATTCAGTGTCGTAATAGTGGCGCTATGACCACTAGGGGCGGGGGCTGTTACCTCTCAGATGGTTAAGCGTGGACAAAGTTTACCTTATACGCCGTCAGCTTCTCCATTATAAGATCATCTAAGGACACATTCCTCAGACTCAAGACAAGGAGCACCTAAACTCACCAACAAACAGAAGGAATTGGACCTGCACACGTGTGTGTGTGTGTGACGCCTTAACAAACTGTGACAGTATGCAAGGTACAGTGTTAGGGACCACCTTCACCCCCCCCCCCCTGCCTGACCCACACACACACACACACAAACACACACACACACTGTTCCTGTCAAATGGTAAATGATAGGTGACAGCTGACGGCGGGGATGATTACAAGGCAGACAGACAGTCGAGCGCTGACAGTGTGTTGGACGCAGAGCAGGAGCAGCCAGCCCAGTTATTTTGATCAGCGGATACCAGAGAGGTGTGAGATGTGTATAATCACGAGTAGGAGAGAAGGTGAGGGAGAGAGAGAGAGAAAGACGTGGATATAAAGAAAACAGGAGAGAAGAGATAGAAAGACTGATATGAGAGGGAGAGAAACCGTCAATAGGTCACCAACAACACACACACGTCACCAGCAACACACACACGTCACAACAACAGACACGTCACCAGCAACACGCACACGTCACCAACAACACACACGTCACCAGCAACACACACACGTCACCAGCAACACACACACGTCACCAACATCAAACACACATCACCAACATCACACACATCACCAACATCACACACATCACCAACATTAAACACACGTCACCAACACAACAGGACTAAGAAGTAAAGACCTGGTAGAGAAGAATTTGTATACGTGTTACCAAGAGGACCGAGGTTGTCACTCCTGCTGGTGCTACTACTGGAAGAGGCGATGACGATCCTCCTCCTCCTCCTCCACATCATCATCATCATCGTCATCTCCCTTCACTTGCACTTCCTCTTATACGGCCTCCTCCTCCCCTGCCACCAGCGCCACCTCCGTGTTTACAGTGTCTTGATAACACATGTTTCTCCTCCACTACATGACCCGGAAACTCTTGGTCTCCGTCTCATTATGTCTTGTTCTCTTATAGCCAGATTGTTGACGCTGGGATGTTGTTGCAGTGTTGTATTATTGCTTGTTGCTTCAGGGAGGTGCTGTTGCTTCAATGAGGTGTTGTTGCTTCAGGGATGTGTTGTTGTAGTGATGTTATTTACACTTGATGCCTCGAGAGGAGCGTTATCCCAGTGTTGCATTGTGGACTTGTTTCAGCAGTGGGGATGTTGCAATGTGCACTTCTTGCTTCAGTCAGTGTATACATTGTCACTGTCTGTGTGTGTCTCTCTGTCTGTGTCTGTCTGTCTGTCTGTCTGTTCGTGTCTGTCTGTCCTTCCTGTGTTATATAATTGTACCAGGAATAATAAACTCGTACATAAAACAACGTAAAGTATTTTCATTGAATACTTGATCACATTGATAATATCTATTCGTTAATTACAATGTTATTTTCCGTCTACTCTCTCTCTGTCTCTGTCTCTCTCTGTCTCTCTTGCTTTCACTGAGCAGATAGAAGGGAGAGAGTAAGTGACAGTGGTGAGTGTGTGTATATAGGGAAATGTGTATATATGTATAGGGTTATGTATGTATGTGTTTGTGTGTGTGTGTGTATGGGTTTGTCTTGTGTGGGTGGGTGGCAGGACAGCCGTGGGTGTTGAGAAGTGGGCGGCATTGAATATGGTAAAAGCCCACACATAGTTGAGGCTGTGGGCTGTGAATACAATGAACTTTCCTTTACCCCTTCACCCTCCTCTCCCCCATCACTCCCATCACCCCCATCCCCACATACTTGCAGTTGGGGAGGGGTTGAATGCGACGACTCCCCTTCCCCTCCTTCCCCTCCTTCCTCCCCCTTCCCCTCCTCCCTCTCCCTTACCCTCATTCCTCCCCCTTCCCCTCCTCCCCCCTTCCCCCTCCATTCTTCCACCCCCTTTCCACTTACTTGAGGCTAGAGGGATATATTTAAAGCCCTCCTCATTCCCTTTCCCCTTCCCTTCTCCCTTCCCTTCCCTCTTCCCTTCCCCCCTAAGTCGTGTTCACAGCGGTAAATCAGGCTTAGCGAGGCTCTTGATCACCTGACTTACGACCAGCTCTGCACACCTCACCTCTTGGTCTCGCTAATCCAAACAGATACTAATAAGTAAGATTTACCTGTATGACAAGGTTGGCAGGTGATTGTGCTAACGACAATTGATTTAATGGGTTTTGTGACCTGAGATTGGGTCATGGGGAGGCTAGGTTGTAGGGCGGTTAGGTCGTGGGCTAGGAGATTAATTCATGAGGTGGGAGGTTAAGTCATAGGGAGGTTAGGTTAAGTCGTGGGAGGCTAAGTCGTGGGCTGGGATGTTAGGTCGTGGGCTGGTAGGTTAGGTCGTGGGCTGGAAGGTTAGGTCATGGCTGGGAGGTTAATTCATGAGGTGGGAGGTTAAGTCATAGGGAGGTTAGGTTAAGTCGTGGGAGGTTAAGTCGTGGGCTGGGATGTTAGGTCGTGGGCTGGTAGGTTAGGTCGTGGGCTGGAAGGTTAGGTCATGGCTGGGAGGTTAATTCATGAGGTGGGAGGTTAAGTCATAGGGAGGTTAGGTTAAGTCGTGGGAGGTTAAGTCGTGGGCTGGGATGTTAGGTCGTGGGCTGGTAGGTTAGGTCGTGGGCTGGAAGGTTAGGTCGTGGCTGGGAGGTTAATTCATGAGGTGGGAGGTTAGGTCATAGGGAAGTTAGGTTATTTGGTGGGAGGTTAAGTCATGGGCTAGGAGGTTTAGGTCATGTGGCGTGGGAGGTTAGGTTAGGGGGTGGGAGGTTAGATTATGGGGTCACAGTTAAGGACATGGAGTCATTTGCATATCTGATAAAGTGACGGGACTTTACAGGTTCTCGTCAAGGTCTTAGAGTCTTTGCCGTGGTCATGCAGTCATGGATAAGGTCAAGTAGCCATGAACAAGGTCAAGTAGCCATGAACAAGGTCACGTAGCTATGAACAAGGTCACGAGGCCATTAACAAGGTCACATAGTCATGAACAAGGTCACGTAGCCATGAACAAGGTCACGAGGCCATTAACAAGGTCACGTAGCCATTGGCAAGGTAATGGGTTAATTGATACGATCACAAGACTACAGTCACACGTCAAGAGGATCCTGGGGGTCCCGGAGATCACCAGACCAAGCACTACTTTGCCTTGTAAGGGCCGAGGAAATGCCTAAGTTCCCCCTCCCCCCTTTAGTGAGCGAGTTAACACTGTGTCGTCACTGTCACTAGCCACTCCACGGCTCCTACTTGACTCACAGGAGGCAATTCTTAGCCTAGCCAATACTTAGATGGGGCGAACTTTCTCCTTGGCTAGTACTCAGTTCAGGCGACCAGGAGCCGGTTTTCATGAGAGACTCTCAGGCTGGAAGATGAGTAAGACTCTAGTTGGGTGGAACAAGAGCTGACCGCTTCATTCGTACTTGGTTGGATGATGGAGGATGGGTTTTCAAGACCTCGCACTCAGGTCGGATGATCAGGAATGTCGCGGCCGTCCACTCGTGCAACAGCTAAAGCCATCATAGTTGGAGGCCTCCAGCTGTGATAGGAGACCCGCCCTAGTGTGTGGGTCTCCGTGTGGCCGCCAGTGAACGCCTCTTCCATCAACTTGTCCACGGCTCCTCCCTCACTCCCGCTGAGGTGTTTGTTGTGCCAACGTCTACAGTCGTGACCCTTCCCATAAACAAATCTGCTGGCGACAGTGTGCAGTAGCTAGAGTAATCCATACCTCTGTCAACACCAGGAACGTGGGACTATGACCTCTCTGTCAACAATAAGTCTGGCAATAGATGTTGCTATTATCGTGCCGGTAACCAGTACTTGCTACAACCACCACCAGCACTCACCCTTCACCTTTACACCTCAGCCTTGAAGAGTCAGCAGCAGTAGGAAGGTGACTCGGCTATGTAACAAGACTAAACAGGGCCTCCAGAATCATTGTCCAGGTCACTGCTGATGGCGACACTTCTTGACGCGATGAAGTGAGAAGGTCAGCACCGGCACCTGCTTCACGCTGTCCAGCTGCATTCATACTCACTTGTTATCAAGATTTTATGATCACGTCAAGAATGTGTAGCTTCAAAGACTATGAACAACCCGGGTGAAGTTTTAGTAGGTCCGATGTTTGGGTGTTGACGTGGCCACTGCTCACGCCTGATGACGCTGGTAGGAGTAAAGTTATTGACTTAGAAGATATAAGTCAATCCTCGGCTACTGTACCTAAGCTGGACACAAGTTGAATCGTTTAGTTCTACAAATATAATCTGTGTACTGTACCTAGACACTACCAGTGTTAGGGGTAATTTAGTCGTGGTGTACCCGGATGGTGTTAATGGATAAGTCATTATCTTCTCCCTCTCCTTCCTTACATTCCTTCCCCTCATCCACCTTCCCTCTCATCTCCCTCTCTCCTTCCTGTTCTTTCTCTCACCGCACAACATTCCTGCCTACCTTAACTCCTTCCTCTCCCTTCAACCTTACCACAACCCTCACCCAACCACTTCCTCCTCCCTCCTTCCCTCACCTTAGCCCCCTTCCCGCCTCCCCCATACCCCCGCCCCTACTCTCCCATATATAAATATTCATATGGTACAAACTCCTCGACCACACGGATTACATTAACACCTAACCAAACAAATTAGGTACACTCGCCACCAGCTTAATGAGCGACACAAACATCCCGCCCGCTATATTTTAAGCACCTCAAGTGTTCGTCTGTGAGGTCGCTCGCTTCTTGTTGTTTGTGTGATGCAGTATTATGTTGTCAGCCAGACCTTCACACTCCCTCTCGTCTCCTGGTGCTGAAATATTCTCTAGTGAATCACGAACCTGTCTATCCTTTCGAGTAGGAAAAAAAGGAAATCGACAATAAAATGGACGTTTACTTCTTGCGTCAGTTATGTGGTAAACAATTAATGGTGTTATTGGTAAGTTTGTGGAAAATAAAGTAGAATTTTATGTCGTCTACCTGGTAAATGCATTCGTTGGTTGATGTAAAAATTTGTGGAGGTATAATCTCTTGTTAACGTTTACTCTAGTTAGGGGCAGTTAAACACAGACTTACTGTACGTACCCTGGATCAAGTGATACCTCTCGCCTCTCCTCTCCCTCCTTCACCAGGCATACAGAACCCCACCATCACACCACCTATAACTCTCCCCTCCACCCCTCCCCGTAACCTTCTCCCCCACCCCTTCCCATTACCCTCCACCTTCACCCCTTCCCATAACCCTCCCTTCCACCCCTTCCCATATCCCTCTCCTCAACCCCCACCTTCCCTCCCTCCCCCGTGACCCAGCTGTGAGGAAGGGGGGGGGCGTAGCTACGACACGTGTAAGGGTCATAGTCCAGGAAAAACACTTTACTATACAACAAAAAGCACGTCATAAATCTTTGTCTGATCTCTCTTAACATTTAATTAGCTGCAGGTTGAGGGCCCCCACCACCCCCTCCCTCATGCTCCCCTCCTCCCCCTCATGCTCACCCCCTCCCATGCTTCCCACCCCTCCCTCCTTCTCCTCCTTGTCCTCCTCCTCACGGGTCACGGAGTCCCTGGCTGCTCCTGGCGGGACAACTCACGTCCGGATTCTCGTGACTGTTTTAGGATAACGTGATCACCGCAGCGAGATGAGAGAGAAGGCAGAGTCTTGTTACAGTTGTCTCCCACTATCACCTCAGTACCATTTTGGCCGCCATATTTGTTTATTAGGTGTACTTCTGTCACAGTTAGGTGTAGAATATCTAGTATACTTATGAAGATTTAAGAATTTTAGCTAAGATACACAAGATAAGCTGTTTCTTACATCTAAAAATTTCTTAGTAAGTAAAGTGTTGTACAGTGCACACTCAGCCAGCCAGCCAGCTTGAACACATGTTAAATAATGCAACATGAGGGATGGACAAACATGGTGATGTGTACCAGAGATTAGTGTATAAAAGGGATTACGGCTGATGGCGACACTTAAAGCCTCTCACTACACAGACGAGACCTGACGTGTGAAGACTTTAAGATAATGGCACAGTCTCGTCCCCACCAGGTTAAGGGAGGCAGGGTGCTGTGTACTGCTCTAATTTACTGTACTATATTATTCTTATTATAATGTTGTGGTGTTACTTATTGCTGTATTAGGTTAGATGTAGTTACGTGTTTCGACAGTTAGTGTTTTCATTCATCGTCGTTGGAGATTAAATTTGAGTATTTTTCCTCAGTTCTTTTTATCTTCCCTTGGTCTTTTCTTATCCGTGTGCGTGTGTGTGTGCGTGTGTGTGTAACTAGACATATAGGTCGTGGTGTGTGACGCAGTACTGTTGTGACGTAACCTCGTGTTCTTCTTCAGTGTCCTCCATTCTCTGTTTCATTATATCCTTCTTTTTCTTTCTTTCTTTCTCGTTCGTTTCCTCCTTCCTTCTCTTCCATTTATTCTTCTCTTCTATGTCTTCCTCCCCTTTTTCCTTTCTTTACCTTCCTTCTCTTTCTCTCTCCTTCCCCCCCCCCCTTCTCTCTCTCTTTATTCCTTTCTCTCTCTCCTCCTCCTCCTCTCCCACGCTCACTGTACACGTCTGTTTATCCAGTATTTATGTAGTAACACACCTCAGTCCCACCGACGTAGCTGAGGTGGTCATTATCTTTTTGTTTAAGTTTGTGTGGGTGTAGAGGGATGTGGGTGTAGAGGGGTGTGGGTTGGGTGTGAGTGTAGAAGGGTGTGGGCCTGTGGGGGTATTATGGTGTGGGGTGAGTGGAGAGGTATTGGCTCTCTCTCTCTCTCTCTCTCTCTCTCTCTCTTGTTAATCGACGGGACAAAGATCTTCAGGTGTCGAGTAAGTTGTTCAAGATGTTTACAGACTCACCTGATGTTTATGTTTACAGACTCACCTGATGTTATGTTTACAGACTCACCTGATGATTATGTTTACAGATTCCTTAAAGTTACAGGTGTAAATTGTAATGGATGCATCAGGTAACATCTCCAAAGCTTTCTGTACAAATATTAAAGAAACTGTAGCATTGGACATGGCAAGAATTAGTGTTATGGAATTATAATGAAGTAATTACCTGTGTCTTAGATGGGTGTAAATTTCCTCCAAAGAGATTCTGTAAACACAATCATCAAGGGACTTTGTAAACACCCTGTATGATCCGGTGTGTGTCTTGGAGGGTGAGGAGAGCTGGGGGAAAGGTGGACCAGGACGACCATGTGTGTGTGTTCGTCTCTCTCTCTCTCTCTCTCTCTCTCTCTCTCTCACGTTTATTGATCAAAAATTTAATTCATATTTTCTCTCCTTTCTCAGGTACGTACCAGGAAGTTGTGAATGAAGGGCACTATCAGTCATCGTAAATCACCACTAGTTACCGTAAGTCACCAGTAGTTACCCGTAAGTTACCAGTAGTTACCCGTAAGTCACCAGTAGTTACCCGTAAGTCATCGTAAATCACCAGTAAGTCATCGTAAATCACCAGTAGTCATCTTAAATCATGGTAATTCAATAGTAGTCATCAGTAGTCAACGTAAGTCACCAGTCGTTACCAAAAGTCATTGTAAGTCATGGTAAATTATAATAAAATTTACCATAAGTTATTAAAAATCACCGTGTATTATTTCAGATTGCATTAAATCACTGTAAATTATCATACGGCACTGATATAATTAGCGTACTTCAATGTATATATGTAATCATAAATTGTTTTATTATCTTAAGTCACTGTAAATTATCCTAAGTCATTGTAAATTGCTGTAAATTGAAGTGCGATTAAGGAAGGAGGGGGCGTATGGTGTTCTACTGGTGACAAGAGAGAGAGAGAGAGAGAATACGAAGGAGAGAGGGGTAGGTAGAGCAAGGAGGAGGGAAGGAAGCGTGGTGAGAAGGAGTAAGTAGGAAGGAGGGAGGTTTGGGAGGGTAGGAGCTGTAGGCGGCCACCAGCGATCTCGGGAACTGATAATCACAAGTCCTGGTCACCCGCCTGTTGATGGTGCAGCAGCTTCTTGTACACACACACACCATGTCTGGACCCACACACACACACATCCACAAAAAAAAAATCCACATTTCGTATGTAAATTTTTCATCTTATCCCTAGTTGTACTGAGATAAGGGACATAAGAGTGGTTTTTATTTATTTATTTATTTGCTCTTCATTTTTTTAATTAGTCTTAGAGGCAAAAGAAGTGTTCGATGGGCTTTTTTTTTTTACATTTTTCTCCTTTTTGTTTAATATTTTTTTTTCGGTTCGTCTTTTATGCTCTTAGTGTTTGTTTATTTTTGGGCTCTTTTTTTTATAAATATACGTACTGGGTATATATTTTGTTTTCATGAGGACTTTATGGTGTGTTTATTTTGAGGTGCGTTCATTTTAAGGTGCGTTCATTTTTAGGGGCGTTCATTTTAAGGTGCGTTCATTTTTAGGGGCGTTCATTTTAAGGTGCGTTCATTTTTAGGGGCGTTCATTTTAAGGTGCGTTCATTTTTAGGGGCGTTCATTTTTAGGGGCGTTCATTTTAAGGTGCGTTTATTTTTAGGGGCGTTCATTTTAAGGGGCGTTCATTTTTAGGGGCGTTCATTTTAAGGTGCGTTCATTTTTAGGGGCGTTCATTTTTAGGGGCGTTCATTTTTAGGGGCGTTCATTTTTAGGTGCGTTTTTTCCTGCTTCTATTTGTGAGTGTGGTTAGTCACCCTCCCTCCTCCTCCTGACCCTTAATTACAATTACCACTTACGGGAAAAGAAAAAAAAAACTATTTCCCGGTCAATCCTCAGTGTAAATGAGTCTCGAGACATAGTTTTGACGCCATATTAGTATAGTCTGATAACTTGAGTCAGATAATGCGTTCCTACTTCATCACTTTAAAGCTAACCCAACCTTACTTAACCTAAATTAAACTAAGCTAACCAAAATAACTTAACCTAACCTAACCTAACCTAACCTAACTTACCCTCACCTAGCTTCACCTAACCTAACCTGAACAACTTACTGTAAGAATCTACCTTAATTAGATACTATGTTTCTCTTATCCTAAATGACATGTGTCGTAGGGGGTGGAGGGTAAACTAGCGTAAACCACTTTGACCATTAAGCCTGTAGTGGGCGGGTAAGTCTCCTAAACTCACAGCTTCTGCCAATCATGCAAATTGTGTTGGATGTGAACCTCGTTTTATAACTTGCTTTAGTAGGGGAGGCTTATTGACTTCTTTTTTTTATTACTATTATTATTGTTGTTAGTACGCTCGTCTCTCTCTCTCTCTCTCTCTCTCTCTCTCTCTCTCTCTCTCTCTCTCTCTCTAAACGTCTGACTAAGGAACATCTGTTGAGCTACAAAATTTGATCTCTTTTATTGTATGCAGATTCGCTCCGTCTTATATGCAAATTAACCTGTACAGTAAATATATTTAAGAATAAATAAATCTTGGCACATTCACCTGTGTTAATCTGTACTGTCATTCTCGCTCAACTAATTACACCGAAACTATAAACTAAAAACAAAGACTTGAGTCACTAACAAGATTATACCCGTTTATATCTCGTCTTATCTATAATTGTGAATTGACTTGTCAGGAACAGTAATCACCTGTTGTAACTCTAGGATTGGGTTGTTAGGGCATCACAGATGGTGCGTGATTATCTCCTGTCATATTATAATTCATTGAGGTCATTAGGTAAGGCCAGTTAAGTCGTTCCATCGTGGGGTAGTGTGATGGTATCGTCCCTTAACTGTGAACTACATCATCATAATGTGGTGTAGTTCTCGTAAGTAAACATTGTTATTAGCAGATAGATAGACAGATGGGTAGATAGATAGATGGATAGATAGATAGATAGATAGATGGATAGATAGATAGATAGATGGATAGATAGATAGATAGATAGTCCCTATAGTCGCCATTGATTCAGTACATACACTGTAGGTATACATTATGCATATACAGAGTAGGTATACAAACATTATACATAGAAGGTGCAGACATACAGAAATACATATCTATCCCCAAAAATGGAGTAAGCCTTAAGGGTTATACTCACTAATTTATTTAATCACCTTAGCTCTTAAATGATTGGTCATGAGGTCATTCAGCTTCCAGTTTTGGGGTTTAGTTACCTGAGGACACGAGAGAAGTGACCAGAAGTCCTCTTGTCCGTCACAATACTGCGCAGTGATGGAGGAACTTACCAGGAGCGTTAAGCGTGGAGGCTCACGTTAGAGGGTCTTCAATTAAAAGGTGATGGCTGGAGTTGACTATGTGGTGGTGGTGGTATACGAAGGAGGGAGAGAGAGAGAGAGAGAGAGAGAGAGAGAGAGAGAGAGAGAGAGACGTGACATAAAACGAGTTCCCATCGTTAGTGGTTGCTTGATAAAAATTCCACCTTGTTTATGACTTGGTTGACGCCTTACACCTCTCGACAAATGTTCTCGGTGTTCCATGATACCTGCCGACGTACATATGTCACCTTCAACACCTTACCTTCTCTCCAAGTGGCCTCACCAGATACCTGCGTCCCGGCACAGCATACCATCCCTAGTTTGCCCCTATCGAACTACTTTTTAATAGTTGTTTAAATGTTTTGCAAGTTTTAATGTGTTACAGTGTACAGACTCATCGACCATCGCAGCACACACGCCATAAGCTGAGTTAAAGGTCCTCGCTAATTGGCCCCGAGTGCTGGTTTAGAGCAGTGTCGCGTGATCGACTCTTACCCTTCGGATATTTTCCCCCAAACTGAATTATTGTTTTTCTTCGCTGTTGTGGAGACATATTGCTGTGAAAGTATCAATAACGGATCACGTTTATCATCTGTGTACAGCAACTTGAAGATACTCAAATGAACACTAAATAATTCTGTATTTTTGAGAGACAGTGAACCAAACGGCACTGAGAGGAGAGGTTACCAGCTCTCAACACCCCAAGTTCCAGGCGAGACTTTGATTTGCATTTTATGTATCTAATAAAACTCTCATACTGGTCGTGTGATAAGATGGAAATTCTTTAGCTGAGAAGATGAGTCAAATTTTGCCTTTATTGTGTTAAAACAATCTGAGCTTTGTAGATTTACCCCAAATTATTTTAATGAAATTGTAGATAAAGTGCTAACCCACTTGTGATTCCTCTTGCGAATAACTCTCCAACAGAATGCCTTCGTGTCCAGTGTTAGCACGAGTCTTCTGGTCAGTTTCCATGAGAAGAATATGCAATGAGATTCATACTTGAACAGTATAATACTTACAAATATATTGTCCGTCTGCAAGGGGTCATTCCTCTCGTCATGTCTTCAACATTTTTAGTCTACACACTTGTTATACTAAGGTATTGGCATTGTATTTCTTAATAATAATAATATATATGATAATTTTTCATTAATATAAATCGTTCGTCAAGGGATGTGAGTAAAGAAGAGAGGCC
The DNA here is from genome assembly GCA_958450375.1 of Homarus gammarus. Taxonomy (NCBI): domain Eukaryota; kingdom Metazoa; phylum Arthropoda; class Malacostraca; order Decapoda; family Nephropidae; genus Homarus; species Homarus gammarus. The sequence goes on from CAUDMG010001871.1 coordinate 1,539,983, forward strand.
CCAGAACTGGTCCCTGGAGGGCCTCAGTGTTGAGAGTGAGCTGGAGAGACACTGCCTCGCTCACCAGCCCAGCGTGTCATGCACGAGAGACTGAAGGTGTACCCAAGGATTTGCATTTAAAGCAGTACACGCATCTTTAGTTCGTGATGGACTCTGTCTTGTGCAGGATGACCCATGCAAATTTTCCCTCGCATATATATCAGATAACATCTCGAGGAAATGTGTGTTTATTTTGAATCTTCATCTGACCTGTGGTGCTCGCATTGCTCTAAATCTTTTTTGTTTTTCCATTTTCTACCGTTAATATCAGGAACCAGTTATTTCATTTAAACCATTTTAACAAAATTTCTATGATATTTCGTTGCTATCCTTCCCACATTTGCATTTTATTTCACTACATCCTATTCAACTATTCTTCTGCGCGTCTTGCTTGCCTCACTCTCATAATTTTCTCAAACAATTCTTACTTTATTGACAATTTGTCGTAATATACTCCCATTACAATTGATGACGGACACGTTGACTATCTATCTATTTATATTTTTTGTCTCCGGGTTATTCTGTTGTGAACTTTGACGTGGAAAATAAAATGAACAAAAACTTGTCCAACAATTATTACCCGGAGGAAGTTTGTCGCCTCAGGACTCGCTCTAGCCTAAGAGAATGTCACCATTTGTAGGTCTGGAACACGAGGAAGAGGCCAGCTTTGGGTTTTCCATCCCCTCTTCTTTCTCCTCCTTTCCTTCCCCTTTGTATTTCTTCTTCTTTCTGCGGTTTTTCTTGTTCTCTCTCCTCTCCATTTACTGACATTCTTCCCTTCTTCTTTCGCCACCATCGCCATCAACACTACCACATCCTTCATCACCACTGTCACTTACTAGCCGCGACGGCCACCACCATTGTCATTACTATCACCACCATCACTGCCTTCATCACAGGCTGTGCAGATTATCAGTGCTCGGGCTAGGGGCCGGGCAAGTAATTTTTCATGCCCATGTGCCCAGCATTTGCCCAAAGAATAAGTAAATAATCTGAGAGGGTAAACTAGACGGGAATTCGTCAGGTGCTGCGACACACCACACGTTTAACCAGGGAGGTCCGTCAAAAGGCCGCGTGTCATCAGTGTACCAGGATTAGTGACTTACATCAAGTGCAAGTAATTTACCTCTACATTAAGGCGCCAACCAGCCTCTAGTCAGTCGGTCAATTTATCAATATTTCAAAGGAACCACCGAGCTGAGAGGCTGAGGTGACTGGAGTTATGACCTCAATGACAAGTGTTACCGCCACTACGAGGAAGGTGACAAGTACGACATTAAGTGATCTGTGAATTATTAACACATAATAAATATGAATGTTTTAAGATATTTATTTAAATTTTCCAATATGACGATCCAGGCAAATAAATTTCCTCAAAAATATCCGGGTAAGCAAATTTCAAAGGTCACTTGCCCGGACAAGAAAATGTTCCACATATCTGCACAGCTTGATATATATATATATATATATATATATATATATATATATATATATATATATATATATATATATATATATATATATATATATATATATATATATATATATATATATATATATATATAATTTTTTTTTTTTTTTTTTTAAGGATTTTATACCCATTCTGTAGTACGGTGACCAAAATTTAACTGCGTCCTCCAAGTGAGGTCTCACAAGCGCAAGATATAGTTTTAGGATACCCTCGCTAGTGTTGTAACTACCACTCCTTTGTATGAAGCCAAGTACTTTGTTAGCCTTGTTTCAGCAAATACACATTGTTGTCTTGGCTTAAGATCCCAACTTATCATTACTCCTAAGTCAATCTCACAGTCGGATTTCTCTATAACATCGTTGTTCATCTGGTATATGGGCAGCTGTGAGCATTGTTGTTTTCAGCAGCCTCAAGGCAGCTGTGAGCACTTAAGACGTAAATCCTGACATGATCAGTACCAGACGTCGCATCTCATCCTGTGTGACGCTGACGAGGATCCTTCACTAACGTCCTGAAGGAGGGGGTGGGGAGAGGTGGCGGACAGTGTATGAGAAGGAAGTTGAGAAGAGGAGAGAAAGTGTTGGGGTGAAGCGGCAGGAGAGGAATTTGATTATGTCATGCACCACCAGAGTGCCTCTCCCCACCACAGTGCCACGCCCCACCACAGTACCACGCCCCACCACAGCACTACACAGCAACACAGTGCCACACGCCATTACAGTGTCAGACACCAACGCAGTGCTTCACACTTACACATTGGCACATATCACAAAGCCAAACGCCAGCACAGTGCCACATACCATCACAGTGCTACATACCAGAAGTGCCACACACACTAACAGTGACACATATCACGGTACCACACACCAGTAGTACCACACTCCCTGGCCTTGCCACCCCCCACAGCCAGCAGTGCCACGCCCCAGGCGGTATGAGTCACGTGGTCAAGAGGCCAAAGCACTCTTGAGAATCGTGACTATAACTTTATGAATGAAAATCGTTGTTGTAGTTGAGTAACCCCTGACTACCATAAGCTGGACCCTCCCTCATGAGCTTACAGCCAGCCATCTCCTTGCTTTAATTGGTTTTACAATGGCTGTCTTAAATTCTTAATACCTCCAGGGCATCGCCACACTCACTTTATTTGATGACAGTCGGAGCAACGTCTTCATCTGCATAAACAATCATAACGTTGGTATTAAAATTATTTTGAGCGGGAGATGATGGTTGGTCTGGGACAGCCTGATAGATATACGGCAGTGTGATGACGCCACGACACACACACACACACACACACACACACACGCACACACGCACGCACACTCAGATAAAAGGACATAAAACACAAACAGGCAGAGAATGAGAGACAGACAGCTTGAGAGAATATTATAGAGAGATACGTAGAGACATAGATAGCCAAACACGTAAGAGACAAAGTGATGCCGATACATAGATAGTGGCAGAGAATGTCATGAAGGAAGAGTGACATACATTACTAATGGTGACGGGAATAGTGTCAGGAATGAACCTTAGAATGTACAGTTGTGGACATAAATCCCGTGACACGTTTGGCAGTATCTACAGTACTTATGGGTCATATATGTGTTGTATGTTATAACTCATGAACACTGTTTTTCATATTAAATCGTAACAGATTAATTGTGTAAAGGAAAATACTATAATACAACGGAAACACACACACACACACACACACACACACACACACAACATAAATACCAAAAACACGAATTCTTCCCACACTAATAATAATCCTTCAAGTGGGAGCCAGATAGTGCCAAGTGTTCAGGGAATTTTGTACAAGACACACTCAACAACAGTTACAAGTGGCAATGTATTTCCTTCTCCACACACACAATGCTCATCACTCACTGCCTCACACTTTCTGAACTTAACCATCTGTAAGTGTTTTATTGTTAACATTTACTGGAGCATCATCCAGCCAGGGAGGCGATATGTAAACAAACACTTATATACCATTGCTCGTCCTCCAGGCCCCGAGATGTGGATACTGGGACGATGAAACAAAAAATTTGAGAGAGGAATTATATTATTACCCTGCCTGGAAAAGTGACAGGGTTTGGTTTTTGGTCCTGTCTGTTTGCCTGTCCGCCCGCCTGTCTGTCTGTCTGTTCTAAAGATAATTCGAGAACGGGTTTGTGGATTTGTACTAAAAATAATAAACCTTTGCTGCAAATTTGACCAAGTGTTGCCAAGGGAATAGAGGTTTTCAGGGGTTAAAGAAAACGATGACAGGAGACAGTAGCCGTAATTTGCCGTAAGTGTCACTACTGCAGTGTTTACCCTGTCATGGTAACGGTGCACGGGCAGTGTTTGCATCTGTTCGGAGGCTGTTTTAATTATCATAACACACACACACACACACAAACGTCTATGGCTCCTGTATTGCATAACGCTGGTCTATTAAAAAATAAAGTTCAGAATCATGTACAACTATTGATCCTTCTGGTCCATGTTGTCGTCACCAGTACTGAAACAACACCTGGTCTGTACTACTTATTTTATTCCTTTACTTATTTACCTTATTTTACCTGATTTACCTAATGGTCACCCAAAGTAGAGGTGGTCATGTTCTGGATAGTCTTTTCCCAGTGGTATTTTGAAACTCGGGTACTATTCTTCATTCCACAGCCTGAGTTGGTAGACTGGTCCATAGGTCAACCACCCTCTGTGTGAAGAAGTGTGTCCTTATATTCGTCCTGCATGACACACACCTTGTCGAGATTGAACTTTTGACCTTATGACCCAGCATCAGGTTTTCCATCACTGTCTATGAGATTGCCCTATTGTGTCTCGTGTGTGTGTGTGTGTGTGAGATGAAGTGTTCTCTTTACCGAATGGATGTCTGGTGGTGCAGGTGGTGTGGCGTCACCAGGGGCGGGGAGGGGCGGGGAGGGGCGGGGGTAAGAGATAACAGCTGTAGTGCCGCTCACGCCCACGCCGGCTCTTCACAGTTCTATGTTACCCTGATGGTCACTTAAGACAACAGATGTTTCTTGTGATAGATGTGTCGTCCGTGAGTCTTGGCAGGTGTGTGTGTGTGTGTGAGAGAGAGAGAGTCTTGGTGGGTGTGTGAGAATCATGACAGGTGTGTGCTTGTGTGTGTATGTGTGATTCATGGCAGGTGTGTATGTGTGATTCATGGCAGGTGTGTGTGTGTATGAGTCATGGCAGGTGTGTGGGTGAGAGTCATGGCAGGTGTGTGTGTGTGTGTGTGTGTGTGTGTGTGTGAAAGTCTTAGCAGGTGTGTGTGTGTGAGTCATGGCAGGGGTGTGTGTGAGTCATGGCAGGTGTGTGTGTGAGTCTTGGCAGGTGTGTGTGTGTGTGTGTGTGTGTGTGTGAAAGTCTTAGCAGGTGTGTGTGTGTGAGTCATGGCAGGGGTGTGTGTGAGTCATGGCAGGTGTGTGTGTGAGTCTTGGCAGGGGTGTGTGTGAGTCTTGGCAGGGGTGAGTGTGTGTGAGTCTTGGCAGGTGTGTGTGTGTGTGTGTGTGTGTGTGTGTGTGTGTGTGTGTGAGAATCATGGCAGGTGTGTGCTTGTGTGTGTATGTGTGATTCATGGCAGGTGTGTGTGAGTCATGGCAGGTGTGTGTGTGTATGAGTCATGGCAGGTGTGTGTGTGAGAGTCATGGCAGGTGTGTGGGTGAGAGTCATGGCAGGTGTGTGTGTGTGTGTGTGTGTGTGTGTGTGTGTGTGTGTGAAAGTCTTAGTAGGTGTGTGTGTGTGAGTCATGGCAGGTGTGTGTGTGAGTCTTGGCAGGTGTGTGTGTGAGTCTTGGCAGGGGTGAGTGTGTGTGAGTCATAGCAGGCATGTGTGTGAGTCTTGGCAGGGGTGTGTGTGTGTGTGTGTGAGCCTTGGCAGGTGTGTGTGTGTGTGTGAGTCTTGGCAGGTGTGTGTGTGTGTGAGTCATGGCAGGCATGTGTGTGAGTCTTGGCAGGTGTGTGTGTGTGTGTGTGAGAGTCATGGCAGGGGTGTGTGTGTTAGTCTTGGCAGGGGTGTGTAAGAATCATGGTAGGTGTGTGTGTGAGTCGTAGCAGGTGTGTGTGTGTGTGTGTGAGTCATGACAGGCGTGTGTGTGTGTGTGTGTGTGTGTGTGTGTGTGAGTCATGGCAGGCATGTGTGTGAGTCTTGGCAGGTGTGTGTGTGAGTCGTGGCAGGTGTGTGTGAGTCGTAGCAGGTGTGTGCGCGTGTATGTGAGTCATGACAGGGAGGTGTGTGTGTGAGTCATGGCAGGGGTGTGTGTGTATTAGCTGTTCTTACTCTTAACAAAACCTAATACACAAGAATACCAACAGAAGTCTTCGTCACAATATTCTTTACTCTTGAAGAATAATATTTGTTATTTCTTTTTATATTTATTGTTATTGATGAGTTTTTCCCTTAACGTTTGTTTAGATTATCTACGTCTTTTTTATTCCCTCTCTCTCCATACCTCCCTCTTCCCTCTTTCCTCTCCCTTTTTCTTCCTTCCTTCCCTTTTCTTTCCTTCAATACCTTTTCCATCCTCCCTCTTCAATCCCTCTTCCCCTCTCTCCTCCCCTTCCCTTTCCCTTTCCCTTCCTCCTCCCCATCAACACTTTCTACCCACACTCCGGCCTCCCCCCCTCACTCCCTCCTCACCCCCTCCCTCCCGTGGACCAACATCAGCATGACGGTACATAAGGGATTAAACTGCCTTGTTCTTTCTTTTTCTTTTCACCTAAACCTGAGCCGAAGAGATGGCGTAGCGAAGACTACCACTTACGCCCGCCTAGTTACTCACACGTAAAATTATCGTCGTCGGCCTCTCAGATGCGTATAAAGTGGTACGGATGTGCTTTTGCGTATTGCTTTACTGATGCTGGCAGGATGCGTAAAAATGGGGCGTTTATGTGGCTTCTTGTACAGTCAGATAGAAGTGTAAAAGGTTTGATTTACTTCTTTTGTGTGTGTTTGTATAAGGTGGTGGGCGCCAGGTGTCGATGCTCTTTTGTTTCTCTGTTTTTTGTTTTTATTGTTGATTTCTCGACGTTTATTGTAGTCAGAGTCAACGAAGCTTACAAGGATTTAAGGTCGAATCGTTCACTTTTCTAACGCCCAATACTAAGTGGTCTTGGGGTCGAGTCTCCCCTTTCTCATCCAACACCAGGTGGTCTTAGGGGTCCGTGTGATGAGAGCCTAGACACACACACACACGCCCGTCATCCATCCTTCACGGTCTTAGCTAGTGAGACCATTTTTCTCCTTAAGATGCTTCACTCTTCTACACACAGGTCTCGTCACATACACCTTCCTCGGTCTCTTCCTATAACATGCTACAGTAGGTATATGGCCACACCATCACAGTTGTATGGCTTTTAAATATTAGAAATTACCGATGTTCCATTCACACTCAAAGAACATTGTTACTCTCTCTAAGAACACTGTTACTCTCTCTAAGAACACTGTTGCGCTCTCTCTATGAACACTGTTACTCTCTCTAAGAACATTGTTACTCTCTAAGAACACTGTTACTCTCTCTAAGAACACTGTTACTCTCTCTAAGAACACTGTTACTCTCTCTAAGAACACTGTTACTCTCTCTAAGAACATTGTTACTCTCTAAGAACACTGTTACTTTCTCTAAGAACACTGTTACTCTCACTAAGAACACTGTTACTCTCACTAAGAACATTGTTACTCTCTCTAAGAACACTGACTTCTTACTCCAAGAACTAGCCTCACTATCCTCACTTCAACTGTTGGTATGTTACTTTCACTAACCTAACCTAACCTCACCTCACTATCCTCACTTCAGCTGTTGGTATGTTACTTTCACTCTAACCTAACCTAACCTCCGTCCATTTCTCACTTACGTACAGGAACAGGTCTTAGGCGACGGTCGTGTACATATAACCAGCTTGACTCGTGGTGGGGCAGGAGGGAAGAATGTTACCTTTCAACGTGGATTATAATACTCCCAACATCTTCCCTATAATACTCCCAACATCTTGCCTTGACTTGAGCGAGTGTGTGTTGATTAAACCTTCAATTCTGGTGACAAAATGGTGGGTCATCAAGTTAGCTTAATTAATATTCATCTCATTGTGTCATTATTAAGTTGCAGTTCATTCCTTGGGTCCACAACTCCATCATCATCATCATCATCATCCACCTGCATCTCTGTCGGAAAATTGATAGCGTATAAAAATGAAAGGCAGTCGTGATTGTAACTATGTCCTGTCTATAACGTCATACTGTCTATTTCTTATGCTAACTTCATACTGTCTTATAATTACACTGTCTTAGTCTTTTACCAGCACTAAAATCATCTATTAAATTATTTCCAGTTTTCGCCGATACATTCTTTATTTTTGTTTTTTTTTTTTTTTTTTTTTTTATTTCGTTTCTTTGGTTCTCATAATCACGTCAGTTATCTTTACGTCTGATAATAAAGTCATTTGCGAGATAATTGAGTTTTATTGTGAGGATTTGAATGACTCCAACAGCCGGTCACTGAAGCAACGGAATGTTTCTACCAGATTTCGAAAGCAAAAATTAATCTCTGGTTGACAAAGAAATTTAATACACCATCGACGGTCTTGGTCATACAAATATGGCGATTTGGTGACCAATAGCGTCTCCAGGAAAACATGAACAATATAAAGGATATGATTTGGTGTTGTCTTTATATAAGAGTATTCAATATCTTCCTCCTCATAGCGGACCCTTATCATGATGCTCTTTTGTTTTCAACCCTGCCCGCCGCCATGATAGGTGTCCCAAGGCGCGGGGCTCTGGGCTCATACAGTCTGCCTGGAGCCCACACAACTCACCTCCTCTTCTCCCGCGCCATAAATCCCGTGCCACTACCAATTATAGCAAATGATCTATAATGCCAAATTACAGTAAACGCGACGCAACCTGGAATTATTGCAGGTACTATATAACCCTTCCATTATGGCGACTATAGTTAGCAAATTATACTGTATAGACGTAAATTTAAATGACTTGCAAACAACAAGAAAGATAATTGTAATTTCAAAGGCATGGAACATAAGCGGAGAACACAGACGATTTAGTAAGCTAATTAAGAGTGGGGGGAAGAGAACGAGACTTGGAGAAAGAAAGGGGTAGAGAGAGGAGAGAGGGGATGGATAGAAGAGGATAGATAGAGAGAAGGGGGTAGAAAGAGAGAAGAGGGTAGAAAGAGAGAAGAGGGTAGATAGAAAGAAGTGAAAAGAAGGTAGACGGAGAGAAGAGTGTAAAGATAGAGAGAAGAAAGAGAGAGTAAAGAGAGAGAGTGAAGAGGGTAAAAAGAGTGAGTGAGTGAGTGAGAGAGAGAGAGTGTGTGTGTATATGCATGTAAAAGAGAGAGAGAGAGAGAGAGAGAGAGAGAGAGAGAGTTAGCTCACATTACGACCACCCTTCACCCTTCGACGCGCCCTGCTCTTAACTACAGACACACTTGATCTGAGGCGACTCTCGTTCTTACAGTTAATTATATCATTTGCTAACTCTATTTATTACGAGTATTTATAAATCATGCCCTCAAAGTATTAGAAGTGTTGGAGGTATTTAGTGTGTTGGAGGAGTGTGTTGGAGGTATTTAGTGTGTTGGAGGTATTTAGTGTGTTGGAGGAGTGTGTTGGAGGAGTGTGTTGGAGGTATTTAGTGTGTTGGAGGTATTTAGTGTGTTGGAGGAGTGTGTTGGAGGTATTTAGTGTGTTGGAGGAGTGTGTTGGAGGTATTTAGTGTGTTGGAGGTATTTAGTGTGTTGGAGGAGTGTGTTGGAGGTATTTAGTGTGTTGGAGGTATTTAGTGGTCTGCCCCCATAAATTATTAACATCACATCCGGGGGCCTCAGATCTCAAAGAAGCGACACTAACTCTAGTGATCTGAGATAAGACACAATTATGGCGCTGAGATTTATACACTTTAACGCTAACCAGATTATATGATTTTTGTTCATAGTTGAGATAAGAATTAATTAATAATGTAAAAGTTTGATCATTCTTTTGCTTCTGGTTAAACGTGGAGGATCTCTCTCTCTCTCTCTCTCTCTCTCTCTCTCTCTCTCTCTCTCTCTCTCTCTCTCTCTCTCTCTCGTCCTTCAGGAATGTTATTGTACCTCAACGATTCTTAACATTTTTACCAGAAACGAGTTCCTGTATTAGTGAGATATACTGTACATACATACATACATACATACTGTACATACATACATACAGGCATGGAATACGGAGAACAAGGTCACCATCAACCACACCAAAACCGTAGTCATGCACATCAATACCGCCACCACTCCAGTGCAAGCCCCAGCAGTCACAGTGGGTGCCCATCCTCTCCAGCTGGTGCAGTCTGCCAAACTCCTGGGTGTAACTATAGACAACAAACTTGACTGGAAGGCCCATGTAAATAACACAGTCAAGGCAGCCTCGTACCGTCTCCACATGCTACGAAGACTTAGGTCACTTGGGACACCCACGCCAGAGCTGAGGACCATCTACAACGCCTTTATTCTCCCCAAACTAACGTATGTGTCACCAGCCTGGTCGTCTTCTCTCAACTCCACCCAACAACGTCAGCTAGAGAAGGTACAGAAAAGGGCCTGCAGAAACATGCTCGGCGCAGAATACTCAGGCTACACCAACGCTCTCTCCACCCTGGAAATGCCATCCCTCAGTGACCTCCACCACCAAGCACTGGAAAGGTTTGGCCGTGGACTACTGCACCACCCTCGCCATCGCCACCTCCTGCCACCTGCAGCCCCCCCCACCCAACTCGCGCAGTCCGCCACTACAACAAAATTCAGCCCATAAGAGCCCGCACCGATAGACATAAGAACAGCACCATCCCATCTATTGTTAAAATAATAAACAACTCCTGATTTATGTACTGCACAGCCCTGTAAACGTATTCAACGCATAATATATCATTATGTCTAAGTCAAATGTAAGTGTATATTTTCAGCCACCGGCTGCAACTCTATTAATAAACCGTTTATTATTATTATTATTATTATTATTATTATTATTATTATTATTATTATTATTATTATTACATACATACATACAGCCGCATCTTTCAAGTTGAAGTAGTCGTAATGGTGGGCCGTGATCGACAACCCTCAGACAAGACGATGGGGGGGGGGGGGTGGCTATGATTGATTGACTGATATAGTTCAAAGAAAATAAACACAAGCTGTGGATCTTTAAACACCACTTCCTTAATTAAATGGAAGGAGAAAAATAAATGGTTCATGACCATTACTCATCACACATTCCTTCACGTTCACACACGGAGGGCGACTGACCTTCACCACTCAAGTGTTCGTGTTAATTTAATTCATTTTTGTATTTTTTTTCTGATACGAATCTTTCTTTATATAACGAATGACCAATATTACACACACACACACACACACACACACACGCTGACACTGATCATTGAACACTAGACACCATTAGCATGAGTCACTACTAGGCTGGGTGATCGCCGCCTCTCCACACCTAACTAAATACAGGGACGATCGTGGGGTAACTCCTCACGACGGACTGGATCACCGCGGTATGTTGTGACTTAGCTCCTACACCAACACCTCCACCAACACCTCTCCACCCCAACACATATCCACCCCCAACACCCCTCCACCCACAACACCCCTCCACCCACAACACCCCTCCACCCACAACACCCCTCCACCCCCAACACCCCTCCACCCCCAACACCCCTCCACCCCCAACACAAGGAGATGGTGGTGGTCACGTCTCAGCAGTGGTTGACAATAACTGAAGTCATTAGTGTTTTTGTATCGTCCTCCTGGTGTGTGTGTGTGTGTGTCCGTCCGTCCGTCCGTCCGTCCCCTGGAGTGTTTGTTTTAATATTTGTATGCACAGTTGCTCGAGTATGTGCACGCGTGTTTGTGAATCCGAGTCCAAGTGTCGGGGATTGTTTGTGTGGCTGTTTACCTTCACGAGTGTTTGTGTGAGTAGAGAGCGTTAAGTGTAGATGTGACGACCACAGAAAAAATTGTGTGTTTGTGTATATGTGTACTCAGGAATGTGCTGTGTATATATCCAAGTGTATTTACCTAGTATGTGAGAAATTTTCATAATACGTCACTAAATACACACACACACACACACACACAGTCTCTCTCTCTCTCTCTCTCTCTCTCTCTCTCTCTCTCTCTCTCTCTCTCTCTCTCTCTCTCATTACATGTATAGGCCGGGAGAGGAGGGGAGGGGAGAGGAGGTATGTTGATTGCCAGCTCACTATATCTCCATCAATACACATCATCCTCTCTACTTCCATCCTGCTTGTGTTAACAGGACCATGTGGTAAGTCTCCAGCATTATAGAGGGACGGAATGTTGTTGTTGTCTCCTGCAGGACCTGTGTGTTGGAATGACCTCACTAGATGCTGTGATATTTAACCTTCGTCCTCACATGGGTAAAAAAAAAGTAGAGTGAAAATTAGGTTGGTGGTAGTGATGGTGGTAGTGGTGTTGGTGGTGGTGGTGGTGGTAGTGGTGTTGGTGGTAGTGGTAGTGATGGTGGTAGTGGTGTTGGTGGTGGTAGTGATGGTGGTAGTGGTGGTGGTGGTGGTAGTGGTGTTGGTGGTGGTAGTGGTGATGGTGTTATTCATTTTGTTTTTGGTGTTATTGGTGTTAATGTTGTTATTGTTGATATCACTGTTAGCCGTTATTGGTATTTATGACTGACAGACTCTGCCTCTCATTCTAAATTGTGTTAACTGTAATAACATCTTGGGAAAAAAATCAAATCCTCTAATATAAAGAAAAAATATGTAAATCATCTTCTTAGCTGCCAGATATTTTGTCCACAACTACACACTTAAAGGTCACCTAACATCAGGAAATTAATGTACTGTCGATTTAACTTTTTCTGCATTATCGGTTGTTGCGGCGCCAAGATAGTGTTCATAATAATCATTCATTGTTGCATTATCAAGTTGCAATGTACGTTTTCTCAGCAGCCTCCTCCTGATATATATTTTCTTTTTGCAATTGGTTGAGTGAAAATTGGGTTCCATATACTTGACAGTGTAGGAAGAGTACACTGAATACTGAGCCTCGGTACACTGTGTGGTTGGTACTGCAGCACTCGGTCGTCTTAAGCTTGAGTCAGGTACCCATTTTCAGCTTATTTCACCTTATGATAAAACACCCTAACATTAATCTAAACTAATAATAAGTTCACCTAACCTAACGCTTACCTAACCTTTCCTATCCTAACGCTAACCTACCCAAATGTTTTCCTAATCAAACGTTTACGTAACTCAGCCTGACCTAACCTAACCCTTACAAACCTAGCCTAACCTAACCTAACCTAACCTAACCTAACCAAACCTCCGCTCCAGGTAGCAGTAAGGTCTTTAACCATCAGGTGAAATAAAGCTGGGGTGTCTAATCTTCATATGATTCGAACACACCCGCAGCAGTTCGTTCACACACACAGCTGAGCATGCCCCTGTCATTATGGTGCCCCCCCCCCACACACACACCCCGGCCACTAGTGACTGCTAAATAGCTTAACTGTACACCAATTGTCCAGATGACCGAACTCTCTCTCAAAAACACACACAAAAATATTTCTAGTACCATCTTTCTCAATGGCCACATACCAAGCTGGACAACCTGACAGTAACACGCCCAAGACTTTGAACAGCAGCGTTATGGAGTAGTAGACAGACAGACGGACAGACAGACGGACAGACAGACAGACAGACAGACAGTGGAATAAAATGATCTGGGTGTGTTAATCCAGCACCTACAGAGTTACACATGACTCACAACCAAGTGCTTGGTGTGTGTGTGTGTGTGTGTGTGTGTGTGCGGCGCTGCAGCTGGTGATGATGGTGGTGTCAAGTGTGCATGAGTGTCTGTCCCTCTCTCTCTGAAGTAGATTGTGAGAGAGCTGTGAGAGTAAAGAAGGTTGTTCGTTGTGAGAGTGTTGATTGCTCTCTCTCTCTCTCTCTCTCTCTCTCTCTCTCTCTCTCTCTCTCTCTCTCTCTCTCGTGACCTCAGTTGACCTTGGCAACAGCTTGAGTCTGAATTAGTGTCTGTAGTGCCTAAGCTACGCCCACAGTGGCAATCTCTTTCGTGACCCCAGCTAACTTTGGCAATACCATGGGGGCCGTGGTCAGTGCCAGCAGTGCTTAAACTACGCCCACACTGGCACTCTCTCTTATGACTTCAGGTGACCTTAGCACCAGCGTGGGCAGGGGTGAGTGCCAGTAGTGCCTATGCTACGCCCACAGTGCCACTAGGCAGGAGAAAGTGAGCTGCATCCTTGAGAGTCATAATAAGAAATAACTGTGTAGACTTATTAACCCTTACTTCACGCTGGCACTGTGCCAACCTGGGGGGGGGAGGGGGGCAGAGAGGAATGAAGATAGAGGGAGGGAAGGATGAAAGTAAGAGAGGGGGAATAAGGAAGAGGGAAATAAGATGTAGGAATGAGAGAGAGAGAGAGAGAGAGAGAGAGAATTAGATTAATAAACAGGAAAAGAAAGTCAGAAAAAAATAGCTCATCTTACCCTCTTGAAGGTTGAGTTCAGTGTTCAGATGTGTAACCATGGAGAAAGTGTACAAAGAAAGCTATTACCTATTAGTATCGTAGAGGACATAGGCCACGGATGATGAAGGCCACAAGTGATGAGGTTAGGTTAGGTGAGGGAAAGTGAAAGTGCTGAGGATGATGGGTAAAAACAGGTATTTCTGCGGCGTCAGGTGTTGTTGGTAGAATGTCCAGGTGTAAGAACTGGAGGGGAGGGAGATAGTGGGGTAGGTAGTGGTGCATTGTGTGTGCTACCTGGCCTCTCCCTCCCTCCCTTTTACCCTATCACCACCACACTTTCACCCCCCCCCCTGACCCAGCCCACCCAACCCCCCCCCCTGACCCCCCCACCCAACCCCCCCCCCACACGGGTAAAAACCAATATTATTTCTTACTTTCGTCATAATTAACTCGTCTTATTAGAGATTAACATTAGTGCTACCTGTGTGATAAAGGTCATGACTGCTTAATATGCACACACACACACACATGTGCATTAAGACAACAGACAGATATTTCTCTCCAAGGTTATACGCTGTGTTAATGATGTAGATAATAATAATGATTGTAAGAACGATAATAATAATAATAATAATAATAATAATAATAATAATAATAATCACATTCGAAATATAGTTCCTAGGTTTATAAAGGTCAATAAAATAAACTGATTCAATATGTAGTAACAACAAAAGGATTGAACAGTACGGGACAACGCCTTTAGTATATTGGTAAGACTACTGGACAAGCTTTGGGGATACTTGGAAATAACTCTCTGAAAAAAATTAATCGAAGTGAAACTGAATCTAGACGCAACATGATGGACGATATTGTGAATTTAATAAACACAAATAATAAAAATAATGGAGGTGTGTAAATACGACAGGAATATTCTGTTTTGTGACACATATTTGGTTATGGAATTGTTTTCATTATTAATTAGAAGAAAAAATAGATGTACACACACACACACACACACACACGCACACACACACACACTTGCTGAAATAATAAAGTAAAATATATTGAGAACGTTTGTGAATTACAGTACCTCAACATGATCACTTTCTTTAAAACACGTAGAAAGTACTAGAGAGTCATGAGGTGTGTGTGTGTGCCACTGTACGGGGTGCCAGGTGTAGTGTGAGGGGCATGAGGCAGTACAAGTGTCCTCACACCTGGTTGAACAAATACTGTACCTGATGGGTGCCATGATATTATGTAACTAGATACAGCAAACTGAATCTTAAGCCTTCTGTACATAAGCGTGGCCAGTACTGCACTCGACCGCCTACACCTCCACAACTGTAAAGTCAATTACTCAATCACAGCTGGGTGAATAGGGGATACCTCGGATGTGAAACCAGCGAACCTTGGGACATATATTGAGCATTGAATCCACTCAGCCACTGTACAGACGCTAGAGCGAGACAGTGAACAACGGTGTGTCGTAGTTGAGGTGTTAACGTAATGGTTACTAAGGGTCTAGTTACGTTCATTTCATTTATTATATACAAAATCCTTAACTGAGATTTGGTCCAATATCAGATTATTTCCTGATAATTTGTTCAATGGGGATTCTGTGTGGTAAATTCTTCACTTGAGAGAGAGAGAGAGAGAGAGAGAGAGAGAGGAGAGAGAGCAGTCAGTCATGTTTTGCTTTCGTAATCTAACTTTTCAAAACTTTTCCTCCCTCAAGCATTTCCTGGGGGCGGGTGAGAGAACAATTGAGTTCTTGTACAGCGTTTAGTGGAGTTCTCGCTAGACCAAAAATGAGAACTGTTATGTCTGAGAACTCTCGGTGTTCACATAGCGTTCACTCACCCTTCTGGGAACGTGTTGACTGCCTGACAAGGGTTGAATGCTTGCTTGGTTCATTCAGACATGACCACGGCCACTTCTTTGTGTGTGTGTGTGTGTGTGTGTCGTCGTCTTCTGAGCTTTGTTCGTGTTTCTGGTTTTCAATTTTGTCCCCTTTCTTTCTTTCATTCACCTTTCTCTGGTTTTTCTAATTTCCTTTTTGTTTTCTTTCTTCTTCTTCTTTGTCTTTTATCTCTTATTTTCACCCTCATCTTTTTATTATTCTCTTCGTCCTGTTTGTTTTATTTTTCTTCATCTTTCTTTCATATTTTCCCAAACCAATTTTCTTCACTTTGTCTTAGTACGTATAAACAAGCTCTTACAAGGCAGCATAACGCTACCCATATTAAGCGGGTAAAAGCGCTAATTAGTAGGGATTTACTGCCTCGCCATGAGCTGAATATTGTACACAGTAATGGAAGACCAGTAACTCAGACGTCAATAAACAAACAAGTGAGAGTCAAGATGCGCAACCCCGCCCTCTCCCACCCGCTGTGTATATGTGATGCTGTGTATACGTGATGCTGTGTATACGTGATGCTGTGTATGTGGCATAGTAGATCACCTTCCTCGGATTCTTCAACATCCATACGACAAATAATATCCAGGTTATGAGGTTAGAAGGATGTATCAGATCACGGTAGTCTCGGGATAATGTTGATGCTCTTTTGAAAGTTGTATCTACGAGTCACTAACACGCGTTCTCACATCTTCAATACTGTGTACTAAATTGTTGAGAAGTCTAGGGTCCAGATTTTTGTGGATTTGTAAGATTTTTGTTCTCGAATTTTCACTCTTTAAGGATGGAAGGGTAAAATAAGGCGCGACAGAGTGTCAGTACAATGTCGATGTTTACTGTGTGTATGTGTCCGTCCGTCCGTCCGTCCGTCCTTCCTGTCGACAACCTGCACGCAGCTCTATACTGAAAGATTTGTGAGACTAAATTCCATTGATCTATTCTCTGGTAACTGGTGATTCAAGGACACGCGTGGCCGGCAGTCTTAAGATACAACACAGAGAGAGGGCTGTTACTGAAGCATGACCGACGCACTCACACACATTTATTCATGCGTCTGGTTCCAATAACGAGATCCTGAACTCTCCAGACTCATTAGTGTTGTCAGTTAAGTTCACAATATCTTAAACTGTGACCAGAGTTAACCATTTGTTATATATATAAGGAGCGTCACCATCAGTCGTCACTCAGAGAAAACTGGTATAGGGTCCATCGTAAGTTTGTCCTTAAAACACAATAGATTCTGGAAAATATAGCGACAATACAGGTGGGACAGGAACCTCTCCGGTGTCACCTTGTTTGTGGTAGGTGACGCCAAGCCCAGGTGACAGACGGTGTGGGCTGACTCCTACCTGGCGTCTCACTGACCATTAAGCCTGACCTCGAGGACAGATGAAGGCGCCATGCTGACGGCTCAAGCTCGGTGTGGCATGTAGCAGTCACGAACCTTCCACGGCATTAGTAATGGTGATTAAACCTGATGATTAAACACCCTAATGCTACCTGGGGTGGTTAGGTTGGGTTAATTAATCTTAAGGTGAAATAAACTGGGGTGCCTAATCTTCGCGTAATCCGGTATTTTTATTCATAGGTTGACCATCTGACCATCTCATGTATACAAAACAACACTAATACATTACCCTGAATCTGTTGCCACCTGTGTCAAGCCTCTGTAGACTCAATCGTGATAAACATTCATTACGAGTGCTCTAATAATATTACCCCCTCATATTCCCAGGGCTTACATACTAGTATACTGTATACGCTCCCTGTATCACATTCACGCCTCTGTTCTGCCACTTACGCTGTCATGTACGCCGCCTCCGGTACGCCTGTTACTATTAAACTTATGTGTGATATTATCTACTATACGCTTGTTGGTATCTTCTTACGCTTTATGCCTACCTGGGCGTATAGCTCAGTTTCCAACGACTATATTTATACCTGACGCCCTCGCTACTGTTATTGTGTTCCTGCTTACGCTTGTGTGTGTGTGTGTTCCTGCTTACGCTCGTGTGTGTGTGTGTGTGTGTGTACAGCTGGTGGCTAACAGTGTGGGTGTGGCGACACTTGATCACTGTAGCGCCACACATACACTTGTCACCGCCCGCCCGCACCTCCCTAAGATTCTGTTACACACTTTTTACTCAGGGTGACAAAACAGTGACACGATGTTCTGTGGTGACGGTGGTGGTCTGAGCGGTTGTGTGTTGTGGTTAGTTATGAGTGAAGTTTTACGCCCGTTATCTCTCCATCACGTAATAGGGATATATTACCGTAGCGGGGTTTCTTTTGTGCGTGTGTGTGTGTGTGTGTGTGTGTGTGTGTGTGTGTTTACAGTGACGTAATGTGGCATGATGGTATTCGGTCTAATCCACTCTGTGTTGAAATAGACCCCTGGAGGAGACCCTATGGCGGAAGTGCTTATGATGGGTTAATTCCTTGTATGTATTTGTTTATATATGTATGAAATTGATTATACCCTAAAGAATAATTATACATGGTTGATTCTGTTCCTATACGAGTATGATTAGGAATGTATGAGTAATGTATATGGATGAATATTGATACGTAAGGTATATACGTGTGACCATGGGCTTAGGTTAACAGCTGGAGACAACTGTAACCTAATACAACAGTACACCATCGTTAAGGGTCAAGGTCATGACTCACCAACATGGCGTCACTCAGAGGTCAACAAGCACTGATGTATACTGTGAACAATTCTCTCTCTCCGCCTTCCCTTACACCTAACCCTTCCCCTTTGAAGGAATTAAGTCGTAATCGAGGCTTTAAGTCATCATATTCAGAGGGTCAGGTCACCTTATGCATGGATTGTCATTATACTCCAAGCATTGTTATCTTAATTATAAGGGTTAAGCCATCATACTCAAGGGGTCAAACCATCATACTCAAGGGGTCAAACCATCATAATCAAGGGGTCAAACCATCATAATCAAGGGGTCAAACCATCATACTCAAGGGGTCAAACCATCATACTCAAGGGGTCAAACCATCATAATCAAGGGGTCAAACCATCATACTCAAGGGCTTAAAATCATCATACTTAAAGGAGTTAATGGTAAACAAACTAAGATGGATGAGAAGCACCATTACACACCCATAAAACACACCACCCAGCGTAAACATTCACTGGATTTGTTTATATGGCACTTGTTATGTTGAGTGTCGTTGTCAGAATGTGTTTGTAACTGAACTGATTCTCCTGCGGTGTTTGTTGGCTGTTTTATTGTAACTATTATCTTGTTTTATCTCTTGTGTTAGTGTTTGTTGTTAGTTACTGATTGTTTTTTAATTTTGTTTAAATGTGATTATTATGATGTTAATGCTTATGATATTTTTTTCTGTCTATTTCTTTTTTTATTCTCTCTCATCTCTCTCTCTCTCTCTCTCTCTCTCTCTCTCTCTCTTCTCGCGGGGGTAAAATGGATTATTGTCCCCGGTTCTTATATGTTTCTTCACTGCTTCTCATCGCTCTCTGTCTGGTAGTGGCAGGAAGGGTTGTGGGAACACTCGCCGTGAACCACAAGAGCCTTCGTGACTTCCGTGTTTTTTCTCCTGCTTTGTATATGTGCGTGGGTGGGTGCTTTCGTGCGAGGGTGGTTGCGTGCATGTGTGTCTGCTTGTTAGTGTGTGTGTGTGTGCGTGTGCAGTATTGTTATGTCATGTCAACAATAACAAGGGACCTTTAGGGCTCCATTTCCATCTCCCGCCTCTTCTGTCGTCCCTCACTCCACCTTCTCTCTCTGCTGTAGCCAATAATATTGTCGCTGATTCGTGATGTCAACCATTGGGAATTTTGTATTGGTCGAACTTTCAAGGAGGGACAGCTTTCACGAGGCGCCTGGAGCAGCAGTTGAGAGGTTGCACTATCTAAGGTCACTAGTTGTTGACACACACACTGACCTCAGGGTTCCACACATGGCTCCCACAATCACCTGGGTCATAAACTCTCGTCTCCTTGTCACAAAACCTATTAGCACGGGATTCACAATCGCATGAAGTCCAAGACGGTGACTGGTTAAGTGGGGCCGTCGTAACAAACTCTAGTCTAACATGACCCCACCGGACCATTAGGACTGTGGGACCAAGTCATAATGGTCCCCAGTCGCAACGGGATTCATTTCTAATGGTTCCGATCCTAATGGTTAGATTAGGTTCCGCTACGTTTGATAAGGATTGGAGCCTCTGGCCTTCCTCCCCTCCTATCAGCATGTCTTTCATTAGAGTTATTTTTACTTTAGATCAGCTAGTTTACTGTGCACCCCATGAGCATTCTGACGACGGTAGCACACGAAGTTTCAAGTACACAAAGGGTCTAGGTCTCTAGGACATAGACCTAACCTAACCATCCCAAATATCTTGTACACCGCAGGCTATTGTAGCACCGATAGATAATCATTATACTTTAGTTAAGAAGATAAGAATGAAGGAAACTGCAGCGGGTCTATTGGCCCATACAAGACTGCCCTGTTTACACCCAACCCATATCACTCGTATATCTGTCCAACCTATATTTGAAGCCTCCCAACGTGTTTGGTAACATGTTTCAATCATCCACAACTCTATTTCCACGCCAGTGTTTACCTACCCCCCCCCCCCCCCCACGCCTTCAATGCCAAACGCCTCCACTTTCCGTGATAGTCTTTCTTGAGGGACCCTACCAAGCCTCTGCTACAGTCGAGGTATACCACATCATAGTCGCGTCCATAGTCCACTAGATTTTCAACGCTTGTGGTGAATAATATTAGATTGTCGAGCAGGAACAGCCTCTAGTGAAGCCCCGCTGAGAGTCATAAATCAACTTTTGTTTTTTCGAGGTGATTGTAAATTAAGTGTCTGGTTATTGTTTCTAGTAATTTTGCCATAAGTGTTGTTGAATTGATTGGGCAATAGTTTGAGGATTGTGATCTATCTTCCCGTTTGAAGATTAATATCACATTCCCACACCTTACAAACATTCTCACACACAAACACATTAAAACTCATCCCTTACCTCGCTCAAATTTTCCCAGACATCCCCACAAATATCACTACATCCCCCAGAAACGTGTTAATTATACACACACACACACACACACACACACACTCCTCCTAACACCCCCTCAAATACAACCAAGTCCCACTAACGTCCCCAAACCCCTCCCACACCCCAGCCCACCTTCTCCCACCCCCGCCCACCTTCTCCCACACACCTCCATAACCCTCAACAATTTCTCCAAACACAAACTCCCACCATAAACAAACACACATACAAACACCCCCTATACCTCGCACAATGTTCCCCACACCACCCTCCCCCACTCCCCTTCCCAACAAATAATCCCATGCCCCCCCCCCTCCCCTCCCTCTACCTCACCCCCTCACCTCACCCCCCTCACCTCCCCCCCCCCTCACCTCCCCCACAGTAAGACTCCCCTGGACAGGTTACGATCAGAGTGCGATATATAATTACAGGTGCGTTAGTGGCCGTGTTGCTTTACGATAATCACTTTTTTCTTTTCCTTTTTTTTTTTGCATTAGTTGTAAATCGGGCGGGAAGACTCGTAACCACCGAGCGGGTCTGTTAAACCGAATTAGATTTTAGTAATGATAGTCGACCAGAACACACGGTCGCCATTGTTGTTCTCTACCTGTAATTAATACGGTACATTGTGGGTAGTAGAGGCAGGGGGCGGGGGCTGTGGGTTGATCTACGTGGAGGAGGTCGTTATTGTTGTGAGTCAGTGTCGAGTTGTATCTCAGGTATGGTTCGTTTACCCCCGTGTATGTGTAAGGGGGTGTGGGTGGTGTGGATGAGTGTGTGTGAGGTGGGGTGGTGTGGATGTGTGTGTGTGTGTGAGGTGGTGTGGATGTGTGTGTGTGTGTGAGGTGGTGTGGATGGGTCTGTGGGGAAGGGGGAGAAAGTTATCGTTGATATTCATGATTGTTTTTTTTTTTTTTACCCAAACAATAATACGTGTTTTATTTTTGTTTAACTATCGAATGTTATCAACTTAGACAACTAAGAAGCGTTTACAAAATAATAAACCCTGTACGTATAGTTTTAATGATTATAGTGAATTGGTTTAGTTTACTAGAAAGGTTACTCTGGTTTAGTGTGTATCTGATGTGTGGACAATAGTGTAGATGATGGCTTGAGGAGAAACAGGATTTACATAGAACAGGTTTAAGTGTAGTTGTTCCGTGAGACCCAGACCAGTGTGTGTGAGGGGGGGGGGGGGGAATAGTAGTGTTTAATAACTATTCTTGTTTATCTTATTTTATCTCTTATCTTAACTATATTATTTACAGCCTTAGTTATCTTTTAATTATCTTGTTCTTCCTCTCTCATCTTCCCTTTCATCTTTCACTCCTTGACCAATAAGAACTAGACCTCATTTCGAACAGGTTTATTTAAGTCCACCTCAGTACTACCTGTGTCTAATTGGTAATTGTATGTTCAGGTGTGAGGAGGCAGTAGTCAGTCTCTCTCTCTCTCTCTCTCAGAAAATTTAATCTCACGTCCTCGTAATTATCTCTCTCTCTCTCTCTCTCTCTCAGAAAATTTAATCTCACGTCCTCGTAATTATCTCTCTCTCTCTCTCTCTCTCTCACCCGGACACAGTAGCTCAGATAACAACATTTGATACACTCATTACACAACAAAAGCGACAAATACAACAAAGACTGCAGAGAGACAGGTGGGCTACAGGTGGACTGGAGAAATTAATTACGATGTGGACCCTCTCACCCACCTGCCCCCTCTGAGGTCCCTGTGAAAGTGTCATAGTGAACATTGTACCTCCAAGGGATGAGGGTTGAATTATTGTTCTCAAAGGGTTAAGCGAAAGTTCTCAAAGGGTTAGAAGAACATTCAATGGGTTAAGCTACGTTCTCAAAGGGTTAAGCGAAAGTTCTCAAAGGGTTACGCGAACGCTCTCAAAGGAAGCGAAAGTTCTCAAAGGGTTAAACGAACGTTCTGAAAGGTTTTGTTAATGTTTTCAGAAGGTTAATTATATTATTCTTCAAGGGCCACAAGTCATCGTCCTTAAAGGGTTATGCCGTCATCTTTAGGAAGTTAATTCATCATTCTCAAAGGGTTATAAGCCATTGTCATCAGAGGGGTTGTCGTCGTGGTCAAAGGGTTAAGTTTAGGCTATTGTGTTCATTCTCACTCTTCCCTATTATACTGTAGATGTTGTTAGGTTTAGGTGTTGTAGCCCGACACACACACACACACACTACAATCCCTCGAGTTCGACCTTCTCTTTTGTCTAGTACGTCACAACACCACCAGAGCGCGAAGACAAACAAACAGAGGACCAGTTAGCGCAAGGGGTCTCAGGGGGGGGGGGGGCGACACTCTCTCTCTCTCTCTCTCTCTCTCTCTCTCTCTCTCTCTCTCTCTCCTCAGTCACAGTAAATTTCCACCCTTGTAATTATGTCATTGTTTTGTGGTGGGTAATCTGAGAGAGAGTTAAGGGTCATAATTAATATTTAAACCCAGTGATTATGGTCTTTATATGCCCTCATCCTTATTATCATTCGGTGCTGCAGTGAAACGTAATAATGTAGAACCGTATTTTTATCTGTTTCTCCTTCTTTTTTTTCTTTCGTTTTTGTTTTTCTTTCATATTTCTTAGTTTTTTCTTTCGCTTTCATCTTTTTAATTGTGGTGATGATGGTGATGATTAAAATGGTGATGATAGTGATAGTGGTGATGATGGTGATAATGACAGTGATATATTACTCGGTTTGTATATAATAAGGAGCTGTATCTGACTCCCTCCCCCCCCCCCCGAAAAACTCCCTCGTTCGTAAAAAAAAAACTATCGGTAGGTCAGTCAGTTGTGGTAGACAATGAGACTTGTAAATGTATACAGGTGTACTGGAGATGGCGTAGAGTTATCTGTACTTAATTACCCGTGCAGTGACTTCCAGGTGAGTTAAGGTGAGCTGATTCATCCTATTATTCAAGGAGGTTCTGCAGACAATCCCCCAATACACCTGAAGACATTGATGGTCACTTCAGGTGTTATTGGTGATAATGGTGTTATTATCCTGGTGGTTACTTGGTGTTTCTTAACTACCTATTATTACTTGGTTTAAATGCTTAATGTAGATAAGTAGTAGTTCATTATATTAAGTATTCATGGTCTGACCTTAGCGAATATTACCCAATTTTCTTTTTAAATGCCTGATTGGAGGAAAATACTTCTATATAAAGTTACTCAACACAACAGAAAAGACTTGAACTATATACACATGGGAGGTCAATTAATATCGTAGTAATAAGTGCATTAATAAACACATAAATAGACCCTGAAACTGCTGCGGTATATAACTGTTCCATAAGATTAACACATAATAAGTTTATAGGTGACCCACCGGACAACTACTCTCGTAGCTTGTTCACCACGTTCATATTTGTACTGTAATCTAGACTTAATTATATGATACAAAGTCACTTATAACTATTTAAAAAAATATATTATTATATTATATATATATTACGCGGACTTCCAGATTTATTTCATTGTTTTCCTAATCTTTAAGCCGCTTATTTGTTGGCATTTGTTTAGGAAAAGTAAATATTAACAAAAGATACTCGCAAGTGACTTTGTAACATATAATTAAGTCTAGATGATAATACAAATACTGTATATGGAGTAATGTCGATCAGCCGTAACTTCTATGTATATATTTAATTTTATTTTATTTTTATTTTTTGGAAACAACAAAAAACCTGAGGCTGTGTTGATGGTAGAGCAGTAGTAACGTGTTCCCTTCTCACTACTGCGTCTCGTTCACGCTCCTCGGGTGTTATCCAGCGTGACTACCAAACAGTGCACAGACCGTCTCCGTCCGTCTGGTAAACTGACAAGCGGTGAAAATTATAAATTACCAACAAATACTTGACTTAATTGTTAGTTTTTTATGCCTTTCACCTGCACATCAGTAAGTCCAGTCAGTGAACGTGTCTGTGATAAAGGTAAATACGCCCAGTCATTTAGAACATACCTGAAGACTCGTTACCTCGACCTTGTTGTCTGAGTTCCAGCTCCAACCCAGAGAGAGAGAGAGTAGTGATACGGGTGTGGTGGCTGCGGTAGTAGAGGTGGTACAGGTGTGGTGGCTGCGGTAGTAGAGGTGGTACAGGTGTGGTGGCTGCGGTAGTAGAGGTGATACAGGTGTGGTAGTAGAGGTGGTACAGGTGTGGTGGCTGTGGTAGTAGTAGAGGTGGAACAGGTGTGGTGGCTGTAGTAGTAGTAGAGGTGGAACAGGTGTGGTGGCTGTGGTAGAAGAGGTGGTACAGGTGTGGTGGCTGTAGTAGTAGAGGTGGTACAGGTGTGGTGGCTGTGGTAGTAGAGGTGGTACAGGTGTGGTGGCTGTGGTAGTAGAGGTGGTACAGGTGTGGTGGCTGTGGTAGTAGAGGTGGTACAGGTGTGGTGGCTGTGGTAGTAGAGGTGGTACAGGTGTGGTGGCTGTAGTAGTAGAGGTGGTACAGGTGTGGTGGCTGTGGTAGTAGAGGTGGTACAGGTGTGGTGGCTGTGGTAGTAGAGGTGGTACAGGTGTGGTGGCTGTAGTAGTAGAGGTGGTACAGGTGTGGTGGCTGTGGTAGTAGAGGTGGTACAGGTGTGGTGGCTGTGGTAGTAGAGGTGGTACAGGTGTGGTGGCTGTAGTAGTAGTAGAGGTGGTACAGGTGTGGTGGCTGTAGTAGTAGAGGTGGTACAGGTGTGGTGGCTGTGGTAGTAGAGGTGGTACAGGTGTGGTGGCTGTGGTAGTAGAGGTGGTACAGGTGTGGTGGCTGTGGTAGTAGTAGAGGTGGTACAGGTGTGGTGGCTGTGGTAGTAGTAGAGGTGGTACAGGTGTGGTGGCTGTGGTAGTAGTAGAGGTGGTACAGGTGTGGTGGCTGTAGTAGTAGAGGTGGTACAGGTGTGGTGGCTGTGTAGTAGTAGAGGTGGTACAGGTGTGGTGGCTGTGGTAGTAGAGGTGGTACAGGTGTGGTGGCTGTGGTAGTAGAGGTGGTACAGGTGTGGTGGCTGTGGTAGTAGAGGTGGTACAGGTGTGGTGGCTGTAGTAGTAGAGGTGGTACAGGTGTGGTGGCTGTGGTAGTAGAGGTGGTACAGGTGTGGTGGCTGTGGTAGTAGAGGTGGTACAGGTGTGGTGGCTGTAGTAGTAGAGGTGGTACAGGTGTGGTGGCTGTAGTAGTAGAGGTGGTACAGGTGTGGTGGCTGTAGTAGTAGAGGTGGTACAGGTGTGGTGGCTGTGGTAGTAGAGGTGGTACAGGTGTGGTGGCTGTGGTAGTAGAGGTGGTACAGGTGTGGTGGCTGTAGTAGTAGAGGTGGTACAGGTGTGGTGGCTGTAGTAGTAGAGGTGGTACAGGTGTGGTGGCTGTGGTAGTAGAGGTGGTACAGGTGTGGTGGCTGTAGTAGTAGAGGTGGTACAGGTGTGGTGGCTGTGGTAGTAGAGGTGGTACAGGTGTGGTGGCTGTAGTAGTAGAGGTGGTACAGGTGTGGTAGTAGAGGTGGTACAGGTGTGGTGGCTGTGGTAGTAGAGGTGGTACAGGTGTGGTGGCTGCGGTAGTAGAGGTGGTACAGGTGTGGTGGCTGTGGTAGTAGAGGTGGTACAGGTGTGGTGGCTGTGGTAGTAGTAGAGGTGGTACAGGTGTGGTGGCTGTAGTAGTAGAGGTGGTACAGGTGTGGTGGCTGTGGTAGTAGAGGTGGTACAGGTGTGGTGGCTGTGGTAGTAGAGGTGGTACAGGTGTGGTGGCTGTGGTAGTAGAGGTGGTACAGGTGTGGTGGCTGTGGTAGTAGTAGAGGTGGTACAGGTGTGGTGGCTGTGGTAGTAGAGGTGGTACAGGTGTGGTGGCTGTGGTAGTAGTAGAGGTGGTACAGGTGTGGTGGCTGTGGTAGTAGAGGTGGTACAGGTGTGGTGGCTGTGGTAGTAGTAGAGGTGGTACAGGTGTGGTGGCTGTGGTAGTAGAGGTGGTACAGGTGTGGTGGCTGTGGTAGTAGAGGTGGTACAGGTGTGGTGGCTGTGGTAGTAGTAGAGGTGGTACAGGTGTGGTGACTGTGGTAGAAGCTCACCTTGTCCGTCACGCCTGAGTGAGCACCAGAGGTCAAGTGTGAAGAAACACACCCTGTCGCTCGGGTCACTAAGGAGAAGAGGGAAGGGGAGGGGGTAGGGGTAGGGGTAGGGGGACGGGGAGGGGGTAGGGGGAGGGGTTAGGGGGACGGGGAGGGGTGGAGGGGGAGGGGACGGGGAGGGGGGAAGCTGGTATGTCGAGTTGTATACTCTAGCCTAGGTCTGCCGCCTGTCTGGTCTGCTGCCTGTCTAGGCTGTTGCATGTCTGGTGTGCTGCATGTCTGGTCTACTGCCTGTCAGGTCTGCTATTTGTTTGGTCTGCTGCGTGTCTGGTCTGCTGTTTGTCTGGTCTGCTGCATGTCTGATCTGCTGCCTGTCTGGTCTGCTATTTGTTTGGTCTGCTGCATGTCTGGTCTGCTGCCTGTCTGGTCTGCTGCATCTGCCTGTCTGATCTGCTGCCTGACTGGTCTGCTGCCTGACTGGTCTGCTGCATGTCTGGTCTGCTGCATGTCTGGTCCTCTGTTTGTCTGGTCTGCTGTTTGTCTGGTCTGCTATTTGTCTGGGCCGCTGCAATTGCCTGTCTGGTCTGCTGCCTGTCTGGTCTGCTGCATGTCTGGTCTTCTGTTTGTCTGGTCTGCTGCCTGTCTGGTCTGCTGTTTGTCTGGTCTGCTGTTTGTCTGGTCTGCTGCCTGTCTGGTCTGCTGCCTATCTGCTCTTCTGTTTGGCTGGTCTGCTGTTTCTCTGGTCTTTTGCTTGTCTGGTCTGCTGCTTATCTGGTCTGCTGCTTGTCTCGTCTGCTATTTGTCTGGTCTGCTGTTTGTCTGATATGCTGTTTGTCTGGTCTGCTATTTGTCTGGTCTGCTGCCTGTCTGGTCTGCTGTTTGTCTGATATGCTGACTCTCTGGTCTGCTGTTTGTCTGGTCTGCTATTTGTCAGGTCTGCTGCCTGTCTGGTCTGCTGCCTGTCTGGTCTGCTGCCTATCTGCTCTGCTGTTTGTCTGGTCTGCTATTTGGCTGGTCTGCTGCTTGTCTGGTCTGCTGCCTATCTGCTCTGCTGTTTGTCTGGTCTGCTATTTGTCTGGTCTTCTGCTTGTCTGGTCTGCTGTTTGTCTGATATGCTGTTTGTCTGGTCTGCTATTTGTCAGGTCTGCTGCCTGTCTGGTCTGCTGCCTGTTTGGTCTGCTGTTTGTCTGATATGCTGACTCTCTGGTCTGCTGTTTGTCTGCTCTGCTGTTTGTATGGTCTGCTATTTGTCTGGTCTGCTGCCTGTCTGGTCTGCTGTCTCCGCCTCCCTATTCTTCCCATCTTTATTGTGTGTTTTTTTTATTGAAGGTTTATCGAGTTTTTTATTATTATTATTATTATTATTATTATTATTATTATTATTATTATTGTTGTTGTTGTTGTTATTGTTGTTGTTGTTGTTGTTGTTGTTGTTGTTATACAATCATCATTACTATTGTTCTTATCATTGTTGTTGTTGTTTTTACCTTTATTATTACGTCACCTCAAATTACCAGGTGTTCTTGTTTGGTTCTTCATACATTAAATTATTTCTGTATATTACTCCTCTGGACCCTTAGGTTACACCACTGAAAAAGGCTTATTTTAGTCCTCGCCATAATTACATTAATTATTTAAGTGTGTAATTACTGATATTAAACCTTTTTTGGCTGAATGTTATTATGAAAATCAGGGGGATAATTGACCCGTTGTTGACATAAGGAAGAGGAGGAGGGTGGGTGAGGGAGGTGGGTGGGGGAGGAAGGGGGTGAGGGAGGAGGGTGGGGGAGGATGGGGTGGGGGAGGGAGGAGGGTGGGGGAGGAAGGTGGGTGAGGGAGGAGGAGGGTGGGGGGTGAGGGAGGAGGAAATGTCTGTGTGTGTGTGTGTGTTCGACCTTGTTTACTTTTGAGTTAATAATACGTTTTTGTGGGTTTGAAGTCACTGGGTTCCGTCATTTTAATAGACTACCACCATCAGTAGACCTCTCCACTACTCTAACACGACTGGTACTGAGTAGACCCACCTACTCCATCCCTACCACTACCCCTCCTCACTACCCCTCCTCACTACACCTCCCCTCCTCTCACTACCCCTCCCCTCTCCTCCCATTACCCCTCCCCTCCTCATCTCACAACTCTACCCCCTCCCTATTCCTCCCCATCTCACTTTCCCATCCCCTCCACTCCTTCCTCCCACTACTTTCCCCCTCCCCATCTCCCATTCCCTCCCCATCCCCTCCCCATCTCCCATTCCCTCCCCATCTCCCATTCCCTCCCCATCTCCCATCCCCTTCCCATCCTCTCCCCATCCCCCCTCCCTCCCACAACCCCTTCCCAACTCACAAGTGAAAACCACAGTTCGTCAGTTGTAATGTGGAATTACTAAGATCAGTAGATTAAGGAGGTCATATGGTGGGTTCAGTGTAGTCACGATGTGTGTGTGTGTGTGTGTGTGTGTGTGTGTGTGTGTGTTTTATTCATTTATTAAGTTTAAGTTATATAGTGAATATGTTTATTTTATTTATGCATTTATTTATTTACTTATCATAATACACAATTTGCAACACAACCTCACAACACAACCTCACAACACAACCTCAGAATACAACCTCACAACACAACCTCAGAATATAACCTCACAGCACAACCTCACAACAAAACCTTAGACTACAACCTCACAACACAACCTCAGAATACAACCTCACAGCACAACCTCACAACACAACCTCACAACAAAACCTTAGACAACAACCTCACAACAAAACCTTAGACTACAACCTCACAACACAACCCCTCAACACAACCACACAAGAGAGCTCATTATCATTATGTAAATCAGTGTTATCAGCCGCTTGGTGTCGTCTCGGTGTCAGGGAGAAGATTACTTATCATGGCGGTGCTGACTATTGGAGCTGACAGTCTTATCAGCTCTTATCAGCCTGAAGCGACGATGATCCAGGTTCACGATATCTATACTCTGACTTCGAACTGGTCCGTATCTGTACTTTATAAATGAACTGGTCCGTATCTGTACTTTATAAATGAACTGGTCCGTATCTGTACTTTATAAATGAACTGGTCCGTATCTGTACTTTATAAATGAACTGGTCCGTATCTGGCGAGGGCTAGTGGAGATTGTGCAGGTTAGTCAGGGTGGCGCAGGCTTGTGTTGGTTGTGCAGGCTGGTGTGGGCGGTATAGGCCGGTGAGTGCGGTATAGGCCGGTGAAAGCTGCGCAGGCTGGTGAAGGCGGTACAGGCTGGTGAGGACAGCGCGGCGGACCCTCCTTCACCGAGATTACCAAATTACCAATCACAGCGTCTCGTTACCAAGATAAGACGACTCGCTAACACCAGCACTGACACATTCCAACGGGCTAATTTCAGCGTTTTATCACAACCAGATGTCCAAGTTGTGGCGCGAGAGAGTTTGTTCCATCTAATCAGAAATGCTAGACACTGTTCGAATCCTGATGCAGATATATAATTTATCAAACCAAATTGTTGATATGAAGCATCTGTGTAAAGGTTGAGTAATATTAGAGATTTGTGGGAATAAATCGATCATGGTACAAGGTGTTTTAGGTAAATTTCGTATCATCAGCAGGTCAAGAATTTTACCAACACGAGAGACTGGTCCGTGTGGGTTATAAATCTCGATGGTGTGTCACTCTAGAAGCCTGTATTATCAGTCCGCGTGCGTCGCTAATATCAAGTCTTGTAAATTAGTTTCCTATATAAAGAGTTTTAACACACTAAGCCGCTAATATTTGTAACATTATACACGGACTGATAATATTAGCAACATGATACACTGACTGTTAATGTTAATGACATTACTACACTAAACCACTATTGCCAGTGACATGACACATTAAACAACAAATACTAGTGACATGACGCACCAAACAGCTAAGATCAGTGACATGACACACCAAACAGCTAAGATCAGTGACATGACACACCAAACAGCTAAGATCAGTGACATGACACACCAAACAGCTAAGATCAGTGACATGACACACCAAACAGCTAAGATCAGTGACATGACACACCAAACAGCTAAGATCAGTGACATGACACACCAAACAGCTAAGATCAGTGACATGACACACCAAACAGCTAAGATCAGTGACATGACACACCAAACAGCTAAGATCAGTGACATGACACACCAAACAGCTAAGATCAGTAACATGACACACCAAACAGCTAAGATCAGTAACATGACACACCAAACAGCTAAGATCAGTGACATGACACACCAAACAGCTAAGATCAGTAACATGACACACCAAACAGCTAAGATCAGTAACATGACACACCAAACAGCTTATACCAGCGGTTAATAAAATCGCTTACGTAAGAAACTGGTGAAGTTAAGTCGCAAATATTGGATCGTCTATCACGTTAGATTATTAGCGGATTATTTTATCAAAGATGTTAATAATAGCTCTTTAAGTACAGCTCGGGACCTGCCTGAACATGGTCTACCTCCCTTGTGGTCAGAAGTCAGCAATCATGAAAGTTTGTATATACGATAAATAAAGGTAAAAAATCGTAACTTAAAGATATTATACTATATTTAACCTTTTGACTTAAGGTAAAACATTAAAAAAAAAAAAAAGATATCGTATAAAAATAGCATCAGATTCATTATAAAACACTTCCCTTAACTTGATTTGATTATTAACTTCATTTAGCAACAGGTAGGAGATAAATATTACAGTTAGGTATAAAGTTTATATATGCAAGTTAAGGTAGAGTCTCGGTGTGATGTTGACGACATTTTAGGATTTCATTATTTGTGTTACAGCTTTTGGACTACCTTGGGATGGGAGGGGGGGGGGGAGAGACTTTAAGTGAAGCTGGCTGGTGTGTGGGGGGTGGGGTGGGTTGAGCAGGCTGGATTAGGGTAGGTGGAGGGGCTGGGGTGGGATGGGTGGAGGCGCTGGATTGGGGTAGGTGGAGCAGGGGGGGGTTGAGAGGAGGGGATGGGGTGGAAAATCTTCAGGTGGAGCGGGCTGGGGGGGGGGAGGGTTCTTCAGGTGATTCCAGGTTTTAAATCAAGGATGGAGATAACTTAATTGTTAATTCTTCAGGTACGAGGGATATTCTTACCTGTACCAACCTTAGCAAATCTGGACTTGCATTTAGAGATAGGCGTTGTACGTCGTGGTTGGTCGTGCGTCATCTGTCGTGGTCGTACGCGTGGTTGCCATAGGAAGAAAATAATTAGTAATAATAATGATAATGATAATAATGTTAATA
Organism: Homarus gammarus; assembly: GCA_958450375.1. Lineage (NCBI taxonomy): Eukaryota > Metazoa > Arthropoda > Malacostraca > Decapoda > Nephropidae > Homarus > Homarus gammarus. The sequence continues at coordinate 1,572,309 of CAUDMG010001871.1, forward strand.
ATAACAATAATAATAATAGGAGGGACTAATATATATAAATAATAATAGAACAGGTAGAAGACGAAGAAGAAGACGAAGAAGACGAAGACGAAGAAGACGAAGACGAAGAAGAAGAAGAAGACTAAAAAGACGAAGAAGAAATTGCGATAAAACTTGAACAATATTTACAAGAAAGAAAAACATGTAGTATGTGATTTACCAGTCTTGTGAGTACTGGCAGGCGATGAACACCCACCTACACCAGCCTACACCCACCTTCACCAACCTACACTCATCTACACCAACCTACACCCATCCACACCCGCCTTCACCAACCTGTACCAGCCTACATACACCTTCACCATCCTATACACCCATGTGCACCAACCTACTCTCACACCCACCTATACCCACCTTACTAAATATCTGAATGACTAACTAGATTGTCCTGACTGGCAAAGGACAAACCAGAAGTCATATTAACTGGCAGGTGGGCAGGTGAGAGCAGTCATGGATGTTATGGTTGTGGTCAAGGAGTGGCAGCCAGTGTGGTTAATGGATGACTGTGTGAGGGGGAGGGGGGGTGGATGTGAGAGAGGGGGTAGACTGTGACGGATGACCCTCTAACACTTTATTGAATGAGGAGAAGTGAAGGTATACCGAGCAAACGTAAATCATTCCTGTTGTCTTCTTTTTACAGTCTGCACGATCCATACCTCTGCTTACGTGAGTCGGTCCAGTTTCCACCTCTGTTAACCTTACTGATGGATAGTTTTTCCTCAAAGTGGCTGCCTGAGAGAGAAAGATCATCCCCTTTGAAGTTTGTTTTGATTCCCTATACAAACCATGACTCGAGAGCCCCCCCCCCCCCAAAAAAAAAAAAAAATCCCAGGCTTGGAGTACCACAGTGATAACTCAGTGGGGTGTGGCTCCCTTGTCTGGGTTTGTGATATTTGTGTGATGGTGCAGTGGAGGGGTAGGGGTAGGGGGTAAGATGCTTGTATATTCACTATTAAATCGGATTTCTTCCCCTCGACTGTTATTTGTTCACCATCTCTCTTGTAAGATAATGCCGTAGTGTTTCTTGTTCCTTGAAGTTATCTCTCTCTCTCTCTCTCTCTCTCTCTCTCTCTCTCTCTCTCTCTCTCTCTCTCTCTCTCTCTCTCTCTCTCTCTCTTACAAGATACATCAGTGACCTACAGTCCGTAGGTCTCTGTCAGGCTAGGGATGATAGTGATAGCAACAACTGCTAAAATTATAGCTGAATTATATGAATTTTGTCATTTCCACTGTTGGTAGGGAGGTGCGGGTGTCCTCGGGGATGGTCGTATTCCTCCACCAGGGGCGGATCGACCCCTACAAATACCCCCCAACCCTACCAAATATTTATTTATGAGTCTATGGCTTTCAATGTGTTCGGGATTTTGTTTTATCAATAACTCGGGCGAAACTGAGTAACTCGGCTAACAATGATAAAAGAAGAAAACAGAGGAAGATAAACCATTGTCTTCATAAAAATAATAATAACTCGGTTACCACAACTCTGATTTTCATGCTCATGTGTTTGACCTTTGACCGGGTTTGGAGTACAATTATCATTTACTACAAAATGGAGGGTGTTAGAGCTATCGTAAAGATTTTATTTTTAATATGAAGGTGACACCGTATATAAATGCTGAGGAAATTCTATATTGTGTTCAAAAATGTACAATCATATAAACGCAATTTTTTTCAAAGTTTGTCAGATGAGAGAATATACGCGCCAAAATGCTTTTAAGTTTTAAGTTTGTAAAATTAAATCAGAGCCAATATCCCCATCCCCCACCCGCGTTGTTTTAGAAAATAAAATGCCTGAAAATAAATACATGTGATATTGTGATAAGATACATTGAATCAAGTCGTTTTTACTACTGTATGTCGCTTAAGAGAAGGATGGTGATTATTAATAGGATTTTTGGCTGGGTTTAGTCACTACAGTGTCTGCCCTCCTTGACCTTCCTGATGGATGTGCTTTTCTAATATACGAGGAATATTTTTTCCAGCGTGGTGTGAGCCAGGCCGTGACTACCACCTCATCGCCCCTTAATTTGATGTAAATAAACAGGTGTATCAGTCAGGTCAGCTGGTGGAGTGCCTCGTGCAATGTTCCTCACCCTGGACATAAATGGTAGATAAGTCGATAAGAAAGACAGGAAGAACATAAATAAAAGTGTAATGAAAATTGAAAAAGTTTTGTCGTTTTCGCAGCTACATGGACCAACAGAGAGGCTGTATATAGTGTAGGACCCAGGAGCTTCATCAGGGACCTAACTGTTGGTAGCCGCGGCGGGAGGTGCGTCATTGAGCGTATCGTGTACCAGCTACTGCCGCCCCGTGACCAATCCTCCAGTCACACCTGATGATGGATCATCCCTAAACTCGTTTTAATTTTGGATGCTCCCGTCGCCGTCCCACCGTCCATCATCCACAGTTCTCCTCCTCGGCTGATGTATCGCCCCTGCCGTCCTTGCAACTTCTTTTCAAAGAGTACCACTGCAAGCGGCCGATCGTTCATCTGGCGTAGGTTTCAGAAGCGTGTATTTGTGGGCTGTTAGGTACGATAGCCAACATTCGTCTGGCGTAAGTTTCATAGACGTGTAATAAGTGTGGAAAAGAGGCAGGAAATCGATTGTTTGGCGCAGGCTTCATAAACGTTACACTGGGAGTACAATGACAGCCAGACGATGTAGTGAGCAGCTAGCGGCCCGTCGAGGTTCAGAATTTCAGAGTTGCGGCCCGCGAGTTCTGTCAATTGTTGTCCTTGGGTACAGAAATACAGAAAATGGTGCAGTTGCCGCTACAACCAATAGCTGCCAATATTTAAAGATTTCTTGTTCATTATTATGCATAATTTACAAATTATATATTTTATATAATTAATTTAAGATTTAACTGATCCATCACATTTACAAAAATATTTTTTAAACATGACAAAAGGGGAGGTGAGGAGTCACGTCCAAGCTCCCGCTCCAGAGTCAGTGTGCTCCAGTTCATCTAATTCTGTGTGCTATAAGATGTTGAAAATGTATTTATATATATTCTGGTTTTGTAAGTGGGTTATGACCAAGTCTTCAAGGATGAGGCACCACTGAGATCAGGGAGGATCACTCACGTGGCTCACTTGGCTGACCATCACTGACGTACAATGATCGTGCTGCCCTTGTTTATATCTATGTACGGATGTGTGTACGCTTGGCGCCCACCCCCCACAACCCCCAGCTTTTGTGTGTGTGTGTGTGTTACCCAGAGAGCTGGCGTCAGCCGTGTGCTACTTGTTGTGTTGCACAACTTAGTGAGGGCGCGGTGAAGGGAGTCATAACAAGTGTTACCAGAATGTACTCGCCACCTCCCTCACCATCCTCCCTACCTCATCAACGCTATTTTTAACTTCTATTATCATTTTTTTTCATTATTATCATGTATTTTTATTGTCAGAATCCATTTATTTTTACTTGTTCTGGTAATTTCAACTTATGGTGCTTCTATTATTGTTGTGTATGATCACGTGACTACGATCTACTGTTTGGTGTTTTACGATTATATTTTTGGTGTGAGGTTGACGTCTCCTGGTGTTGGTAAACAGTGGGTGAGAGTGATCAGCTGATGACGGTAAACAGTGGGTGAGAGTGATCAGCTGATGGCGGTAAACAGTGGGTGAGAGTGATCAGCTGATGGCGGTAAACAGTGGGTGAGAGTGATCAGCTGATGACGGTAAACAAGGGTGACAGATGAGATGACGACAGGAGGCGACGGATGAGAGCGGCCGGTCAGCTGATGATGGTAAACAAACCGTCGTGAGTGGGTGCATCAGATGAAGGTTTTATAAGGTGCGAGATGTTGAGTGTGTTGACAGGCAGGTTATGGTGACACCGAGCGGGATAATGAGTGTAACACGCAAGATCTCCGCCGTGATAGTAATCGGGGGTGCGGAGGGAGGGAGGGAGGCTGTGCAAGTTGTCCGTGACCCACAAAATCTCTCGAGACTACATCAGCTGACTCACTGTTGTCACCGTGTTGGCAAGATAAAAAGAGACAGGGAGAGAGAGAGAGAGAGATAAGGAGAGAAGGCCAGAGAAAGGACCAATAAGAAAAAAAAACACCTAAGATAAAAAGGTGACTGATAAAGGGAGGAGTCAAAAACAATTGATGAGGGCTAATGATACATAAATTAACCACTGTCCCGCGTGGCAGTGAACAGTGATATCACCCACATGACTCTGACCTATATATACTGTTAATGAATATGATGTATTCCTTTGTGATAAGAGGAGTAATACACGGTTGATTTACGCGAGAGAAAGGTCATAGGGAGTCGGCAACAATCCAGGGGTACACCAGGCGAACTGTCATGACCGCTGCTAAATACCCCCCACGATAACTCTCCAGCACTGCATCACCGTAATGATGAGCCCCCACCTCACCTCATGCATTGTAACATTTATGTACCCCAGACTGACCCCATACCCTGCTAGATGACCCCATACTGTGACCCAGGCCCTGCGAGGTGACCCCAGTCTGTGACCCAGGCCCTGCAAGGTGACCCCAGTCTGTGACCCAGGCCCTGCGAGGTGACCCCAGTCTATGACCCAGGCCCTGCTGGATGATGTCAGATTTTGACCCAAAACTATCCAGCGAGTCCCAGACTGTGACCCAGACCCTGCTAGATGACCCCAGACAGGGCCAGCTGGTAACCCCGGCAACCAACGCACAAACAACAACAACTGTTGACACTGATGTGCTTGAGTGTAGAGGCCGGCTCAAGGGGAGGGGGTGGGCGTGGTGTTGGCAGCCTACCCACACTTTTACCCACAGTTCAGACCCCCCTTCAGACAACCTTTACCCACAATTCCTTCCATAATCCTAGTCTTAACAATACTTCTACCTCCCTGCCCACACTACTACCCCCTGCCCACATCACTACCCCCTGCCCACATCACTACCCCCTGCCCACATTACTACCCCCTGCCCACATTACTACCCCCTGCTCACATTACCACCCCCTGCCCACATTACTATCCCCTGCCCACACTACTACCCCCTGCCCACATTACTACCCCCTGCCCACATTACTACCCCCTGCCCACATTACTACCCCCTGCCCACACTACTACCCCCTGCCCACACTACTGCCCCCCCTGCCCACACTACTGCCCCCCTGCCCACACTACTACCCCCCTGCCCACACTACTACCCCCTTGCCCACACTACTACCTCCCTGCCCCCACTACTACCCCCTGCCCACATTACTACCCCCTGCCCACATTACTACCCCCTGCCCACACTACTACCCCCTGCCCACACTACTACCCCCTGCCCACCCCTACCTGCCTCTCTGCCAGGACTGGTACGCTCCGAGTCGTAAGCTACACGTTCTCTGGCTGGGGACAGTTGAGGTTATCTAATTGTTATAAAGTTACAGTGTACTTTTGACGCCAGCCTGACCACTAGTTTACCATAGGTTGTCAGCTCTCAGGGTCTTCTTAGGCGCGTCACTCTGCTAACTACATATACTGAATACAAGAGGTCAAAATAATGTCAACACTACATTATAATTCCATCGTGGTTAGATGCGTGGCTCCTGTCCCCAATTACGATGAAGAATAAAATTATTAATGTTTTTGAATCTTTGTTGAGGTCAGCCCACATTAGTCCTTAAGTGAGTGTGTGTGTGTGTGTGTGTGTGTGTAGGAGGTCCAGCCAGGCTCCTTCCTGACTTGGGCGGGACGGTGACTGGCAGCCCTCAATAGTCTAGTCTTCAAGGAGCTAAATGTTGAATATTCTAGACCTTCTCCCTTTTATATCATTTTATTTTTTCCTTTTGAAAGAATTTGTGGGGTTAAGACCAGATAGCCAAAAGGGGTACAGTATATTACCACTAGCTGTTCGGTTATAATTATTCAGACCAGTTATACCAGTTTACAGGCGCCAGGCCATCAGAAGTCATCGAAAATTTACAAATCTTATATTTTAGCCCATTTTTGTTCCCGGTAAATCAAGTGGGAGACAACAGGAAAATGTTGTATTAGTTTGTGAATGTTGGTGGCTGTCTCCCTGGTGGTCTCGTGTGGTTGTTACTCTTTCTCTCGTCTTCACCTTGAGTTGAGGACGAGCGGCCGACAGTGCTTGTCGTCTACGTCTGGCAAGTTTTGTGACGAGTTATTAACATACTTTTGACGTGTGAACAAAAAGTTTTACAGTATTTGAATTAGTTGAGAAACGAAAGTGAACACAGAAGTATAAACTGACACTGGACAACTGCGTGTTTGTTGTTCATAAAATCCAGTGTTATTGTTTTTACCGAGTTAAAATAAAAATAATGTAAATAACTTGTTCAGCTGAACATCTCAGATGAAGTCATAAATCAAGAACGATGAGGAACTTGTCATTGTTTGTTTTTGTTGCTTTTAAATCATCATAAAATTAACGTGTTTTTCTCTCCCTCAGGTGAGTGACGGCGATGACTGGCTCCCTCCCTCCCGAGACACAGTTGCCATATCATCAACTGATGGATGGAAGAGGTTGGTAACACTGTAGTCATGTCACCTGGTAACGCAGGGGAAAAAGGTTATTTAGGTGACCCCGAGGACAGACCTTTCACATAGATAAAACACATAAATACAGATAAATAGGAAAAAAGTTTAAACAAATCTCCATGGATTGAATGATGACCTTTTAGCGGGAGCTCCCAGAGTGTAACGCACAGGCAGGCAGCACAGTTCCCCCGACTCTATTATTTAAGCGAAGGAGCTGGTCTGGGGACGAAAACATTAAAAGTACCAAAAGGTCCCCTAAAATAAACCCTTGCCCTAGAGCCTTTTGTCCTAGGTTCGGACCTGATTAACTCAAGTCGTGACACGTCGCTAAGTTAGGTGAGATTTTTTCCTCTTACTGAAAGAAGGCGAGACACGGGGGAGGTCTGGCAGTAGTTCCCGAGTGCGAGGATTGTACGGAGGGAGGAATAGTTAGCCGCCTCCCGCTCTACATACTTCATTACCCTTAATTTATAAAAGGCCAATAGTCCTCGGAAGTAAAACTGGTAAATAATCTGGTCACCATTATTCACACAATACTGCCCCCCCACTCTGCCTTCCCCACTCTCTGCCCTTCCCACTCCGCCCTTCCCCACTCTGCCCTCTCCACTCTCTGCTCCCCACACCCGACCCCCCACACTCTCCCTCTTCCGACACCTTTATCATTTAGTGAAGGTCTTTGATAAATGTATTTTGGCAGTTACTGGGGTTCGAATATTATAGTCTGAGCGCATATATATATATATATATATATATATATATATATATATATATATATATATATATATATATATATATATATATATAAACTTTGGTTTGTCACTTGCTGACTCCTGAACATTTCTCTCCATAATTGAACGCAATACAAACATAAATATAATTCATTGGCCAATTGTCAAACTCGTCGCCTCAAGCCATTGTTGTCTCGCGCTCCTCCCTCTCAATATATTGGCGGTAAAAGCTGGATAGAAATATATTAGATATAAATAAACAGGAATGAACTAGTGACGCCGACACTGGCGAGTGTGTACAATAAGTGTGACCACATTATTGATGAACTTTAACCCACGCAACCTGAACAATATGGCACAAACTCTATATCTGTCCTCAGTTGTCAGTGGGAATTATTGTGTAGTTCCTTTAATTTCGATTTGTCTGCCGACTGGTGAAAGACAGGGTTACCGGGCATGAAAAAAATATATTTGCAACACCTTTGTCCTTCGCCCCCCCCCCCTCCCCCCCCCCCCTTCTCTCTGTCTCGGGTAATCAGATATGGACCCATTTAAGAAATCCTGTGGCTGTGGTATATGTCACAAGATATTATTTTCACTAAAGTTTTTCGCTGTTGATTGAAATACGAGGGAAATGTGAGGTAAAGTCGGTATATTTCTGTTGTGCTCGACTCAAAATATGGAAGAAAGAAGTGTGTGTGTGTGTGTGTGTGTGTGTAACTACGATTTTCATTGTTGGAAAGAAAAGATGAAAACAAAAGAAAGAAGAAGGAAAGAAATATACGTAACACTAGAACGCCAACCCGTATAGAAACGAAAATATAGACAAAGAAATTTTAAACATTAAATTTTTAGCATCAAGTTTGAATCAAGGTTAAACCGAACACTACTCAGTTAAAGATAAATAAACATACACCTAACTGAATAAATAACGACATACATAAATAGATAAGACTAATGAATATGTAAAGAGGTAAATAAGAGGCCACGACGACATTATTGGTGAGGTAGAGGGAGAGGTTTAGGTCAAGAGGGCAGGACTGGACCACAATAAAAAAAATATCTTCTCGGAGAGGTTCGATAAATTTCCAAATGAACACCGCGATTCCAATTGTCTCTGTAGGGTTGTCAGAACTCTTCGTCAACTTTGTCATATTGTCTCCCACAAAAGAGTAGAGGTACTTTTTTGAGTGTGTACCTCACTGTGTTTATATGCCAATCAGCTGGTAATCTATAGTGTAAACAAACTCGTCAACAACAGTTTGTGATTTATGGAGTGTAGTAAGTCTTTGTTGTCGTGTTGTTGACGTCTACTACAGTCTCTCTCACAACAGGTAGATAAATGTTCATGGGGATGATAATAATAATAATAATAATAATAATAATAATAATAATAATAATAATAATAATAATACAGTAACAATAATAATAGGAGTACAGTAATAATCATGATACAGTAATGGTAATTTTATTTAGTTTTACCACCACTTTATCGCTTCCCTCTTAGTTAACACAGAGGAAAAGTTGTGATTATCGAGATTATCATATACAGTATATATAAAACAAAGAAGTATGTCTGTTTGTTTGTGTGTGTGTTTTGTGTGTGTGTGTGTGTGTCCGCACGAGAATCTCGGAAACTACTTTACCGATCTGTAGTGATGATGGATGGTGTTATATGTAGTGATGATGGGTGGTGTTATATGTAGTGATGATGGATGGTGTTATATGTAGTGATGATGGGTGGTGTTATATGTAGTGATGATGGATGGTGTTATATGTAGTGATGATGGATGATGTTATATGTAGTGATGATGGATATTGTTATATGTAGTGATGATGGGTGGTGTTATATGTAGTGATGATGGGTGGTGTTATATGTAGTGATGATGGATGGTGTTATATGTAGTGATGATGGGTGGTGTTATATGTAGTGATGATGGATATTGTTATATGAAGTGATGATGGGTGGTGTTATATGTAGTGATGATGGATGATGTTATATGTAGTGATGATGGATGATGTTATATGTAGTGATGATGGGTGGTTTTATATGTAGTGATGATTAGACAATAAAATAATAACAGTTTAATACTAAAAAAATATACTTTGCTGTACCGTTGTAGTGAAAAACATGGTAGAACTTACATACACCGTTAATGAACTATTGATGGAAGAAGAAGTTTTGGGGACTGAACAGTGAGACAATGTGGAGCCTCCCCGAGGGTGGTGTCCTACCGGTGCCTGGCGATTCTACTAGTCATATATATAATTATCATCTTAACTGAAATCTGCAGCTAAGATCTAATTCCGACACCCCCCCCCCCCCCCCCAGAAAATACAATAGTTATCCTGGTAAATTTACGGACGTTTTCTATTAATATTTCTCGTCTGTGTACTGAGCTTAGGTGACCAGTAGCACATAATATGACTCTCTCGGCTAATGGCAGTCTTAATATATGTTAACCAATAACTAATACATCATGTTGACATTTATCATTTCTTAAGTTATTTGTTTCTAGAGAGAGAGAGAGAGAGAGAGAGAGAGAGAGAGAGAGAGAGAGAGAGTCTGCCTGTGTACCACCAAGAATCGTTTTTCCTGTTCGCTATTATCCTGAGTGTCTAAGTGTTAAGATCCTTCAACCCTCACCCCTAAGAGTGTGGGCGTGGTGGGCGTGGTTGCTGGGTGATTGGTGGGCGTGCATTAACAGACAGATAGACACTATTAAAGGATGTAAACAGTTGGCAATTTTTTCGGGAAAGTAGAAAATTTAATGAGAACTGAGTAATATAAGTTCAAGGCGCCATTTTGTAGTGATGCCATTTTGTTTGTAAAGTAGTGCAATAGTGAAGTCTCTCTCTCTCTCTCTCTCTCTCTCTCTCTCTCTCTCTCAGACACTAGGTGGGATCACTACTTGTTGCCCTAGTGAAATCTCTGTCTGTCTGTGTTTATCTATCTGTTTATCTATCTATCTATCCTCTCTCCCTCCCATCCTCCCTCCCTACCCACTCTTCATCCCATCCATCCATCATTTAAGGTAGTGAGCATCCGGAACAATAAATAACAGACTACTATACTGGTACACTTAAGAAGGATTCGAACCATGGTCCTCACACTATACCTCGTCCCTGTGTTTATTTTTTATCATCTCAGCCAGTGTTAAGAAGACATGGGTAGAGTCTCGGCGGAGTTTGGGAACCATCTGTATGCCTCTAATTTGTGTTGGGTGATGTTGTCTGGTACACTGTGTGGCGTCAGGATGTAGTTCATGATCACCGAAGACGTAGTTGTTGTCGTGTAATGTAACGACTTGATCAGAACATCCCAGGACGAGCGCCTCTACCTGTTCAGTAGGTAACCAGGCGACCTACCTGGAGGAGGAGACCCTATCAAACGCCCTGAACCGATGCCCCTTAATCCCTCACAATAATTCTGCGTATTCATTTTCATGTCTACACTTAGTTAAGCAATGAATAGAATATCTGCATAATCATAATGAATAAGTTATTAAAGAAAATGTTATGTTTGTATAAATGGTCATGATTACTCCTGAAACTTGAGCAGTCAAGAAGGAGCTGAGTTTCTGTGTGACATATTTGATGGTGTAGTGACTGCGGATCAGTGCCATCTGTCTTAGGATAATATCTCCCACCATCAGTAATAAATGACAGTCGACCTCCTCTTTGTATGGCATCCCGAGCGAGCGATGCTCATCTGTTTACGTTGTCACCTTGTCCATTCTCTTCCTTATATTTATTACCCCTAACTCTTGTTTTTTGTTCTATTATAAATCACGAATATTTGTTTTTATTCTTCACTGAAGACTTATTAATATGAACACCATATATTTTTTATAACATTAGTTCACAATTTAATATTAAAATAAGATTTAATCCTGATGCAAGTTGCAGAAAACCATTAAGTTGGTTCTTGAGAGGGTCGACCATCCATAAACAGTTGACAGTCAACACCCGCCAGGATGTGTGCTGAACTCATTTTCACATTCTTCATACCAAAGGTACTGGGCATACTTATTATCTCATCTAAAATTCACTCGTATATTGCTCTGAGTGAAGTATTAGCCATAAAATTTAAGTATTCAACACTGCAGGAAGGTTAGACGCAAGTCACTGCAATATTCATTTTACATTTACAAACATGACTGTCGCCATCCAGCTGGCTGCGTCACTCTGTATACACTGTGTATTACATTACCTCACAATATCTAATTTGTTTTACTCACTTTTGGTAATGGAATTAATTAGTTAATATATTATGCCTGGCCTTAAATGTTCAGGATTTTTATTTCTTATTAAAGGTTACATTAGCATAAAATGGCCGTTAGTTTTCGATGAGAGGAATAATAAATATTTGCTCCATTCTGATCTAATGAACAGTGCGTTTTTTATATAGCTCTGAGGGTTTATGCGCTCTAAATAAATTCCTGTGATAGACAGATAAATTTGCATGAGAGATAATTAAAAATGTAATTAGTTGGGCTGAAAAGAGTGAGTTACCTGCATCAAAGATGGTATGATAATTAGCGATTATCAGTCGTTGACGGAACATAATTGCCACTCGGCGGCCCTACTTCGACAAAGGGTGATTCTTCATAATTAATGATGCTCGTCGTGTGAAATTATTCAATTATCCGAGGCCATTAAGTTAGCCCCAGTTAGAACGGATGACTAATTGCGCCTCGGAGGGAAGAAGGAATTTGGGTGTTATATAAAGTGGACTGAATCGCCATTATCGTGTGAGGCGAGTTGTGTCGTTAGGCGGGCGAGAGTGATCGGTGAACCTCATGATGTAAACTGAAAAGTGTGGTTCGTCTGTAACAAGCGTGTGGCGTTGTAATTGGTGGTTGCATGGTTGTTCCTCGTTATTGGCTATGCTGATCTTTTAAATTCAACATTCTGGTTCTTTACATTTGGTGATGTAGACCTTCAATTATGGTAACTTGTTCTGTTGTGAGGTGAGGATGGGTGAGGTGAGGACGGGTGAGGTGAGGACGGGTGAGGTGAGGACAGGAGAGGTGAGGGTGAGGTAAGGACAGGTGAGGTGAGGACAGGAAAGGTGAGGACGGGTGAGGTGAGTAGGAGGAGGAGTGAGGTGGGCACGGGTGAGGTACGGTCGTGTATAATATTTTGAATCACGTGGAGATTAAACACTACAGTTTATTTCACCTGGTGATTAAACACCCTAATGCTACCTGGATTAGGTTAGCTTAGTTTAGGTTGCATTACGTTAGGTGAGGTACAGTTAGGACGGTTAGTGTCAGGGTGTTTAATTAGCAGGTGAAATAAACTGTAGTGTCTATTCTTTATTTGATACGATGGCTAAGGTAAAACGAATCAATGTGTGGCTAATATGAGATGCCGTTTGTGGGTTGAGAATGAAGTTGTGGGTCAACAGAACAATTTTCTTCTTTAGCGTCGTTTGATGGTATGGTTGTTATGGTGACGAGCACACCTGTGAGTTGTTTTGGTTGTGTTTACGTTGTACTGTGTCATGTCCGGCAAGGGGAGGTTATATCATGGTAGGAATCTTGGTTGTGTTGGAAGCCTTTATGTGTGCGTCTGAGAAGAATAAGTAAGTCAGGGTATAATATGGACATGGAAATCACCAAGGATGATAACATTTCAGATGGGTAATTGGTTAAAACACGACATTCAGTTTGAGAAGTTATTTGAAATTTTAGGGAAAGTAAAAGTTTAAGCCAGTGCAGATTAGAGTTAGGGGTTTAGTGTAAAACTCAATATTAGACTGACAGGAACAGGGGGAGAAACTGGTGAAGGCATAATTAGAGCCTCCTTGAAAGATGATGTCAAGCGTGAAGGAATTATTATTATTATTATTATTATTTTTGTGTTTGTTTTAAGAAATTGAACGTGAGGACATACTACCTCGGCACACAAGGTACAGACAGACTGACAAATAAATATATGTGCTAAAACCCAGTCAGTATGAGAAACACACACACACACACACACGCACACACTTCTTCTACCTGACATTTGTCTGTCTGTATACTAGTGTGTCGTATACAGGACACGTACCTCGCCTGTCTAGCTTGATTTATATGGTGTCTGTCTATGCCTATCTGTCTGCCTACCTGTCTGTCTGTCTGTCTGTCTGCCTGCCTGCCTGTCTGTCTGCCTGCCTGTCTATCTGTCTGTGTTATATAAAGACACACATCTCCCCTCCCTAGCCTGGTGTACATTTAGTATCGTGAAAATCTACCTAAAAAAAAGTGGTTTAAGAAATGACTTCCCGGTAAGACTGTCACCCTCTGGCTGCCCGGTGTGACATCAGAAAAGGTTGAGCGTCAGTAATTAGCACCTGTAGTATTTAACCCGAAATTAGTACCTGTAGTATTTAAACCAGCACAGGATTTTGTTTCAGGTTTATACAGTATAGATCTACATGGAGAGTCAACACTACACCGTAGCTTAAGTGTAGTAAACTAGAAACATTATTAATATGGTTGGTTGTCAGTGTTAACCCATACTCCTCCCCGCGTCACTGGTGGGAGGTGACTGACCGGCCACACCCCCCTCCTTCCACCCCCCCAAACCCGTCCCCCCCTTGTCCGTCTTGCCCTGATTGTTGTCGTGTCTTCCTTCTTTTATTCAACTATTATCTTCATATGGCATATAATTAATTAAGTTACGACAAATAATTACATTTGTTAATAGCTAATTGTGACCAGGTAAATGTAATATAAATTTATTTAATGATGAAGTTTGACATTTTAAAATACAGTATGAGTTAATTTTATTATAAATTAATGATGGCATCCTATTTGGTCTCTGATGGTGTCACGCCTGGCTGACCAAGTGGCTGGTGATGCTTCCTGCAGCTTGCATTTAACTGTCAGGTTATGAAGGAAAAAAAAAGTGGTTTGGTGTTTCATGAATATTTGGCGTGAAAATGTATTCTTAACATCAAGCGTCTCAACCTATGTGTGGCACTTATGAGAGGTCGTGTTCCGGTGATGTCCTTAACCGAACCACTCGGGGCACTACACATGGTGGCCGCCTTATACACCTCTCCACGACACCCGCCATAACACACCTCTCCACGACACCTGCCATAACACACCTCTCCACGACACCTGCCATAACACACCTCTCCACTACACCCACCATAACACACCTCTCCACGACACCCGCCATAGCACACGTCTCCACGACACCCACCATAACACACCTCTCCACGACACCCACCATAACACACCTCTCCACGACACCCACCATAACACGCCTCTCCACGACACCCACCATAACACACCTCTCCACGACACCCGCCATAACACACCTCTCCACGGCACCCACCATAACACACCTCTCCACGACACCCGCCATAACACACATACGTCTAGGTGTGTGTGTGTGTGTGTCGACCTATCTGTTTGTCTGTCTATTCTCTCTGATTAGTGGTTCATTCAACAAGTTGGTCAAATCACGTGACATGCACCAAACACACTTCACTCTAATACAATACCGTCATGTCTGAGGGTTGGCCACCACAGCCACTCTAAACGTTCAGGTGTGTGTGTGTGTTAATGTTCCTTGTAATATATAACATTAATATACCGCCCTGATCTTAATAAGGTCATCGCCGAATAAAGTGTTGTTGTGTTTGTTTAATGTTAAGAAATTAGTGTCGGTTTATTTTTTTTTATGGTCCGCCCACTTAATGTATGTTAGTCTACGTTGCAATGCATATCTCTCTCTCTCTCTCTCTCTCTCTCTCTCTCTCTCTCTCTCTCTCTCTCTCTCTCTCTCTCTTCCTTCCTTCCTTCCTTCCCTCCTTCCTTCCTTCAAATAAGAAAAAACAGTAGTAGTAGCCGGTGCGAGTTAGTTGTGTATAAGGATGGAGTATAAAGTGATGACAGGTGAAGGTGTTTCGAGTCAGTCACCAAAACAACACTCTGTAAGCTTGAGAGTTATTACGGAAACTTGAATAACTAATGTCAGTCACTTCTATCTATACTTCTAAAAAGACAGTTCCATACATACCTGTTTTTTTCCTTCATTGTTATTGTTATTCCACCTGGCTTATGACACATAGTGGTACTGTACTGACCTAAGACAATGACCTCTGGGTGTGTGTGTCACTGTTATATACATAGTTTGTGTTTAATGTGGATGCAAGAGCCATTAGTATTGGCGTCTGTGAGCAAGTGATAAATTATTAAAATTAAATAAGAAAGAAATATACCGTAATGATACACTAGAACAGAGAATGCATAAATATTCACAATGACACATCACCTCCTGGATAATAAGGAAATGAAAATTTAAAATAAAATTTGCAATGGAGAGAAAATGTATAAAAGTTCTCATTGATACTTGCTGAAAAATACAGAAATAAGAGAATAAAAAATTTAAGTTGGTAAGTAATGGGGGAAAAAGTTCTTCCAATGATTCATCCTGAGTGGGCAGGAACTAGAGAGAGTGTGTATACAGGTACCCAGGGCCTGGTCACCTGAGGTATAAAAACAAGCCACGTAGATGAACCTACCAACTGCTCCTGAATATGGTGAGGAGGACTAGCCACGACCTATACGCTTAAGAATGTCGTAACTATGAATCAACACCCCCATCCCCCTTCCTTAGTATAATAATAATAACTACAATAATCCCCAGCAGATTTGTGGTACACGATTCAGAATAATACAAACTTATTTCATAAGAACTTCTCTTAACATAACAATCGTATTTGGGTATAAATTGAGGGAAATCCCAACACTTTTTAGTATTAAGTAAAGCTCACGAACAATGGGTAGCGTTGGCGGAGTTCCTGAATAAGGCGAGGGAAGGTTGGTCCCGCGACCCTTGGGAGTGTCTGGATCATAGAGAGGTGCAAGATTCGCAGTGAAGATAACCTGATAATGTTCACAATTATACGTCTAAGGAGCTTGGGAATGTTCCATGTACCTTATAGGAGAATACAAGACAATTACATAATTAGATCCATAACTTTATCTCCACGCTATCTGCCACATAGTGAGAGCTAACCTTTAATTTGTGCTGTTTAGGCTTCGCGCCATTTCAAAGACGCGCAATAGTACAACCAGAAAAGGTATAAGTGACTATTGTTCTTATTTCGATTTGTCTGGTTTGCGTATCGTTGCTTCCATCTGTTTGTCCATCCGCTTATTACTTGCAAAATGCTTGTTTGGATAATGATGGCGGCGGTGCAGGACCACGTCTGGCGTAGCGAGTCCTTAATTATGAAGCATCTTACCAGGGAGGGGGACGGGGGGGGTGTCGACAGCCACCACTACCAATGCTACATTTGTCGTGGTCTCCTTCATTAGGCTCGGATCCTTCATAATGGCCAAGACATCTTTATTACGGTTGCCCTTAAACTCTAATGAGTAGATTCTAACCTGCTATAAAGAATTCACAGCTTCACACCCGTAACGTATATACAGGTATATATATTTTTGTTTTCCCGGGTGCTGTGTAAATCAGTCTTAAAGGAAGCAAAATCTCGATAAAGACCTTGCATCAGAAGGGTTGTATTCTGTCACTGGTCACAGAATCGAATCATCGCTGAAAATTACCTCAGTCCCTTTATTTATAATTTAGTTTGTGATATTTACCTCTTCCTTTTTTTAATTCTTTTCATTCAAGAAAAAATTACATTGACAAACAAAACTAACGTAAAAGGATATGAAAGTTTTAGTTGATAAAAGCAAGATAACTGTGGAACTAAAGATTTTGGCTTGAGACTCACCCAGGCTGTGTGTGTTAGAAATGTAGCCACGGAAATGTCTTGTACTTGGATGTGACACCAGTGAAGTGTGTGCTGCAGATGAGAGGAAGGTTGTCTCCCTAACACTGACACTTACCTTCATTAATTGTGTAAGTTATAAGTTTTGTTCCTTTACAGTTTTAGAAATGAGTTACTGGACTTAAATATGATTCTTATTAACTAAATATTAGCGAATTATAGAAGCTGAATTATACCCAAAACGACTCGTGCAGCGTAATATAATATTTAACTTCGTGCACTTGACGAGCTGCCCAGGAGTAGAGGAGAAGATCATAATATATATATTTATTATTTCTACTCATATGAATACCTGTATAGTCATCTTACCTGTAACAGAACTCCAGATAATAACGTGTCTAGTTCTCCAGTGTCTGATAAGCGAATACTTGTGTCCTTGTAGGGAATACAATTGGAGGCTACGTTAACAGAAAAATAAATATATTTTATTTTTAAATATGCAAGTTTTAAAAAATATAAATAGTTTTATTCGATACACGGAAAACTTAAGAGACTGCGACACAGCCCAGGACACGGCCGGCATTCTCAAGAGGTTCATAGGTTGCAGTATTTATTTGTTCTAACTGAAGACACGAGAGCGCATTAATTCACTCACGTCAAGTTACAACACGAAGACAGAAACGAAAATGACGTCGGAATTCAGTAGAGACGCTACCGTAATTAGAATGTTTTTCATAGTGAATTACAGAAAGAGATTACTGAGAGTTCACAGTCGGGTGGTGACGAGCGGCCCACGCTCGGGCAGACGGTTCGCTAATTACAGACAGGTGGGACAAGATGCCTGGCGTGAACCCAGTTTTCCCGCTGTTACTTATTGGTTCCTGGATGGCGCCCAAGTTCCAAATTTGGCGGGAAACTATTCGATTGTTGGGATAAGATACAGGAACGCGTCGTCTTCAAGCTGGCCGGGGTGTGTGTGTGTGTTTTCTCGGCGTCTCGATGTTTTTTATGTCATCTCACCTCCTGTTGAGCAGTTTTATCATGATACATTTACAATCGTCTTATAAAACACTGTCTGTGCTTACCTTAGGCATTATGACCCACAATAAAACTTGTACACAGAGCACAAACAAGGGTGAATTAATAAAGCTCGTCTTCCTTTTAGGCCGGTGGATCATGATCTGTTTGCTTCCTTGATGGAGGCGGGACGAGTGAGGGCTGGAGATCGGGGTGCTGATATGCCATTTGTGACCCTGGCCAGTGAATAGAATTGGATTACCTACAGTGATCGCATGTTTTGAACAGCTGTGAGATAATCTGCCTGGGGTTCGTTGCTTGTAGTGTCCAGTAGATGTTTGTGAGTCTCGTGGGTATTTATGGTTCAGCGGGATAAGCTACCCCAAGATACAAAACTCCCATGTGTGTTACTCTATCAACGCGATGCCTAGACTCAAGTATGAGTCTTGAATGAATGTAAATAAAGTTTGACGTGAGTACAGTACGAAGCTGAATTACACAAATCTTCTATATAATTACGTTTTCGTTTACTCAGTTTATTGTAAATGTCACCAGATCTTGGCTGGATTACGAGTGATTAACTGACATAATTTATTGTTGGATTCTGTGTACATCAGGGTACTGTTAAGTTAATATTTATGGTGGAAACTGCGAGCTTTAAAATGATATACAAATCACACAAACGATTTTTTGTTAGAGTGGACGACCAGAAAAGTTTTTAAGTACTTGACTGAACTTAAAACTCGTCTGCTTGTGACCCAGAAGTTAACAAGAACAGGTTTTCGTGTCTTAAGTTCTTTTTCGGGTTGACAGAATTGAGGTTATATCTGACGTCAGGTGTTTAACCCGCGTAAGGGATTCCCAGGGATTATTTACACCACCATAATAACCCCCCCTCCTCTCCTCTCCCATCTCTTCCCACTCCCCTTCCCCTCCTCTCCACTCCCCCTCCTCTTCCCTCCACTCTCTCCCCTTCCCTTTCCTCCCTCCCCTTCCCTTTCCTCTCTCCCTCTTCTTCCCTTCCCCTCCCCTTCCTCCCTTCCCCCCCTTCCTCTCCCATACTTACCTTCCCTTCTCCATCCCTGTAAATGGTAAATCTAGTCAATGTTGGTAATTAAACTTTAATAGAGAAAAAATAAAGCTGTAGTGTTTTAATGTAAGTTTTTATGATGTATTTTAATAACCACAGTTAACATTACCGATATTTTGTTTAGGTATCTAGTGCAGTATATAAGGCTCAGCGCACCTCCAGCCTAGTCTAGCAACCACTACCATCACCACCCTCACCCTACGTAAACACCCCCCCCGCCCGCCCCCATACAGACTCCACTACTCCACTATCTCACCTTCACCCCCCCTTCCCCCCTCTAACCCCACCCCCAGGTAAAAGAGGACCGTCCGTCTGAACATTTTATTTTATCCAGGATCTAGAAAGTTGTTGGTGTTAGTAAGAAGAGTCCGCGTGAGCCAGACCTTCACCACGATACACTGCTTACATACACCCCTCTCTCCTCTCCCCCTCTCTCCTTCCCCTTCCCCCCTCTCTCTTCCCCTCCCCCCTATCTCTTCCCCTTCCCCCCTCTCTCTTCCCCTTCCCCCTCTCCTTCCCCTTCCCCCTCTCTCTTCCCCTTCCCCCTCTCCTTCCCCTTCCCCCCTCTCTATTCCCCCTCCCCCAACAAATATCAACACTGTCAACACTTTTTATTCACTCATTGGTTTTTTTTTTTAGATGGAATTTTTAGTTTTTTTTTCTTTCATCGTAAGAACTCCAGATTTTCCGACTGGCGCTTGGGTATTATTTTCGTATTTTATTTATTTTTTATTTTATGTTGGTGATGTGAGGTAACAGCTGATGTGTAATTATCTTGTTTCGTGTTCCTTGTATCACCTCGCCTCACCTCGCCTCGCCCGGGTTGTCCTGACGCATCACTCAGGGAGAGGAATGAATGTACCGTAGAGTGTACAAGAGAATCACCTTTGCTACTGTTACTTTTACACTGTATCCACCATGTCTTAATAACCACACACACACACACACACACACACACACACACACACACACACCTTTCCACAGCTTCCAACAGCCTATCACATTTATATACAGTTCAATAACCATAATATATTACACAGTTTACATACTTTCAGTCATAATCTTTCCTTAAAAACAGTATATACTCTCTCTCTCTCTCCTTCCCAGACACGGAGCCAGGACGAGGGAGACGGGAGGGAGGGAGGAGGAGGGGGGGGGGGGGCGGGCGGAGGGAGAGGAAAAAGTTATATTTTAAATTAGTATATTTATTGGTAAAGTGACTCTAGTCATAGGAATAAACAACGGAACACAACCCTTGCTGACCGGGAAATAGGTAATGGTGATATACAGTCTGTCTACCTGCCAGTATAGTGCCAGAGGCTACGTAAACAGTATTACTCCTGTGACGACATCATCCTTCCTCAGTGAGAGACGTACATATTAATAAAAAACATATATACACCCTTGTTTTTAGCTATTAACTCTGATTACTGATAATTTACATCCATCCCTTCAAAACAGTCGTCTAGTATTGCCTCTCCACAAAAAGTTACTTACCTTCTAAACAAAACTGGCCCGCTCCCTTACTGTCACTCCTTGCCCCTCTGCTCCCACTGCCTGCCCCCTAGTGTCCCCCCTTGCCCCCCTGCCCCCACTACCTGCCTCCTACTGTCACTCCTTGCCCCCCCCCCTGCCCCCACTACCTGCCTCTTACTGTCCCTCCTTGGCCCCCCCCTGCCCCCACTACCTGCCTCCTACTGTCCCTCCTTGCCCCCCTTGCCCCCTACTGTCCCCCCTCGCCCCCCCCACCCCCTGTCCCACTTGCCCATTTTGGTTATACTCCTCCAGTGATTTCGCCTGTAGGGAGGAAGGAGGTGGAGGTGGACGAGTCAACAGGTGAATTTATTGGGCGGGTAAATGGCTCCACCGTGTTATCCCTTACCTATATTCAGACAATCCCTCAGATACATTTTATACATATGATACATTTCCTATATTTAGAACTCACCTGTTGTGCCCAAGAAAGTCAAGAGAGGGAAAAAACAAAAAATAAAGTATTGGAAATATATAGAGAAACATTTTTGGGTGTCGTGGGCTGGTGTGTTAGCGGGTGACGCCTCTCTCTTAACATGTTTTTTGAATCCTTATATAGTGTTCTCGTCTGAGTAATTCTGTAGCTCCTGTTTTAGATGACGTACACTGAGCAGTATGTGATGGGAGATGATATTGTGTTCTGTTTGGTTCACTCACTTGTGGTTAACCTGCTTCACTTATCCCCTCAGTTGCCAGAACCTAAGGGATATTATCGTAACTTAGTCTAACCTAACCTAACCGTAACTCAATCTAACCTAACCTAACCTAACCGTAACTCAATCTAACCTAACCTAACCTAACCTAACCGTAACTCAATCTAACCTAACTTAACCTAACCTAACCGAACCGTAACTCAGTCTATGAATTTTCCTCTTAACTTTTTAGTCTCTAATTTCTCTTAAATGAAGACGCATCACCCAGACAGCCATATTATACAGCGTGTTCTAAATCCCTCAAGATGTGTAGATGCGTCGGTCAGCGGTGAAATAAGTATAAGGTGTTCCCCCTAATTTGTATAATTTATTTGTTTTACAGATACTGGTGCTTGGTGTGTCTGTCCTGAATGTTTATCTTCTTAAATGATTACACAAGTTATAGTTTAAATCATTAGATAACACCAAGAAACCACCATATTTTCTGTTCTCTTAAATATTGTGTTCTCTTAATTCCTCTTCAATAGAGATGGAGAACCCAGGGAAACACTCCACCGACACTTTGTGAATATGATACTGACAATAAATAATAAAGTTTGACCTAAAGCGCAGTTCATCACTCAACCGTAACGAGGTAAAGACAGGTTAGGTTTATACTGCACTCACGGTTAACTAGTTTATCAGTGAAGATAACATTGTGTATATGTGCGTATTACTTTTACAATTAATCAGTTTGAAGTTAAAGTGAAATTTAATTTAGTAATAGATGAGCCCGTTAGCAGGCACTTTTTGTGAGTAACATTGTCTGTCCTTCAGTTGGCCCGGTCTTCGTTAGACGGCTTTCACAAAGATGACAATGAACCATAGACTAGAATCTTTATTGTTAACAGAAACATCAAGGCCAGGCTCGTGTGTGTGTGTGTAATAATAAAATAGATAATAATAATAAACGGTTTATTAATAGAGTTGCAGCCGGTGGCTGAAAATATACAGACTTACATTTGATTTAGACATAATGATATAATATGCATTGAATACATTTACCGGGCTGTGCAGTACATAAATCAGGAGTTGTTTATTATTTTAACAATAGATGGGATGGTGCTGTTCTTATATCTATCGGTGCGGGCTCTTATGGGCTGAATTTTGTTGTAGTGGCGGACTGCACGAGTTGGGTGGGGGGCTGCAGGAGGTGGCGATGGCGAGGATGGTGCAGTAGTCCACGGCCAAACCTTTCCAGTGCTTGGTGGTGGAGGTCACTGAGGGATGGCATTTCCAGGGTGGAGAGAGCGGTGGTGTAGCCGGAGTATTCTGCGCCGAGCATCATTCTGCAGGCCCTTTTCTGTACCTTCTCTAGCTGACGTTGTTGGGTGGAGTTGAGAGAAGGTGACCAGGCTGGTGACGCATACGTTAGTTTGGGGAGAATAAAGGCGTTGTAGATGGTCCT
Source organism: Homarus gammarus (assembly GCA_958450375.1). Taxonomy (NCBI): domain Eukaryota; kingdom Metazoa; phylum Arthropoda; class Malacostraca; order Decapoda; family Nephropidae; genus Homarus; species Homarus gammarus. The sequence continues at coordinate 1,595,073 of CAUDMG010001871.1, forward strand.
CAGCTCTGGCGTGGGTGTCCCAAGTGACCTAAGTCGTCGTAGCATGTAGAGACGGTACGAGGCTGCCTTGACTGTGTTATTTACATGGGCCTTCCAGTCAAGTTTGTTGTCTATAGTTACACCCAGGAGTTTGGCAGACTGCACCAGCTGGAGAGGATGGGCACCCACTGTGACTGCTGGGGCTTGCACTGGAGTGGTGGTGTGTCAGGTTAGAGTATACGTATAATGTTTTAGAGAGTCGGTGAACAAGTGAGAGATCTCCATAATGGGTGAATAGCATTAGACGTAAAGATACTCTTAATTGCTCCTCCAAGAAACTTTTAAAGGTGTGGCGATAAAGTGTAGGTTAAGGTACCATCATTGTGCGTGTTAGGAACCAGTAGGTGACCCCGACGTGAGGGCAGTATCAAGGGTCTCCAGCACCACGCACACACTACCTACCTAATTTTACTCTTCTGAAATCAGCATAGTTACAGATGTTCATTGGGTGATCACTGTTCCAGCTTTCAGCAGTTATGGTTAATAGAATAATAATTTTCGAAGTTTTTCATAATGTTGATGAAGGATTAGGGCCTTTGACCGTGACTACACTATCAGCTACCCGCCCACTGCATTATCATTTTTAGTGGTACCTTCATGTCAAATTTCAGCTCGATCTTTAAAACTGTAGCCGGAGACCACGAACAAACAAATAAAAAAACACACACACCTGCGCGCGCACTTCCTGTACTCTCTCTCTCTCTCTCTCTCTCTCTCTATATATATATATATATATATATATATATATATATATATATATATATATAGAGAGAGAGAGAGAGAGAGAGAGAGAGAGAGAGAGAGAGAGAGAGAGAGAACTCGTGTTAGGGCGGGAGAGGATGGCTGTCCCGGCACCCAGACAGGCCGAACAGTCCTCACAGCTCCCGTTAACTCAAATCAACTAATTTATTTGCTCGTCTTCTCCTGTCAGGAATATTATGCCCAACATCTTGGGCTGCGATACTATCGTGTTATTACCACACGACGTCTTGAAGTACAGGTTTTGTCAAGACCCAGACCGCGGTGAGCTTGACCGTGTGTAATAAATTTCCTAGAGCGAGTGTGGAACGAGCGAAGATGCGCCGCCAAAGTCCTAGCTCATCTGGTAACAGTCCTTCAAGGCTACACAGTACAGTACAGTGTATTTGGTTCCGGTGACGACTCTCAAAGATTCTGACCCTTAAGTTATCTATAAATTTTCCCCTAAGCTGACGAAGGTAACAAGTCCTACTACTCTGGTAGCGTCTTGTCAGATGTACTGTGAGCTGTGTGTGAGGCATCAGGGCACCAGATTACCATATTGCTTGCTCTCTTGTGCCACGACATGAAAGTTGGCGGCCAAAATGTCGAAATTACAGAGTGTCTTTACCGTGACTAAAATGCGTTCTGTCATCGCCAGTTTGAAAGAAAAATTAACCTGAAGATACACGACTGTGAGGCTGGAGCAACACAAAGGAATTTCACGTTGCTCTTATCTCTCTGCTAAAATAACGTTATCCATGAAATAGTGTTCTTAAGCTTACCATGGTATGCTCCACCTGAGAAAAAAAATAATAATTTAAATGAGAAAAAATACTTACAGTACCATTCGTGTCAGAGACCCTCTGAATGGAGGCGCCAATTAAAATAGCCCTGATCAACTGTACCTGTTACCAGTAATGACTATAACTTATTCCTTGTTGCAATATTCACCAGGAAATATTGTAGTCAGAGGCCGTCACGCAGTGTGCTATCAATTAACCTCATGACGATTACCATGGACAGGCCGTCACTAATGCTTGACCCTTGTTAACCCTGTTTACCACGCTCCAGATGCCTCCGCGGGCCACACCCTAGCCTCTTTGTATCTGTATATCATTTTCCCACTCCATCTTGAAACCAAATTAACCTTAAATTTTTAACAGACGAAATGGGTGATAAAAAGTAAGGCTTTATCTAGAGCGAGACTCACTCCTCTGGGGACGGTCATAATGGCACTAACAAAAACAGTTTTTGTAATATAGTTGGCAGGTGTGGCGCGCACTCACCCGTGGCGGACGAGAAGTTGTCGTACCGGGACACGTAGGTGTGGCCAAACCCGGAGAGAAAGGCGCTGGAATGTGAGGATACCGACACAAAGAAATAAAAAGAAATCTCCAAGACGACAAATATGTAGTGAGGGCCACGAAGGGTCACGGTTGTACATTAAACAGTAGGTGTGATGGAAAGCAAACATTGTTCAAGCAATAAATGCCCGACGTATCGTATAAATCATCTAGTGTGCATGAACGAAAGTATATGTTAAAATCGTCAGGGATACAAAAACTATCATATACTGTATATATCCGTCATTAACCGAACGTAAACAAAGAAAGTAGTATTGTATTATGATTAAAAAATCAGTGCAGCATACGAAAGAATCTTTGTACCATTTTAGTTACACATTGCGTATAATTTAATTAATTATAAACCTGACTAAAATGAAAAATATTTATTGCCAACGAAAATTGTTTAAGGATAGCTGTCCTAATGCGGTTGAAGGGATTAACGCCCGATCACGAAGAAACCTGCACACTTGGGTACACCTGGGCTGAGAAAATCATGTTACTGCTATTGTATTTTAACCAATTATACGGTTATATTTTGAGAGCCACAGGTAGGAAGTGCAGAAAACATGAACAAAAATTGGTTCATATTTTGTGAGTGGTGTGTAGACGGTAAGTCCGCAGTGCAGACGGGTTGAGGGAGAGGAAATACTGGTCCTCGAACCAGTCATTGGGATACTGCTCTCCACAATTAAAATTTGAACACTGTCCGTCTTGTAGCGTCAGCCAGCCTCCTTATTCTTATTACGCAGATGTCTTACGTCTCACCTCAGCATACTTGTCACCTTAATACATGAAACAACTAGTTCTGGCCATTACACTGTCACCTTAACTGTATGGTTGGCTGTGTAAACTGGTGCCGCTGGGTAGAACATAGTGAAGCAGAAGCGTAGACATCTTCCATAATTCACAGTAGAAGCACAAATGACATGAACTGATTTTTTCCTTGTCTTGTACAGTAATATAATTCAATCCTCCGTGTTACCATGATCACTGCTTGATGGTTAGCCAGCAACACAGCCGTAGGATCTCAGTTTGCTAAAGGAAAAGTAATTTAGGAAATTATCAATATAAATAATATACTACTAATAGATTTATGTACTATACTACGTACTTAGAAATGTTTATATTATGACATCAACACCATATTTTGTCAGATATCACCGTTGGGTGCGTGCGACTGACAGCCAACCGGTGGAGGGACAAAATCCAATCAAAGCTGACCTAACAGGGTGTCAGGACTTACAAAAAGAAAATAGTGGTATTTGTCCGTTTTTTACCCCTCGTCCAGGGCGTGACGGGAGGGTAGTGGTCGTCACCCAAGAGGTTGTTTAGGGTTTTCGAATCGTAACGTTATCGAGTTTCCCTGGGTCTATAAACTTGTTCCTGCGTGGGAAGAGAACAAGTGTCTTACTGATTTTGCAGGAGTCTCCAGGTCAGATGTCAAGGTAATTCTTACTGAAATTAGCATTTTATTGTCGTCCATGCACCGATGAATGCAGTATATAAGCCTTTGATGGATTTCTTGACCCAGGGGGAGCACCTTTTATAGTGAATTTGAGATCGAAGGTCATTGTTTTATAGGTAGCTAAGAGGGTTTGGGGGATTTAATTGTGGTGTTAATTTGCCCAGTCAAACTCTGGTATGGGATTTTGTATTTATTACAGTGTGCCGCCACTTTGTTGACGTGCACTTATATATGTTGTGAAGGTGTAAGGGAACCGTAAGTCAGGGTGACCAGAATTATTCTTGTTAATACAACGAGGAAGCGTGGGGTCTGGAGGAAGCTGTGCGTGCGTATGTGTGTGTAGGAGGATGTTGGTCACAGAAGTATATTTCCCATGGGATAAAATTATACCTGATGAGAAGACCCTGCCAGGTGAATGTCTCTCTCTCTCTCTCTCTCTCTCTCTCTCTCTCTCTCTCTCTCTCTCTCACTACAATGTATGATGTATAACAGTAATCAACAAGACGTGAGTACTCTACCCAACACAACACAGGCTGGTCAGCGATGTTCTTGCCTGAAAACATTACTCTTTGCCCTCACATTTTACCATGACCTCAGCGTTTACAGTTTTCTTTAGATGTTTTTCCTCCCATAACCTAAGCTTATGACCTGCTGCCTCTGACCTCTTAACTTGTGCCACCATAAACATTCTAAAATTATATATTATAACTTACTATTTTACCGCTTTACGCTTCCTTGAATTTGTTTCTCGTTTACATCTGATAATGATACAAGTTTCTCTTTCATACATTCGGTCGCCCAGATGACTATGATAGATTATTTCTGCTTGTTTTATATTGATTTTATTATACTCGGTGCCTTAACTGTCTAGCCATCATCATACTTATAAGATCATGACCTCTTATGGAGATGACCATCACGTTGTTGTTATGGTCAGGTAGTGTGTACAGGGCGGGACAAAACTTAACACTGTGGCTGTCGTACTGATGACTTTATTTTAGTTTAACACTTGTGTTCAGATTAAATTTGTCCCTTTATGATATTTAGATATTTATTGGTATACAGTCTAATATACTGTATATATATATACATATATATATATATATATATATATATATATATATATATATATATATATATATATATGTATATATATGTATCATGTAAATCCACAATGAAAACGTGGATAAGATAAAGCTTGATAAAATCACACGTTGTTTCCATTTTCCCGTGTGATTTTATCAAGATATATATATATATATATATATATATATATATATATATATATATATATATATATATATATATATATATATATATATATATATATATATGCACACACCTTTACCACGCCCCCTACTCTCACCACATCCTCCCCTCACCACACCCTCCCCTCACCACACCCCTTCCCCTCGCCACACCCCTCCACCTCACCACACCCTCCCCACACCACACCCCACCCCACACCACACCCCTTCCCCACACCACACCCCTCACCACACCCTCCCCACACCACAACCCTCACCACACCCCTCACCACAACCCTCACCACACCCCTCACCACACCCTCCCCTCACAGCTCTGAAAGCGTTCATCTCCCACACTTACTTGACAGGACATTGTGTTGAGGCTCAGCAAAAACCAGATACAAGCGACCTTGAATATTTTGTTGTCGCCTCTCCTAGGGTACGTTTACTCCCTCTCTTATTCCTTCTCCACGGTAAACAACACAACAGTACATTACTCTCTTCAAGTACAGAAATTAACGCAAGATAATTTATATAAAAAGATAAGATAAATAATTTCGTCGTCATTATTTCTTTGCTTAATAGATCAGTCGCCTTACACAAGCTCATGACCTTATGTGTGTGTTTGTGTGTATGAGCAAGTGTGAGAGCTGTGTAGGTGTATGTGTGTGTGTGTAGGTGTATGTGTGTGTGTGTAGGTGTATGTGTGTGTGTAGGTGTATGTGTGTGTGTGTGTAGGTGTATAGTTGTATATATGTATATGTTAGTATTGTCTTAACACATGCTCAAGTGAGTGTAGATGATAGTGTTAAATTTGAATAATAATAGATAGATAGATAGATAGATAGATAGATATATACTAACTAATAAGTGAAAGTATTTAAATAAAAGACGTCGACAGTTTTTTTCATAAATTGTCTTTTTCAATTAAGATTTATGAGAATTACCCTTTTTTTGTCTGTTTGTTTTTGTTTGTTTGTTAGTTGTGTGTTTATGTGTTGGTTTGTTTGTTTATGTGTTTGTTTGTTTGTTGTTTTGTTTCACTGGTGATGGCTCTTCATTCACCACTATACCGCCCCTTCATTCACCACTATACCGCCCCTTCATTCACCACTATACCGCCCCTTCATTCACCACTATACCACCCCTTCATTCACCACTATACCGCCCTTTCATTCACCACTATACCGCCCCTTCATTCACCACTATACCGCCCCTTCATTCACCACTATACCACCCCTTCATTCACCACTATACCGCCCCTTCATTCACCACTATACCGCCCCATCATTCACCACTATACCGCCCCTTCATTCACCACTATACCGCCCCATCATTCACCACTATACCGCCCCTTCATTCACCACTATACCGCCCCTTCATTCACCACTATACCGCCCCTTCATTCACCACTATACCGCCCCTTCATTCACCACTATACCGCCCCATCATTCACCACTATACCGCCCCTTCATTCACCACTATACGGCCCCATGATTCACCACTATACCGCCCCTTCATTCACCACTATACCGCCCCATCATTCACCACTATACCGCCCCATCATTCACCACTATACCGCCCCTTCATTCACCACTATACCGCCCCTTCATTCACCACTATACCGCCCCATCATTCACCACTATACCGCCCCTTCATTCACCACGCTCTTGGGGACCTAAAGTGTTGCCACGAGACTCCTCCTTCCTGCCTACATCAATATACCACCTACGCCAACACCACCTGGCACCAACACCACCTGCACCTTTATATCATCTATACCACATGCACCACCTTCACCAGTATACTCCCTACACCAGTACACCAACGCAGGTCGCGCCAACACCTGAGTAACATTCACCCGAGAGATGTTATCAGACGTGTTGTGAATGTTCTGTACAACTCATCAAAATTATTATTTTGTTTCATAAAAAAAGATGAGTTAAAGGCAGTCATTTGTGTACCTGTGTCCAAGTCTCTTAAAATTTATTTTGAGTCCTCCACAACTACCGAATGGATCATTGGAAAGTTGACACACATGACCACTGGGCTGAGACAACTCTAGTTGGTCAGGAACCAAATAAATAGCAGTCATGATCCAATCAAAATCATTCACCCGCTGTATACATTGATGGATCACTGACTCCTCCCTCGCTAGTTATGGTCCCGGCTTTTGTACTCGTCATATATATATATATATATATATATATATATATATCGATTGTCTTCCAGAGTTGGGTTAAATATCTTTCCCTCTATGTACTGTACTGCTATTTTTAAAAGGACCGAAATGCTTTTACGTTTCGGTGGACTAATCTGTTGTGAAAGAGGAGCTCCTTACTGTCCTGATATTGATCTTAAATGTTGTTATAAACCCCAATAGTCTGTACGTGTAAATAATTTACTCTAATGTAGGAACTTGATGAGTAGTGAGTGAGGGACTCCCTCTTTTTTTTTTTTTTTTTGTAGGGAAAGGAGGAGTGAAGGAAGATTAGAGGTGGGGAAGGAAGTTATTGTTCGGAAATTGAAGAAATTCAGGAGGAGGTAAGAGAGGGCGGGCTGACCGCCTAGCTAAGCTAATAGTATGTTAGGGTTGTGTCATGGGTTAGTTATTGTCTGCCGGTACAGGCACTAGACAGCCTACCCTGTCCCATTTATGGGTGAGTTAAGGGCCTTATTTCATATTCCGCCCCCCCCCCCCCCCCCAGTGATGACGGTGGCGGTGGCAGGGGGGGGGGTGGGTGTAAGGGCCTTCATTAAACAACGACAGTGTGTGAGCTGAAGGTTTCCCAGTGATCAGGTTGACACCACAGCCGCCGTAACTTACGTGATTAACATGTATTTAGGCCCCCCACGATACACTAAGCCCCAAGGTTACAGTAAGCCACCACCCCCCAGGTTACAGTAAATCTCCCAAGGTTACAGTAAGTCCCCCAACGTTACAGCAAGCCCCCTGTAGATTTTTTTTTAAATGTTGTATATAACTTGCTGGGGAGCTGCACTGTTGTCTAACCTAACCTAACTTAATACAATCAAAAGAAGACCTAAGTACTGTAACCTAACCTAAACCTAACTTACCCTCATTTAACCTAACCGAATTAAATCTCACTTAACATGGTGGCTGGCTGATGCCTTCTTGTCCTCTCCCCTTACCTGATCTGTCCCCAATTCTCCCCTTTCCTTCCCTCACTCCCTTCTCTCTCTCTCCTTTCCCCTCACCCTGTTTATCCTCCTCTCTATCCCTTATCACCCTATTTATCTTCCTCCCTCCCTTCCTCCCTCCTTCTCTGGTGTTATTGTAGGTTTAGTGTTTAATTCAGGTGTTAGTGGGTGACATAAGCCAGTGGGTGAGGGGTGGGTTACGGAGACCCCCCACCCTCCCACCTTCCATCTTTACAACCTTCACTGACTTCTTCATTCGTTGTTTCTTATTGTTTCTTCATTTCTTTCTTGTCTCCTATTCTCTTCATCATCTTCCTACTTTTCTATTCTCCCTCCTCTCCTCATCTCTCCCTTCTTGCCTTCCTCTATCCCTCTTTTTCTTGCATTACTTCCTTCCTGACTTCATCCCTTCCTCGTCTCCCTGCTTGATACCCACGTACGGTTTACTTGACACATACCTGCTGTCTGCTTACCGCTTGCTAGCCGTTACGCATGAGTGCACAGGGTACAATTGTGCCCGGGAGGGGGGTGACGGGGAGGGGGCGTGGGAAGGTCACCATCATAGAACCAGTAGTGGGAGGGGGAGATAGGATGGATGGAGGGAGGGGAGGAACAGAGGATGGGTGGAGGTTAGATGGAGGGGGAGGGGTAGAGGATGGGTGGAGGTTAGGTGGAGGGGGAGGGGTAGAGGATGGGTGGAGGTTAGGTGGAGGGGAGGGACGGAGGATGGGTAGAGGGAAGGGGCGGAGGATGAGTGGAGGTAGATAGAGAGAAGAGGGAGGGGCAGAGGAGGGCGAGGGGGGGGGAAGTGTGAAAGGGGGGTTGGGAGCATCTGGAGGGGGTTGTATACAAGATGCATGACTGACGGTAGTATACACACACACACACACACGCACGCACGCACACACACACACACACACATACACACACACACACACACACACACACACACACTGAATTACCAAGAAGAGAACGAGTAATGAGGTGTGTCAGTGAAGATTTGACGGAAATATTTCTCAGTCAGTGAACCACTCAGTAAGTCATTCACCCAGTCACTCAATCACTTAAACATTCAGGTACTTAGTCAGTCATTCAGTTCACGTATCAGTCAAGATTAACACCCATAGAGATCTCTGACACAACAAAAAGATGGACTTAGCGACAAGAGTAAGAACTAGGTACCAGGACGACTAGAGAAAGTGGCAGCAGGTGATAAGAGTTAATTGAAGAAAGGTGTACGGAGACCAAACTACAATAATGATGATGATAATAAAAGCTTGAAGTGGTAGGGCAGCGACACATCCCTCAGTGCCGCCTTAAAGGAGAGTGAGTGATGGTCGGGTGTCAAGTACTGAGACGCCCACCCTGCCTACATCCTGCTCTGGTCGCTATATTAAATAAAATTATATGTGATGGGTTCAGCTTACCGTGAGGGCCCCCCACCACCCTCCATGATGCTGTTGCTGGCTGTCGGCATCCTCATACAAACACACACACACACACACACACACACACACTGCAACATTATTTACGGAACCCTAACCTAACCTAACTTAACCTAACCTTAACCTAACCTAACCTAACCTAACCTAACTTAACCTAACCTTAACCTAACCTGATACTCACCCCTATGTTATATATGGTTTCCTGCACTTAACCTAACCTAGCCTAACTTAACCTAAGCAAGCCATACCAAACAAAACCTAACCTAAGCTAACATGTGCAGGTGTGATTATGTCCATAGGGATTTTGTCCAGGTGTGATTATGTCCATAGGGATTTTGTCCAGGTGTAATTATGTCCATAGGGATTTTGTCCGGGTGGGATTATGCTTGGGGGGATTTCTTCTGGATGGGATTTTGTCGGACGTGATTATGCCCTGTACACCGCCCAACATACTAACATCTCAATTATCCACTAATGGTCCCTCCTCCTCCTTCCCCTCCTTCCCCTACCCCTCTCCCCCCTCCTCCCCCCTCCCCCCTCCCTCCCTCCCCCCTGCCTACTACCTCAAATGATCATGACACCCCGAGTACAGCAGCCACACACGACCCCCTTTCATAGAGGCGAGGAACAGGATCCCCTAGGCTGGGATTTTCACCCTTGGCGATGGGTAGGTATAGCATGGTCTTGTCGTCGAGGGGAAAAGTTGGGGGTTTTGATAATGCAAATATCAGGTTCCAGAAGCTTTAGAGTTGGATGAGGACCGTGTGGGTGTGGGGAGTGGATGTGGGTGTGTGTGGGTGGGTGTGTAAATAAAAGTATCTTTCAGGATGGGTCCGATGAGTCTGGAACTGAACAATCCTGTTGTCTCGCTAGGGTTGGTAGGCGTGATTGTGAGCCAATTCCAGCCTATTATTGTAGGCTTATTTTAGTTATTTAATTTGATTTATAAAATTATTTCGTTGTAATATGATAAGTGAATAACAGTATGACTCCTGACCCTTTAAAAAAATCTTCATTCGCACAAGAATTGTAAAGGTAGTTTTATTTACCGAGTGTACGAGTACATCTGTCAAACCGGTCCCCCTACACACACACACACCATTGTCAGTACACGTTGTTAACTACAGTATGAGTTGAGAAAACAATTGTCTCAAAGAAAACTGAACATTATCACATATTACACGGGATACTATCAGAGTCTCTACTGTCCACACGGCAATATTTACTGCGGTAAATTGTATTTTTTCCAGACTGTATATTAAGCTTCACCATCATCTTGTATCTCTTTTTACCCAACGATCGACTGACAGCTGAGGCTTTCACTGTTACACACAAACACTGCTTAATACTGAGAAGAAAAAAATTAAAGTTACGAAGAAATATGCAACAGGTATGTGTGTATGTGTGAACGTGGGTGATGGAACATTTCGTGACGTGGGTGATAGGGACGTGTGAATGGTACTCCTCCCCCTCACCCTTACAGTGACGTGTGACTGAGGCATGTAGGAGATATGTTACACGGACGTTTAGGAATGGTATGGTATAACAATAGAGTGTGACATGACCAATGGCAGGGCGTGTGACAGGTATGCCATGTGGACATTTAAGACGGGTACAATAATATGATAGTAGCGAGAGACTTGACCTATGGAAGGGGCGTGTGATATTTGGCATTGTCCGGGCATGTGAGATAGAATGCGGTGATCGTTGTGTGTGTGTGTGTGTGTGTGGCGTTAACTGTGAATGCGGGGGTGAGCGACAAGGACCACACCGACAAGAAGAATGATGTAGGGAACAAGAGACAGAATTTTTTTTAATAAGAGCGAGGAGATGAGATACGAAAGAATATGAAAGCGAAACAGTGACGAATGCTGTAAAAAAAAATAAAAAGTGTGCTTATAAATAGTTATGTTTCGTCCTGGCAGGTGTATGGCTCTTCTGAGTGTGATAATTGGTATCACACTTGTCCTCCGTCACACTCCTTTACTGTAATATTTTCCCCTAACAGCATGAGGATATTTAGTTAAGGTCGAGTCTTGGTTTAATTTAAAGGGTATTTAGAAAGTTATATTCTTGTCATAACTGAGGTGAATCAGTTAGAAGCGTTCTCACATCCTTAGCGATGGGGAGCAGCGTTATCACGTCCTAATTTAAGGGGAGGGGGGCAGCGTTCTTACATCTTCAGTTCAGGGGGGCAGCGTTCTCACATCCTGAGTTAAGGGAGAGGAGAGGCAGTCTGAAGTCTCCACCGCCGCCATGTTAGCTGTCTTAGTCGTCACTGTGTAAACAAAGTAAAATATGTAAAAGTATAGTCCGTGCTGTACAACGCTGACTGATTCTTATAAATTAACAGCTGTCAGTGGTGCGATATCCATCTTAGTCACTGTTATACTGAACAATAGACCATGCTTGATAATGTTAATAAAATATTGTATATAGATAAAAGTTGGTTCAGTTTGTTCTTGGCCAACGCCCTCCTGGCTTACACTGGAGGGCTCTGAGGCAGCAGTTTTATGTGACATTAAAAGTATTCGCTGTTCAAGTTTATGGCGGCACGAGAGAGAGATAGAGAGACTGTATAGACGAGAGAATTGAAGAAGTCTGGAGGTGTCACGGTAGATAATGCCTGAAGAGTTATTATGGGTCGTGAACAGTAGTGTATAGGAGACCAAACAAGAAAAGTCAAATGCGAGTCTTTTCTTTGTTTCCTTTATTTGAGTTATGTTAGTTTTCTTATTCCTTGTTTATCTGTTGAAGCCTTGAGAATCTGGCGACTGGCTACGTGTTGATGCGTGTCGTGTTACTGTTGCAGTCATAAGTTCACACACCCTTTGGCGCGCGTCTAGTGCACCCTAACCCTCTTGAACCTCCTACAGGAGAGTTTGATTCTTAACTCTATAAAAGTTCTGATCCTCATTTATGATCTGATTGTTCAATATTTAGGATTGGCTTTTATTATTATTGCATTTATTTCTTACACTTTCTCCATCTTTATATTATTGCCTACACTTACTTGTTATGACCCCCCTTGGTGAAGACTGTGTTCCTCTCAATCATTATTTACTTCAATTTGTCTTATAACACAGAGGTGATGGTGGCGTGTGTTCTGGGGCCCTTCACTTCTTTTAATCCTATGAGTTTAATTATAGTGTATGTGTGTGATATTTTCCTCCATCATTACTTTACGGTTTATCACTCGACCACATCAACACTCGAGTTTACTGGATGATTTCCTTGTTCACCGTATAATGTTATTACTGTTCTGCGCTCTAACAACAATTAAGGTCTTTATGCGCGTAAATTGTTCAGTAATTACACTAGTTCATCGATAGTTAAAGACACTACGTAATATAACCGATAAACACTAATTCTTAGACATAAAAGCGATGATATAATATTTTAACAGTGAATGGACGCCTACGAGTTGTGGCTTCTGTGTAGAGCATAAGTTATTGGTTAATACAAAATACAGACCAAAAATTAATTGGATTTAAAAATATTTTGAGAAGAATCGTAAAATATTAAATACATTGTTCTTGGTTTACGTGTACTAATTGACTTGGGTAAAAAAACAATTCAAAGTAGACTGATTAATTATTTTCATCGATTTTTGTTGATATTAACATTTCTACTTTCCTCAAGTTAGTATTTATTACCGCTATTGTTTTTGGGTTTTTTCACTTTGTTTATTAACCTTCTCAAGCACCTTGTGTCTCCTGTTGCCAGACGAGACACTTACAGATGTTGCTTAACTTTTGAGTATTAGCGTTGCTTCATATAGGAACAAACTAATCATAGACTAACTTGTGAGATATTAATATACCACGTGATAATGCTGGTATCTGCTGCACATACCACGTGATAAAGCTGGTAACTGCTGCACATACCACGTGATAAAGCTGGTAACTGCTGCACATACCACGTGATAATGCTGGTATCTGCTACACATACCACGTGATAATGCTGGTATCCGCCACACAATCGCTGCCCATCGGTGGCTGTCACTGGGCTCCATCATCCTGGCCTGCACCAGATAGATAGCATCAGGCTCCCGGCGTTGTGTGTCCCGAGGTGGCGGTGTCCGATATCAATCAGCTTCTGTTCCAAAACCAATCACCGTCCCAGCAGGTGTCTTAACTTTGGTAACGTGTGGTAGGAACTAGTTTGCTTTGCTAACTGCTTGAAGTTGCGATGAGAGAGAGAGAGAGAGAGAGAGAGAGAGAGAGAGAGAGAGAGAGAGAGAGAGAGAGAGGCGCACACGTAGCCCACTCAGGCGCTCGATTCTGAAGACAAAAAACTTGACAGAGAAAGATTAGGAATCATGATTGGATTAAAATGAGTTTTAGATATCACGATATAGGAGTCGTGATGAGTCTATTGGATTTTTTTTTTTAAAGATTATAATATTTGTCTTCTAAATCAAACATGGTTCACGCCCTAAAGTTCATCCAGCGCCTGTGTTTACAAATGGGTGGTTATCAGTTAGGCATTATATGAGTGAACTACGTAGATTTGGAACCTGGTTCATCCACCTCTATTACAGATGTCTCTATTTTTTTTTTTTTTTTTTTTATAAAATACAGCGTTACGTCTCCCCTTCCGTAGTTTCCGAAAAGCTTGTTAAGGTAACTCGTTCCACAGTTCTCCCCAACAGTATGTATCATCACAGTATATGTCAGGGGTTAATGTCAGTGATGCAGGTCAGAGGTCAAAACTTTCTCCAGAGATAAACTATTATGTACGGGTATTTTGATGAAATTTTAGAGGAATAATTTTCATCGCTTATCAGTGAAAGTAAAAGTGAGTCGTGTGTATTGTAGATAGAGCACACTGTACCAACCCTAGTTTACAGCTCGGTAAGGAGTGTCTCAGAATCAACCAAGTGACCCATAGGACGGGATATAGGGGCTGTATCCACTCGGCCTGCACAACCAATACTAAACAAAGTACAGAACATTTCTGCTAAAGAGTTCTGCAGCTGACATACCAGCTGTTCTTCTCTCTAATGCCTCAACTTTTCGTAATACCGTTAATTGCGAGTCGACCTGTTCTACCTCTGTTGAAATTACTACACCTACCTCTTTTATCCCTACTGCTCCTGCTTCGACCTTTACCGTTTCTCCATCTGCTGTGCCTTCGTCTGTACTAGGTAGTAGGCAGCTATCAAACGGGGAGGTACTACCACCTGGGAAGATATTGGAAGCATAATGTGTTGTCTAATGGTAGACCCTGCTGCCATATGGCATCACGAAAATTGTGACCAAGTCCCAGGTTGCTGATCTGACTTTCTGCCTCATTAACACACAATTGTAGCGTCTCAATTGTTTCTCTTACTACTAACAACACAACATACATACAGTATATCGTTTCTGACTATTGATCATTTTTTATAGTTCTTTATTATTATTACTTTTTTTATTGAATCTGAGTAAGTAATATTATTATTATTATTATTTTTGTTTTTGTTATTATTATTATTATTATTATTATTATTAATAATAATAATATTATTATTATTATTATTATTAGTAGTAGTAGTAGTAGTAGTAGTAGTAGTAGTAGTAGTAGTAGTAGTAGCAGTAGTGGATACCAGTGAAGTAAACAAGATTCGAAGGTCCATTACGACAGAACGACAGCACGGCCAAAGTGATAAACTGCAGCAAATGCTGCTGCAAGTACCAGAGAATTTGAAGAAAAAAAGTAACTATAGCGCAGGAGGTGGGCGCCTCAAATTGGTTAACTACGTTACGGATAATGGCAAATGGTTTCGGTCTCAATAAACAAGAATTTACAAATGTTCTAAGGTAGGGTAAGCCAGTAGAAGGGTTGCCCTCCCAATGCGTGTGTGGCTCTTCCTATGACGTCGATCACTCCATGGGATGCAAGAAAGGAGGCTTCATATGCATGAGGCATGACGAAGTAAGGGATCTCACAGCAAATATGTTGAAGGAAATCTGCCGTGATGTCATGGTAGAACCGACCCTTCTTCCATTGGACGGTGAGATCCTCCAACATAAGACTTCAAACACATCCGACAAAGCCCGTGTTGACGTCAGTGCTCGAGGATTTTGGACTCCGGGACAGCGAGCCTTCTTCGACATCAGGATCCATGGCCGCATGTCACCGTAACTTAGCTCTCGATGATGCACTCAGGAGGAACGAGAACGATAAGACAAGGGCATACGGGGAGAGAGGCAGCTTCACTCCTCTAGTGTTCACCACCTCTGGTGGGATGGGATCAAGTGCAAGATGTTTCTACGCCAGACTCGCCAGACTCGAAGAGGTGATCTCCGAACAGAAGCAACAGCCCAGAAGTTATGTTACAGCCTGGATGAGATGTCGATTATATCTTCTCTCTCCTTCGGTCGGCTTTGCTCTGCCTCAAGGGAACGAGAGCTTCGGCCCCAAAGCCAACACAGCTGCAGATATTGACTTTGAAGCTACAGTCACTGAATGCCGCATAGACCTGCTGCTCAACTAATTCAACACAGCTAGGTTAGCTACTTATGTATTAAGATACTTAATATAAGGTAATAAAATGGCGGCGAAGGTGTGGCTATTGGGGGAGGCTGAAGGCCACTTTTGAAGAAAAAAAAAGTAGTAGTAGTAGTTGTAGTAGAAGTATATTTTCACCCCCTAGGCCCTGAGGTGGGTCATTGACCTGTGCCCCGCTGGGCTAATCCCCGTAAAAAAAGGACGTGCTGAGCAGCCTCTTTCCCAACACCCACTTTTATCTCTACTTAAAAGGACTTTTCCTTTTACACCTCCTGCTACTGATGTACCTGCTGCTGATGTACTTTCGGCTTTTGCTGCTGCTGTGCCTTCTGCTGCTATCTTGCTGTTTCTCCTTCATCTGCTTTAAGTGCATCAGCAGGGAGGAGGATCTGGGGTGGGAGGGGTCAAGTCTTTGACCTCTGACCTCTGGTGTGGTGACTCCTTGTAACATATATGTCTCGTCGGCCATAGTTCTAGGGACACTTGTCTTGTCACTGTCACAGTTTGTTGACATTTTTTCCTTCCCTCCTCCTCCCTCCCTCTTCCCGTTTACTTCCCCTTTCTTCCCTTAATCCCTCTTTTCCTTCCTACTCCCTTCCCTTCCTCTCTTCTTTCCCTCACCTTCCTCACACTGTCCTCCTTCCCCTTTCTTCTCTCCCTCCCCTCCTCCCTCTGCCCTCCCTCCTTCTTCTACCTCCAGTCCCTCCCTCTGCCTTCCCTTCTCCTTCCACCTCCTTTTCCCCCCTCTTCCATCTCCCTCCATCCCTCTGCCTTCCCTCCTCCTCTCACCCCCTCCTCCACCTCCCCGCCCTCTCTCTTTCTTCCCTCTTCCTTTCACCTACCCTCCTCGCTCCCTCCCTCCGCCCTCCCTCCTCCTTCCACATCCCCTCACTCCCTCTACCCTCCCTCTACCCTCCCTCTTCCCCTCATCCCCCCAGCGTAGGTTAGGTTAGGTTATGAAGATGAATTATTTCCCTTTATCTCCCTTTGGATATATAGACTATCTTGTTGGGACACTCGGTACACTTATGTTTACCTCTTGAGGACTTCAGATGAGAATACAAATACTACTACTACGGGGCCTCCATCCTCCCCCAATAGCCACACCTTTGCCGCCATTTTATTGCTGTTGTTAATAATAATAATAACAATAAAAATAATAATAATAATAATAATAATAATAATGATGAAAATGATGATGATAATGACACGCCAAACGCATTTTTTTCACGTCACTGATTCTCTAAAATGCCTTCATTAAGAATTTACTTCTTACCCAACTTGGACTTTAAAAACTCAGCCAAACAGCCGCTACAATAGAGCACTAACATAATATCGGCACCACAGTTGACATCATTCTTGAGTGGTAGCTTAAGGAACTGATGAATCTCGAGGTTAGAGTAGAGTACGGCAGGTTAGGTGTTATGAATCTCTGAAAGAATTCCTACTGATAATGGTCTTGTAGGAGCAGGGAAAATGGCGTCGATCCTGCGCTGAGACTCGACCGTAACTAAATACATTCTGTTGATGTGACGGAAAGATAAAGGTGCAAAGCCATGAGGATCGAGGTTCAAGTCTTAATGTAGGTGGAGGCGGCGGTGATGGGCGGTAAGTAAGTGGGCGTGGTGGGGGTAATGGGCGTGACACGGTGACCTTAGTAGTTGTGCGCCACGCTAATGCCCTTTAATTAAGGTCTTATCTTATTTCTGATGAGTGTGTGGGGTGGTAGTGAGGGGGGATATTGTGTGTGTGTGTGTAGGTAGGTAGGTACTGTGTGTGTGAGGGGGGTGCTGTGTGTGTGTGTGGGGAGAGTGCTGTGTGTGTGTGTGTGGGAGAGTGCTGTGTGTGTGTGTGTGTGTGTGTGTGGTGTGTGGGAGGGTGCTGTGTGTGTTTGTGTGTGGGAGGGTGCTGTGTGTGTGTGTGTGTGTGTGTGTGTGTGGAGGGTGCTGTGTGTGTTGTGTGTGTGTGTGTGTGTGTGGGAGGGTGCTGTGTGTGTGTGTGTGGGTGTGTGTGTGTGTGTGTGTGTGTGTGTGTGTGAGGGTGCTGTGTGTGTGTGTGTGTGTGTGTGTGTGTGGGAGGGTGCTGTGTGTGTTTGTTTGTGGGAGGGTGCTGTGTGTGGGGGGGAGGGTGCTGTGTGTGTGTGTGGGAGGGTGCTGTGTGTGTTTGGGAGGGTGCTGTGTGTGTGGGAGGGTGCTGTGTGTGTGTGTGTGTGTGTGTGTGTGGGTGTGGGAGGGTGCTGTGTGTATGTGGGAGGGTGCTGTGTGTGTTTGTGTGTGGGAGGGTGCTGTGTGTGTGGGGGAGGGTGCTGTGTGTGTTTGTGTGTGTGAGGGTGCTGTGTGTGTGTGTGTGTGTGTGTGTGTGTGTGTGTGTGTGTGTGAGGGTGCTGTGTGTGTGTTGTCTGTGGGTGGGTGCTGTGTGTGTATGTGGGAGGGTGTTGTGTGTGTGTGAGGGTACTGTGTGTGGGTACTGTGTGTGGGTACTGTGTGTGGGTTCTGTGTGTGTGTGTGGGTGTGTGGGATTGTGCTGTGTGTGTTTGTGTGTGGGAAGGTGCTGTGTGTGTGTGTGGGAGGGTGCTGTGTGTGTTTGTGTGGGTACTGTGTGTGGGTGCTGTGCGTGTATGTGGGTGCTGTGCGTGTGTGTGTGTGTGTGTGTGCTGTGTAGTGTGTACTGTGTAGTGTAACTGTGCGTATATATAGATATGTAGTGTGTGTGTGTGTGTGTAACTGTGTGGGGGGGGGGTATGTGTGTGAATGTGTGTTTGTGAGGTAGGTGTAGATTGTAGCATAAAGTTGTAAGCGTAGGAGGGGGTGTAGTGTGGTAGAAACAGCAGAAGTAGGTCGTGGATGTAGGTGCAAGAGCCGCAGAAGAACAGGGTATCGGTGTAGGTGTAGCGACAGGGAGGGGGTGAAGGTCTGGGTGGTGGTCGTGTGATGGTATCAGTAAGCAGGCAGCATCTTATTACTTCTTGCCCCAGCACCTCTGTCTCCCTCTCACTCACCTGATACATGATTTTTACCTTAGGGATAAAACCGATCCTGGCTGACGAGTCTGCTTATTACAATAACTTATACATCTCTACTGAATGTAATTAAAAACTTTCTTTCTCTACTCCACTGAAAGTTTGGACTTCAGTTACAGGGAAGTATTTAATAATTTGATCCGAGAACAAAACTTTTTTAAGAATAAGGAAGTGTGTCAAGGAAGACCTCCCTCCACGTGACTACACCTTGGTGAGAGAAACAATCCCGTCAACAACAAACTGAGCAAAGTTATATGGCGGGAAAACTCACATAGTTGTCAGTGAAGAAGATGGGGATGATGATAAGAAAAAACTAAGGGGCGTCACCGAGGAGTTGTGTACAGGATGGTTGAGGACGACCTGACGACTAGGTGATGGTCGCCCACACGAGGCAGGTCATAAAAGATGAGAAGATGATCTAACAAGACGTATCGTTCAGTTATTCACCAAATGTATTAAAGTAAACTTGTTCAGAACTGAGATTAATGTTACTGTTATACGTCCTGCTTAAAACAAGTGGTAATTTATAAAACTAAATAACCTACACACTAATTATACTTCAACCAGTTGTGTGTAAAATGGTGACAAAAACGCTGACCACCAGACTGCTGCAATATAAGGTTTCTGTCAGCGGAGAGGCCAGAACGGGTTAAGTAGTAGTTACTGTAATACACATCTTGTACAGAAAGTGTTCCTGCTGTGTACTGAAGCCAATTTACCATTATGTTTATGGTGTATCGACTGTGAATATTTTTAATCTTCTCATCGACTGGAATATATTGATAAAGAATGAGAACATTATTTTCAAACCTTTTAGAGGATGTTTACAAGTTATTGAAGTGAGTTAAACTATATTAAGATCACACTATGTGCTCCTTCTGTTGATGACTTCTGGGATATGGTTCAAACTGTCTGAAAATACAAAGGTAAATACGAGAACTGTAGGAAGTTAAGAAAATAGTGAGACTTAGTTAACTGGATTAATGTAATGGTTAACACAGTCTTACATTCCTCGTACACAGTGGTCAACAATGTAAATATTTTAAATAATAATAAAATGTATCTATATAAAGGTAATTTGGATCACCAGATGAAAACGTTGGAGAGATTTTCGAAGACTTACTCGTATATACAAAAACAACTAGTGTACTTCCTTTATTTAAATAGATAAGCATTTGACCAGTGACTAATGCCAACAATAATTTATGGATATCAGACATTGCGAGTCAATGAGAAAATTACCAATAAAATCCCTTCTACTCAAAGAAACTTGGAAATATGTTTATTCAACACTACAAGCAGAGTGAGACGATGCATCAAGCACGAGATGTTAATACTAATAAGTCTCAGGAATTGAAATGGCGGAGGTCAAGTTACACGACAAGAACAGATCAACAAGGTATAAAGAAGAGCCTCGAGTGTATTTCAAAAGATAATAAAAGACTTGGATAAGATCAGCTGTCAGATGGATAGATTACGTCAGGAAACTTGGAGGTGACCAGCGTACAGGGAGGGTCAGGAGGGTGGATGGTGGAGCATACCGGGGAGACCTTCACTCACCACTGGTTATATATACAGTCACCAGGGTGCTCCAGTGTATGTGTGTGTCAGGGCCGAAACACTTGAATGTTTTGCCGACGTGGTTATGTTTTGTCCCGGAATGTTAGAAAATTCTATTACTTTAATCTATTATTTTTAAAAGCAATGCTCACCCAGCAGACATTGACCTTGAGAACATGTCTGTTGCTGGCAGCTTCGTAACTAAGAGTAAGAAACTTTTGCCACACACACACACACACACACACATATCTACAGTATACCTATATACAGTATATACAATGACATTACTTGTGGAATTGAGAAACAAATATTCTGTATCGTAACACACACAAGTCTGTTTCCTGTAATATTTTTTGTTAAGCCATATATTACAACATTTACCAAAGTAACCTACAACACCATGACTCTCCCTGACCCAGCTGACGACATAAAGATGCTGTGGTAATTACGTCAGAGCACAGTGATAGTTTGTGTTCAATGTTGACCTATTACCAGCCAGGTCAGTGTGTTATTACCCCGTGGCTACAGAACACAGACAGTGGGGTACTTTGTGTCATAATAGAGAAAGTTGTGGTTATTTTGGTGCTGTAATACAGGAAATGGGATTTTTTTTTGTCTTATTAGCGAACATTGGATACTTTTTGCTCTCATAGAACAAAATAGGATATATTAGTCCTACAATGGGGGAATTGAAAGTTTTTTCTTGCTATAAATGTAAATATTG
Organism: Homarus gammarus; assembly: GCA_958450375.1. Classification (NCBI taxonomy): domain Eukaryota; kingdom Metazoa; phylum Arthropoda; class Malacostraca; order Decapoda; family Nephropidae; genus Homarus; species Homarus gammarus. The sequence goes on from CAUDMG010001871.1 coordinate 1,616,316, forward strand.
GATATTTCTTTGCTACAATACAAGAAATGCTTTTCCCCTCAAAAATGGAGGAAATTATTTTGTTTTTTCTCTCTAACAGAAACAAAATTGCTCATAGAAAAAATATTGAATAACTTGTTTGGTCTTTCTGGATAAAATTGACTTTTTGACCCCAATTAAAAAAAAGAACAAGAGATTTTCACATTCTGTTAAAGACAATGGGGCCAGTGGTCAGCTTGATACAAGAGGAGGAGGAAGAGAATACAGTGGGTGATACAGGAGGAGGAGAGTACAGTGGGTGATACAGGAGGAGGAGGAGAGTACAGTGGGTGATACAGGGGGAGGAGGAGGAGGAGAGTACAGTGGGTGATACAGGAGGAGGAGGAGGAGAGTACAGCGGGTGATACAGGGGGAGGAGGAGGAGAGTACAGTGGGTGATACAGGGGGAGGAGGAGGAGAGTACAGTGGGTGATACAGGAGGAGGAGGAGGAGGAGGAGAGTACAGTGGGTGATACAGGAGGAGGAGGAGGAGAGTACAGCGGGTGATACAGGGGGAGGAGGAGGAGAGTACAGTGGGTGATACAGGGGGAGGAGGAGGAGAGTACAGTGGGTGATACAGGAGGAGGAGAGTACAGTGGGAGATATTGGGGGAGGAGGAGGAGGAGAGTACAGTGGGTGATACAGGGGGAGGAGGAGGAGAGTACAGTGGGTGATACAGGGGGAGGAGGAGGAGAGTACAGTGGGTGATACAGGAGAAGGAGAGTACAGTGGGTGATACAGGAGGAGGAGGAGGAGGAGAGTACAGTGGGTGATACAGGGGGAGGAGAGTGCAGTGGGTGATATTGGGGGAGGAGGAGGAGAGTACAGTGGGTGATATTGGGGGAGGAGGAGGAGAGTACAGTGGGTGATACAGGGGGAGGAGGAGGAGAGTACAGTGGGTGATACAGGGGGAGGAGGAGGAGAGTACAGTGGGTGATACAGGAGGAGGAGGAGGAGAGTACAGTGGGTGATACAGGGGGAGGAGGAGGAGAGTACAGTGGGTGATACAGGGGGAGGAGGAGGAGAGTACAGTGGGTGATACAGGGGGAGGAGGAGGAGAGTACAGTGGGTGATACAGGAGGAGGAGGAGGAGAGTACAGTGGGTGATACAGGGGGAGGAGGAGGAGAGTACAGTGGGTGATACAGGGGGAGGAGGAGGAGAGTACAGTGGGTGATACAGGGGGAGGAGGAGGAGAGTACAGTGGGTGATACAGGAGGAGGAGGAGAGTGCAGTGGGTGGTACAGGAGGAGGAGAGTACAGTGGGTGATACAGGGGGAGGAGGAGGAGAGTACAGCGGGTGGTACAGGAGGAGGAGGAGAGTACAGTGGGTGATATTGGGGGAGGAGGAGGAGGAGGAGAGTACAGTGGGTGGTACAGGAGGAGGAGGAGAGTGCAGTGGGTGGTACAGGAGGAGGAGGAGAGTGCAGTGGGTGGTACAGGAGGAGGAGGAGAGTGCAGTGGGTGGTACAGGAGGAGGAGGAGAGTGCAGTGGGTGGTACAGGAGGAGGAGGAGAGTACAGCGGGTAAGTGCGATACAGGATGAAGAGGCGGAGGTACAGTGGGGTGGGTACATAAACAGGTCCCACATACTGGATAAGAGACTGGGAGGTGGTCAACAGGACCTTGTAAACCGGTAGTCGTAGATAAGCTGTTGAGGCAAACGACCTGCCCACTGTAAGCCACGGTCGTTGTGTGTCGTGTACTGGTGAGTGAGTGAACCTGTCGTGTACTGGTGAGTGAGTGAATCTGTCGTGTACTGGTGAGTGTGTGAACCTGTCGTGTACTGGTGAGTGAGTGAACCTGTCGTGTACTGGTGAGTGAGTGAATCTGTCGTGTACTGGTGAGTGAGTGAACCTGTCGTGTACTGGTGAGTGTGTGAACCTGTCGTGTACTGGTGAGTGTGTGAACCTGTCGTGTACTGGTGAGTGAGTGAATCTGTCGTGTACTGGTGAGTGAGTGAGTGAATCTGTCGTGTACTGGTGAGTGTGTGAACCTGTCGTGTACTGGTGAGTGAGTGAACCTGTCGTGTACTGGTGAGTGAGTGAACCTGTCGTGCACTGGTGAGTGTGTGAACCTGTCGTGTACTGGTGAGTGTGTGAACCTGTCGTGTGCTGGTGAGTGTGTGAACCTGTCGTGTACTGGTGAGTGAGTGAACCTGTCGTGTACTGGTGAGTGTGTGAACCTGTCGTGTACTGGTGAGTGTGTGAATCTGTCGTGTACTGGTGAGTGAGTGAGTGAACCTGTCGTGTACTGGTGAGTGAGTGAATCTGTAGTGTACTGGTGAGTGTGTGAACCTGTCGTGTACTGGTGAGTGAGTGAATCTGTCGTGTACTGGTGAGTGTGTGAACCTGTCGTGTACTGGTGAGTGTGTGAACCTGTTGTGTACTGGTGAGTGAGTGAACCTGTCGTGTACTGGTGAGTGTGTGAACCTGTCGTGTACTGGTGAGTGAGTGAATCTGTCGTGTACTGGTGAGTGTGTGAACCTGTAGTGTACTGGTGAGTGAGTGAATCTGTAGTGTACTGGTGAGTGAGTGAATCTGTCGTGTACTGGTGAGTGAGTGAACCTGTCGTGTACTGGTGAGTGTGTGAACCTGTCGTGTACTGGTGAGTGAGTGAACTTGTAGTGTACTGGTGAGTGTGTGAACCTGTCGTGTGCTGGTGAGTGTGTGAACCTGTCGTGTACTGGTGAGTGTGTGAATCTGTCGTGTACTGGTGAGTGAGTGAGTGAATCTGTCGTGTACTGGTGAGTGTGTGAACCTGTCGTGTACTGGTGAGTGAGTGAACCTGTCGTGTACTGGTGAGTGTGTGAATCTGTCGTGTACTGGTGAGTGAGTGAACCTGTAGTGTACTGGTGAGTGAGTGAACGAACCTGTTGTGTACTGGTGAGTGTGTGAACCTGTCGTGTACTGGTGAGTGTGTGAATCTGTCGTGTACTGGTGAGTGAGTGAATCTGTAGTGTACTGGTGAGTGTGTGAACCTGTCGTGTACTGGTGAGTGTGTGAACCTGTCGTGTACTGGTGAGTGTGTGAATCTGTCGTGTACTGGTGAGTGAGTGAATCTGTAGTGTACTGGTGAATGTGTGAACCTGTCGTGTACTGGTGAGTGTGTGAACCTGTCGTGTACTGGTGAGTGTGTGAACCTGTCGTGTACTGGTGAGTGAGTGTGTGAACCTGTCGTGTACTGGTTAGTGTGTGAATCTGTCGTGTACTGGTGAGTGAGTGAATCTGTCGTGTACTGGTGAGTGTGTGAACCTGTCGTTTACTGGTGAGTGAGTGAACCTGTCGTGTACTGGTGAGTGTGTGAACCTGTCGTGTACTGGTGAGTGTGTGAACCTGTCGTGTACTGGTGAGTGAGTGAATCTGTCGTGTACTGGTGAGTGAGTGAGTGAATCTGTCGTGTACTGGTGAGTGTGTGAACCTGTCGTGTACTGGTGAGTGAGTGAACCTGTCGTGTACTGGTGAGTGAGTGAGTGAACCTGTCGTGTACTGGTGAGTGAGTGAATCTGTCGTGTACTGGTGAGTGTGTGAACCTGTCGTGTACTGGTCTAGTGTGTGTTGTAAGGTGACCTGTTACAAGTACTCTGACCTGTTACCAGTACTCATATATATTTTATTAGTACCCTGACCTCTAATAATACTCTGACCTGTTACTAGTACTCTGTGACCTTTTGCTAGTACTCAGATTTGTTTCTAGTACTCACTGACAATACATTATTCACTTTCTGCATTATCACTTCAGTTCACTACAGGTTTAGGTGTACAAATTTCCCTTTAAAAATCACACTCTTCATTATTGTACGCCATTCTTGTCAGAGTCTTCGTTTCCCGCCACCTTGAACACTTTCTTGGCCAGTGAGACGTCGGTGGGCAGATCTGGAGCTACGAGTGACCATTGGAATCGAGATTTATTCGTTTGGAAAGATTCACCGTTATGTGTATCCTGAGAATGTAAATAAACCCCACACTGGAAAGATTCACTGGTATGAGGATCCTGAGAATGTAAACAAACCCCACACTGGAAAGATTCACTGGTATGAGGATCCTGAGAGTGTAAATAAACCCCACACTGGAAAGATTCACTCATATGAGGATCCTGAGAGTGTAAATAAACCCCACATTGGAAAGATTCACTCATATGAGGATCCTGAGAGTGTAAATAAACCCCACATTGGAAAGATTCACTGGTATGAGGATCCTGAGAGTGTAAATAAACCCCACATTGGAAAGATTCACTCATATGAGGATCCTGAGAGTGTAAATAAAACCCACACAAGAAAATAATTCACTGCTTAATGGATTTCACGTATATAAGCAAATAATAAATTGAAGAACGTGGATCTGTCAGAGTTTTAACCAATAAATTCCTAAAACATTTTCCTTTTCACAATTTCTCAAAGGTGTATAATTTAAGGCCATAATGGCGTTTAAAGATCTATTAAGGTCATTATATCAGCTGGTAGGAACATTTACCCGGGCCACTGAGTAAGCTTAGTCACTCTTGTTGACGTAAGTTACCTTTTCTGAGTGTTTGCACCACCGTGTGTTGACTCCCGCCACAGTTGTTTCACTTGTGTGTATTATTACGTCTTGTCAACCCTGAAATATTGAGAACTCTTTGGTTAGGTAAGTTTTGTTTTTCAAGATTTTCATTTTTTGAATGTCAGTTTACATACATACATTCATACGTACATAGGTGTACTAAATGTATCGCTGAATTCCTCATTACAAGTTTATTGTGTCTTTGATGTAGATTCTCTTAATTATGATGTGTATTGTTGTTCTAACCCCGGGAGTGATTGTTGGCCATAGTTCACCTTAACACTGGAGAGAGAGAGAGAGAGAGAGAGAGATAGAGAGAGAGAGAGAGCACCTCCCTTAACACGTCTTGTTGTATCTCCCACAGTGTTGACGGTGAGCCTGGTGGGGCTGAGTACTGGCCGTTGTATCCCGCCCTCAGCGTTCTCCCAAGGGCGTGTCTCCCTGGGCAGGGGCGGTTTTGTGGTCTCCTACTCCTGCAACGACGGCTACACCTTGGAAGGCACGCCCATCGCTGTGTGTGTTGGCGGCAGGTGGTCTTCTGCATCACCCACTTGTCTCCCTGACGGTAAGGCACTCAACCATTTGTAAAATAGGGCAATGATTTTCAGAAAATTTTTACTTAAACGTTTTTACTTACTTAGAGACGTGAGAATGCAATCTTATTGAATTGCACGAGTTATGAGATGATGATGGTGGCTGAAATAACGTCGACATCGATGTGCCTCGCCAGTTGTGTTTCTTCAGTCTCTGTCGCGGGAGAAATATAAGTACAAGTCTTGGAAACCACCTGGCCTGGCCATGAGCATGATGGTGTATTATGTGTTTGTTATTTTTAAAATAAACGAGTTTCTAAGATACAACTCTTAATAATGAAGGAAGCAAAAATAACTTTATCTATACCGGGCCAGACGGAGGAGTGGCTGGCAGGGCAGCCGGGAGAGTTAACTTCATCCCCAACTCAATATGCAAACAATTTGGTGAATCAAGGTGTTCAGTGGAGACGCCCCGATCTCCTGGCGACATCTGTCTGAGTCGCGGATGTATGAGAGGCGCTGGGAGATACAGGGAGACGGGGTGAGTGTTAGGGTGGCCAGGAGGCCTAATGCTCCACAACCTCGAGCACGAATTGCTTAATTACGTGAATTGTACATAAATTAGGGAGCTTCTACTCCGGCAAGCGACGTCTACAAGGCTCCGGTCGACGGTGTGTTGGTGTACAACAGTGTATAGTGGTGGTGTGTGGGTGTACACCAGTTTGTGTTGTGGCAGTCGTAGCCTCACTCAGATCCGGTCAACCCTCCCCCCTCCCCTCCCCTCCCCTCCCCTCCCCTCTCTTCCCTCTCTCCCCTCTCCCGTGTGTCAATTCTGGTTTATTATGTCTGATAAATACAGTACACCATCGTGACGTTGTGTACGGACAACATCTTCCTCGTATATAATTAACTCACCTTAAGTCTACTTGCGGTCCTAACAACTAAAAGAAAACCCGAGGAATTAGTCTTGTCTTGACCACTTATTGACGTCCTTAATCTTCGGCTGATAGCGAGGTAGCAGGTGTGTGGTGGAAGATTTGTGGAGGTAGCAGGTGTGTGGTGGAAGGTTTGTGGAGGTAGCAGGTGTGTGGTGGAAGATTTGTGGAGGTAGCAGGTGTGTGGTGGAAAATTTGTGGAGGTAGCAGGTGTGTGGTGGAAGATTTGTGGAGGTAGCAGGTGTGTGGTGGAAGATATTTGTGGAGGTAGCAGGAGTGTGGCGGAAGAGATTTGTGGAGGTAGCAGGTGTGTGGTGGAAGATATTTGTGGAGGTAGCAGGAGTGTGGCGGAAGAGATTTGTGGAGGTAGCAGGTGTGTTGTGGAAGATATTTGTGGAGGTAGCAGGAGTGTGGCGGAAGAGATTTGTGGAGGTAGCAGGTGTGTGGCGGAAGAGATTTGTGTAGGTATCAGGTGTGTTGTGGAAGAGATTTGTGGAGGTTGCAGGTGTGTGGTGAAGAGTCAGGTATGTAATGGGTCATATTGTATGGCTGGACAGATGTGTAGCAGGGAGAAACAGGTCTGTCGTATCCTTGTGACAAGTGTGTGGCAGAGTAGATGTGAAGGAGGTCAGGAATTAATTTGGTCGATTGCTCGGTGGAACAGGTGTGTTGAGGCAGGTGTGAAGGATATAAGTTTTACAGGACAGGTATGTAGCGAAGACCTTTAGTAGCGCAGGTGTTTCATGGGTGAGATTTTTAGTGGCACACGTGTATGGTGGAACAGGTGTGGGACGGGAATGTAGCGGAACAGGTGTGAGACGGGAGAGTAGCGGAACAGGTGTGGGACGGGCGTGTAGAGGAACAGGTGTGAGACGGGCGTGTAGCGGAACAGGTGTGGGACGGGCGTGTAGCGCTTACAGGTGTGAGACGGGCGTGTAGCGGAACAGGTGTGGGACGGGCGTGTAGCGCTTACAGGTGTGAGACGGGAGTGTAGCGGAACAGGTGTGGGGCGGGTGTGTAGCTGAACAGGTGTGGGACGGGCTTGTGGTGGGGAGGAATAGCGACGTGGGTGGGCACCGATAACTCTTGGCCTCAACCAGCCATTAACGCTGGAGGTGGACCTCACATGACACGACACACAGCTCACTCACCCACTACGAATATGTCACTTCTGATACCTGGGCCTCAAACGACGTATTTTCCTGATAACTAAACACAAGAGAAAAACTGTAGAATATGACGATTTACACAGTATTTTAAATTTGGTCATTATTGTATAGAAGAAAATACCAGATATAAAGCAGTTAAAAGTGTGAAGGTATTTTTAAGTAAACATTTGTTGGGTATTTGTAAGGGAGTATTAATTATAGTCATGGTGTCTGGTAATGAAAGTGAGGCGAGGAGGCCGCGTCTGTAGGGATGGTTACTGACCCTGGAAAGATGTTCAATCTAACAAGGGGGTGGGAGGGAGGGGGTGGGGGAGGAAGATGGGGTCAGGGAGGGGTTGTGGGGAAGCGAGAGGGGGTGAGGTTGGCTACTTACACAACCTATGTGTTTTTTTACTGGAAGCAATCATTTCAAACTCTATTCGAAATCACCTGGAGAAGCACAGATTGATCAATGATTCCCAGCATGGCTTCACAAGCGGACGTTCTTGCCTAACTAATCTATTAACATTCTTTTCATCAGTTTTCGAATCAGTGGACGAGGGGCACAATTATGATGTGGTATATCTCGACTTTAGCAAAGCCTTCGACAGAGTACCCCACGAAAGACTAATTAGAAAGGTAGAAGCTCATGGCATCAAAGGTGACATCCTTAAATGGATTAGGGCGTGGTTACAGGACAGGAAACAGCGAGTGAGCATTAACGGCACTAAGTCCCATTGGAGCAACGTCACAAGTGGAGTTCCCCAAGGCTCAGTACTTGGACCATTATTGTTTATTATATACATAAACGACATAGATATCGGCATAGACAGCAACATAAGTAAATTTGCTGATGATACTAAAATAGGACGTGTTATAAAATCTGACGAGGACTCGGCAAAACTACAGGAGGATCTAAACAAATTTTTCGAATGGTCTGAAAAATGGCAGATGAAATTCAACATTGACAAATGTAAAGTACTCAGTATAGGGAATGTAAACAGGGAAACCAGATACCAGATGAACAACGATGCCATAGAGAAATCCGACTGCGAGAGAGATTTAGGAGTAATGATAAGTAGGAACCTTAAGCCAAGTAAACAATGTGTTTTTGCTCGTAACAAGGCTAATAAAGTACTTGGGTTCATACAAAGGAGTGTTAGTTACAAGACTAGCGAGGTCATCCTAAAACTGTATCTTGCTCTTGTGAGACCACACCTGGATTACGCAGTCCAGTTCTGGTCACCGTATTACAGAATGGATATAGAATCCTTGGAAAGAATCCAGAGGAGAATGACAAGACTAATCCCGGGTATCAGGAACCTTGAGTATAGAGACAGGTTAAAGCATCTTAATTTGCACTCCCTTGAGAGACGTAGAGCGAGGGGCGACCTGATAGAGGTGTATAAATGGAAGGCAGGGCTAAACAAAGGGGACATTACAAAGGTACTCAAATTATCCAACCAGGAGCGAACTCGTAACAATGGTTTTAAATTGGACAAATTTAGATTTAGGCGTGAAATAGGTAAACACTGGTTTGGAAACAGAGTAGTGGATGAATGGAACAAGTTACCAAATATCATCATTAACTCGAATACGCTGAATTGCTTCAAACATAGGTTGGATGCTCATATGAGCAATAGGGGTTGGGTGTAAACGGGACTGCCCAGTATGGGCCAATAGGCCCGCTGCAGTTTCCTCCATTCTTATGTTCTTATGTTCTTATGTCAATGACCCACATCGGGGTCTGGGGTCGAAAATATTATAATAATAATAATAATAATAATAATAATAATAATAATAATAATAATAATAATAATAATAATAATAATTGATAAAAATAATAAATAAAAATATATAATAAAAATATAATAATAATGATAATAATTATAATAACAGTAAATAATCATAAAAAAAACAATAGTGAGAAACGATATATATATGTTGTGTTGTCAAAGTAAGAGAAACAATTGAGACCCTGTACCAAGTTGAGGTCTACCTACCCTGACCACTAGCCGAGAGCATCGTTAATACTAAGAGTTCTCGGTAATTTCAAACTCTAATTTTAACAGACAAAGGTCACTTTACAATACCTGGACAAATACAAATTATTATTATTCAAAAACTGGCTTTTACAGCAAACGGATGCTGCAAATTGGGTGTTGAGCATCACAAACACCCTCCGTTTGTATCCTGGGGCAGTGTTCTCAACCAGTCAGATCTGAAGGTGAAAATTACACTTCACTTGACACCAAAGGTTTATATGTAAAGTGATCCGTGCACAATCAAACAACTTGAACAAAGCTTTTCCCATATTCAGGGCTGTGTATGGGTGAGTCCTCAGCTCACTCACCACAGCTTGACCTACTCGATGGAGCAATAGCACGATGTGTTTTCCTGGACTTGACTATAGAGACGACAGGCTTCCTGCATAAACATATAAACATGTAAACAACTGTGCACCTCGCCCCAGAAGCAGACAAAGGCATCTAGACAGACCTGAGCTGATATGCCAAGGGGGCCGTCGTCGTGAGCCGTTTGATGAGAGATTAAGGGTGGGTGTTTACAGGCTGGTCCTGCCACACATGGTCTCCGTCCTGGACACAGGTTTTAGGTATGGCAGATTTAGTACGACAGGCCCAGTGCGATAGAGCAAGTGTGACAGACCACATGCGACAGTGTAAGTACGACAGACGAGATGCAACAGATAGGTACTGTACAATAGGCCAGGTGCGACTGAGGAGGTGGGTTAGCAGGGTAAACACACTGACCCGGCCAACCTACCTCACACATCTTACCTAAGGTGTTTTCCCCTTATAACAGACAAGAGAACACAGTTACTGTACAGTCTGGGTGTAATGTCAACTTCATGTGGGAAAAACAAAACAACGTGATAGTCGAAACGTTTTATTGTAGTTATCATCGCCCATATATGGTAAAACATAGTCCTAATATGGCTTTTGTTGACTTACATTAACTTAAAATGTTTACTTAATATAAATGGAAAATCATAGAATACAATGCTAAAATCTGGCAATGTTCCTCATATTTGTGGAATTGCTTAAGTGCGAGATATAAAATAATACTTCAACAGTATAAATAATTGTAGTGAAGTATCTATGCGTGCTTCATTTTATTCTTTATCAATTCTTATCCACATATGTATTATCTTATAACAATATTTCTCCATTTTCTTAAGTTTGGGTAATTGCGTGAATCTTTTAACTGTCCAGGTATGTTAATCTTGTACCTCTCCTCCCGTCTGTAGTCAAGTAACATCATCTGTGTTTGATAGACGTGAGGGCTGCCTGACACTCGTACAACCAGATCGATCTTTCCTTAACTTCACGTCTTGAGTACAATGTCTTAGTCCTTTGAATATGATGACTTTTTCCTTCGAGTACGATGACAATGTATTCATGGGTTGTCACCGTACTGAATGGGTTAAGTCACTGTTTGAGCCAGTCATGTGTACGTCAGAACCCTCACTCATGCTGTGTGGTGTGGCGAGGTACGGTAGGTGGTGTGGTGTGGCGAGGTACGGTAGGTGGTGTGGTGTGGCGAGGTACGGTAGGTGGTGTGGTGTGGCGTGGCGAGGTAGGTGGAGTCGTGTGGCGAAGTAGGTGGTGTGGTGCGGCGAGGTAGGTGGTGTGTTGTGACGATGTACAGGAGGTAGTTTAGTAAGGGCGAGTCTAGGTGAGTGTGACTCCTGAACAGTAAGTTACGCCCGTATTATTAAACAACATCTTCCCTTGAAGAGGTTCGTCGTGTTTCAACCCGAGTTTTAAACTAAATGAGTCCTGAGGGACACCACAGTACAGTACGTAACGGGGTGGTGGGCGGTAAAATTAACTAATTCCAATATTATAAATTAATTTTATTGTTATTAGTTAATTTTACCGCCCCACCACCCCGCTACGTACTGTACTGTGGTGTCCCTCAGGACTCATTTAGTTTAAAACTTGGGTTGAAACACGACGATCCTCTTCAAGGGAAGATGTTGTTTAATAATACGGGCGTAAGGCTCCTGACCACCATCTCCTCCCATCCCCCCATCTCCTCCCATCCCACCATCTCCCCCCACCCCATCTCCTACCCACCCTACCCACCATCACCCCCCTCTTCACCACCCACTGACCTACCATCACCCCACCCCACCTCAAAACCCACCTTACCTTACCACCCACAGTCCTACTCAGCCAACAAGGACAGTGACAGTTGTCTTGCCTTATACAGAGACAAGGAGGACTAGGGCAACAGATGAGAGGGAAGACGTTAGTGACACAAAATTCCACAAAACTAAATCCAGCAACCAAGAAATTGACCTTACCTTACCACCTACTAGGCTACACCTGTCAGTTATATGCCGTCACCGCTGTAAGTTAATACCTAACTGGATGGCTTATGATGTGTAGGGTACAGAAACCTTTAATTTATATTTCCAACGTTAATAATATCATTGTTGACGATTATAATTTTTCACGTTGATATTATCACTACTAATATTTATACCATTAAATGATTAATTAAACGGCCCTTGCTACCTGTAACTGTACCAACACTAATGCATTACTTCCTTTATAGTTGTTCCGGGTAAGTTATAAGAATCCTGAATTGTAAAACTCTTCGTGTCAGGTCGTGGCTGATCTTAAGATAGCCATAAACCCGCACCATACAACACTCCCCGCGGCGCCCCTGAACAGTAATTCCCCGCCTAACGTGTGTTCAAGTTCGGTGTATACAGGACCCTCTAGTTATCGTCTATTGTCTCGAAAACTTGAAGTGTTTACCCATATTTATTCACTATTTCCTCTTCGGATTATAAGCAGAAATGTGTTAAAAGTTAGGTATAATGATAATGATGATAATGATGAACTACAAGTTTAAAAATGTTCACAAACTTCTATAGGTTCTCACCAAAATCAAAGGTATTGCCAGATGCCCATCAACCTTCAAGTCGTAAATGATTGTGGCTGGTAACTGCTGTACCCCGCTTGTTTTGGACGGCCAAGTGGTGTCGAAATTGAAATTAATTACCTGGTTAAGTCATAAATAGTCCTTACGTGATAAGCGTTGAGATTAATACAATGGTCTCGTCGTATAAGGACATAAATGTCAGCTGCTATGTCACGCCCACATCGTTTTACGGTAATTCTCTTTCATGACTGGCATAGAAACTTTACCTTTTGACGCCAGTAATGTTTGATGCGAGTGATGCTCTCTCGGTGTTTCTGAGATACTGATGTCTTCACGTTGGTTGTAAGGTTCGGGACAACTACAGATTATTTAAAGTTTTGTTGTTTCATTCTTTTATTAGTGGTTTATCTTCTTTGAACAACGTCTGTTTCGGAAAATGACAAAGTAATATATTTTTTCATTGTTTTCTTTATAAACAAAGAATACAACTATTGTGTCTGTACATACAAAATAGGAGAGGCAGTTGAAAAAGATGAAATATCGACTTTGAACTCGGCAGGATCTCATGATTATTCTCCATGAAGAGCAAGAGGGTGGGTGTAAACACAAGACACAGCGTGAAAACGTGTCTAACGACCGAAGAGAATACAAGTACAGGCTGCTCTGTACAGCCATAACTAACCCAGCCTTACACCCAGTTGCCTTGCAAGACCACGGCCAATGGGAGGGGGGAGGTATACCCGGGCTCCCGCTCAGTATAATAAGGCGTCGTCCGCAGCGTTTTCTGAGAAGTTTTTATTCAAAATTCGCTTTGTTTTACCAAATGGGATGGTCACTGTTGATATTAGCAAGTAGAGTGGCGGAGGAGGGTGGGTGTGGCTTTGACAGGTCACGTATGTCAGATCTTATTAGGTCTGTTTACGTTAAGTTAGTATGGATCATTCAAGGTTTTCTCCTCTCACTGTTAACATAACCTAACTCTCCCAACCTAACCTTGCCAAATTTACCCAATTTAACGTATGCTACTCATACCTAACCTATCACTTAAGGTACTGTACCTCAGTGGTGATTTTTTGTCTATTTTTTTCAATGTTGTAAATTTGTCGATCGAGGTGGGAGGTGCGTGAGAGCCTCAGTACTGACGTGAACCTGAAGACACCCTCGATGTAACTGAGTTTCGTTATCAGTTCCTATTTATGTGTGTGTGTGTGTGTGTGTGTGTGTGCGTGTGTGTGTGCACGCAACCCTTCAAAAATGTATCCTTGGATCCTTCCTCGTGCCTTCAGCAGAATCCATGTGTGTCTGACACGCTGTTTGGTCCACTTTTTCATAATGGTGTCCACAGCTAGTCTAGTATCACACCTAACTCACCACTTAAACCGACAGTTAGTTTGTTCTGTCCTAAACCGTAGCCAAAGCACACATAATTCTACTTAACTTAAGATATAGGTGAACATCAGATTGCAAAGACTACAAATTTCATCTGTTAAAACTATGGATAAGAGCGCGGAAAAAACTTGAAAACAGCACCCTTTTCCACTACCTCCTAAGATGTCCCCACACACAACGCTTCCGATGACGCCTGCTGGACCACCACTCCACGACCCCCTGACGGAGACACGATGATCCTCCCCATACTGGCCAGATATTATGTAAATAACATTGATTATGTGTTAAAGGAATATCCTTCCTTCCTCAAGCTTTAGTAAGCCCCTTTATAATATTTATACTGTATATACCTGTCACACTTGCCAGATGCTTCTGGTGTCATTGTACAGGGGTACCTAGTGACAGCACTAGGATCCCGCTTCCTCTATCAAGGAATAAACAATTGAAATTAAAATTTAACTGTCAATCGAATAAAAACTTCCTCAGTGTGGACCTTAAGCTTCCCGCTCCACTCCATCCACCACTATGGTATAATATCTGGCAGAAGGGGGGCCTATTTAGTGTAGAATTTCCATGTGGGGGAGTATCAGAGAGGCCGCTATCAGCTAGGGCCAGGTGGGGTGTGGGTCTGCGACTCGCCTTACCGTCCTCCACCGCCAGGTTTCTGACTGCGGCTGTAAGACGACGTTTAAGGCTGTTCTAGTTTTATTTTATATATTTTTTATTCACATTTTTGATAAAGGTGTTTGTTGTGATTCTTATATTGAAAAGTGGTGTTGTAGGGTCGAATATTATCTTAATTTATTTAGCGTTTGTGTTTTGTTTGAAGTTCGTGTTAAAGATACGCATACTGTACTGTATACGAAAACGAAGACGTCAACAAACATACAGACTCATTCGCTATAGTATACAATAAACTTGATTCATTGAGGTTTTCTATCCGTTGATCTTGGAGACTTCTTTAAGACATAGTATCGTCACTGGTCTGGATACCTTAACTACCAAATGTAGAAATATTTAGCAGACTGTCTAGATACCCATAGGTAGACCAGGATAGGAAGTATATACTGTATATGGAAAGATTTACAGGACCTGAACCTTGTAACACCTGCCTTCAGTAACTCGTATTAACCGGACTTATATTAGATGGTTTCTTCGGTATTCTAAGACTTTAAGATTCATGTCATGTGTTCAAACGTGTCGAGGTGAATAATTATTTTAACTGGATAGGAAACATTAAAGTGTGACTACGTGACCTAAAAATAAGTATAAACTGATGAATTTGTATTTATTGTTTAGTATATAATTATGAGCCACGGGGGAGGTGGGGGGTGGAGGGGGGCAATAAACGTTTTCTGTAAACTCTTAGGTCCAAAAATTTATTGTATTATCTTCGAAATCCCGAAATACCCTAAATTTAGTTCATGGTGAAATTATTTTTGGAAAAGATACATTAATTTAAAATTTAGTTGTTTGTTCGCTATTAAAATCAATTCACTGGCTCCCGTGCAGTGAGCAGCTGGTGTCAGGAGCGTAGTCAACACAACAAACATTATTCTTTTTACTTAGACGATCATCAATATCCTGGGCTTAGCTGTTGGTAAATCATGGTAAGCAGACGTAAATAGCACCAACCATAAATCACAGGGAAATAGGAGAGACTTATAAATCAAACGGAAATAAAAGACTTAAGTTTATCCTATTACCAAACCTGTTCGGGCCTCTTATGATTTGAGGCGAGAATAGTCATATCATGGTCATTATCCGCGCGAGGCTACTTCAGCCCTTACCCACAGTTCTGAATTTTGTACAATGAATAAAAATGGCTGCTTCGTTTTAGTTAGTTTTAAATTGTCACAGGTGAAGATCACGTATTCAGTAAGTATTAAAGGAATATTTACTTGTAAAAGAAGTGAAATGAGTTCCTGTATGTCCGCAGAGTTTGGTATGTTATCGTGGTTCAGTAGTTTTACTTACTGAAAGTTAACAGGGCAGGAAGGAGAGTTAGCAGGGGCGGTTCGGGTTAGTGTGGAGAGCGCCTCGGTCGAGTGCAGTTAAGCCCTGCGTTCTGTATAAGCTTACGTACATATATAAACAATGATTTATAGTTCATTACATGGCAACAGTTACATATATATATAGTTAGTTTTATTAAACACTTACAGAAGATGCTCTTAAGAAATATGTTGAGTAAAGTGCATATGTAAATAAATGGCTTTCAATAAAAGTGCCTTTAAAAGTCTTTTATATGTATGTGCTCACAGGTGGCGGTCATGTTACTTAGTGTCTTCACCAGTTTTGTTTGTTTATAGTAATTATGTAAGGTCTTGTATGTTAATTATCTTTGTACTGCTACACTGCCGTGCACTACCGTGTACTATACACTGTCGTGCAGTATACACTACCGTGCACTGTACACTACCGTCCACTATACACTGTCGTGCAGTATACACTACCGTGCACTGTACACTACCGTCCACTATACACTGTCGTGCACTATACACAGCAGGAGGTATATGGACGCAATTCTTGGAAATAAATCGCGTACATTACTATATTTTATTAGCAGTAGTAGCAATAGTTTTAAATATTAAGAACACAATAAGTTTATTTAAGCGAGGCGATAATTTATACGTCTATTTGCGCTTTATTAACACACCAGAATTAATTACAAATGTTACTCACAGTTTATGAGTTTATTGCCTTTAAATATTGAATAATGCAAGCCCTCCACCAGATATAAGTGTGTTGCACTATACTGTCAAGACAACTTTCTCTTATAAATATGCATTAACCACTTCTCCCCCTCCTTGGCTCTTCACCAAGCGACCTATCAACACATTTCATAAGAAGAGATAAACCCACGAACGACCTAAGTACACGAGAGAGAGCAGCAAGATAAGACCAAAATACCACCACTTAGGACAATTATTATAATCCGTTCGTCAATTTATTTACGTTTCATTATTTATTTTGGTTTGTACTAAATAAATGAAAATGTCATATATTGTGAATGCTGACCAGGTAGAGAAAGGATACGTTTATATAGAGAACACTGGAGGTGTCAACAGGCCACCCACCCACTTCCTACATAAAGATGCGCATCAGCTGGGCGACAAAAACACTTTACCTCGTGATAGAAGGCCGAATGATTGACGTAATGAACATGAGCTGTCAGCACTGTACAGTATGGCAGACAATTGTTATAGAATTAAACAGGAGCTTCCTCCTTAAATTAAGGCCAACCTGCCCTTACTGTAGAGCAGTGGTCCCCAATCATTTGTAGGCTCTGGTCCACATTTATCATTGTAAATATAGTGGAGGGCGCCAAAACTGTGGGTCTACATTCAAGAAAAAAATTTCACATATACTGAACAGTTATTTGCAGTTTTACACGTCTAGCTGATACCAGTTACATAGTTTTTACATTTACTCTTGGACAGTGAGAAGGCTGGCTCTCTCTCTGGGCCCGGTCTGGGGTAAATACACACGCCCTGTACACGACAGTTGTATCAAGTTATTACATATTTTTATTAATTTCAGTCTGACAAAGAATCCCCAATATTTCAAAATTTTCTAATAAACCTTTGCGGGCTCCATAATATGGTTCCGCGGGCGCCATGGTGCCCTCGAACTACAGGTTGGGGACCACAGAGCACCAGGAGGAAGATGTATGAGATTAAAAGGCCACAGGTACCGTTTCCTCCCAGATGGGCTCAAACTCTTGTGTTCGTGAATGTCCTGCGATCCTAGCTAATTGAAATCACCAGAACGTCGAGGAGAGTTTGAGAGAGAGAGCTTTGTGTTTTTCTTGATATTTTTGTTCATTAAAGAAAGTCTAACAAGAAACAAGTTAAAGGTAAAGTTGTTTTAGATTTCAGAAGTCAGGGTCGTCTAGGGTCAATAATGTGGTCGACAAATTTATGTGGTGAGTTACGTGAGTGGTGTTCTGCCGCGCCAGTACCTGTCACTCCCACGTGCTGAGTGAACAATGCTTGTTCCTATAACTGACCTTCAGCCCACCTCTGCCACAAACAATGGCTTTGAAAGAAGTATCATAGAAACTTGATATATGGATTTGGGAGTCATGACTTAAAACGTCTAACTGTTAGAGAGCCCCCCCCCCCACCCTCCCACACACACACACACACTGAGGCATACACTCCCACACGAGAACAAACACAAACATACACAGGTACGAATACACACTAAAAAAATAGATGAGGGGGGGAATTTCCCCGGCAAGTAATCAAACAATAACCTTCAGTGGATGTATTGTGAGAGCATGACACTGTTCTTACCCTCACTCACCCCAGACGACCAACACAGACTGAAGAGTATCATGTAACAGTAAGGAACCTCTCAATCATCATGTCTTATAATTCATGCACACAGCATCATTTGTTTACCCAAACTTTTTTCCACTTTTCATCACCTGTCAATGTTGTTTACATGGGAGTCAGCTGATGTGCTGCCCCGGGATGACGGCGGCCTCCTTGGGGTAAGTAATGGGCAGCAGCGTGGGGCAGTCGTTTATTTTGTCAGGGTTGGGTATAATGTGTACAGCCTCTGTCTTTGTCCCTAGGAGGGGCCTGGGGGGGAGGTAAGTGTGTATCGAACATAGATTTATAACAATCTTTCAAATATCTTTCAGTCTTTCACAAGGAGACGCCTCGGAGAATAGATTAGTCAACGATCTTTTTATTGTACTTATAATTTGTTTAAAAGTAATAATAATAATAATAATAAATAATAAGAAGAAGAAGAAGAAGAAGAAGAAGAAAAAGAAGAAATTAAAGAGTATTCAAGATTTCACTTCGTGTTTTCTCTTATTGAAGTTAGTTTTATAAATATTGTATGTAGATGTTTTCTTTCTGCATCCGCTAGCTTTAACAATGTCACTCCTGTTCCCTGACTCGCGCCTGAGAGACCAACCAGCCCCGCCCCCACACGTCTTATTATCCATCTTGGTCACTACTGTTATTATGTGGTTCGTATATTGATGCATAAATGTAGTCAAGTTTTTGATAATGTTTCTTTGGGGACTGTGAGGATCAGTAGGAGGAGGAGGAGGGAGAGGAGGAAGAAAAGGAGGACGAGAAGGAGGTGGAGGGGGAAAGGGAAGACGAGAAGGAAAAGGAGGAGGAAAGGAGGTTGAGGAAAAGGAGAACGAGAAGGAAGAGGAAAAGAAGGAGAAAAAGGCTCTTCGATCTGAAAAAATGGTCGATGAAGACAGTATATCTAACTTAAATATGGAAAAATACCATTAAAGCCTTCAGTAAGAACATCAAAGAATTAGTTGCGTTGTCTTCACACACACACACACACAGCGCTAAAAATATGTATCCCCGAGAAAAAACTAATCTGATAATAACTAAGAGCTACAGAGACAAGTTTATCATTAGTATTGCGACACAACCACCTGCCTGCCTTTCTTGTGTGGCGCCAGGTAACTATTGACTGAGCAGCCCACCACTACTTGCGTCATGGGTGGGCGTCTGACTGGTAAGGGGGGTGGTCAGGGGGTGGATGGAGAGGGTAGGTGGTCAGGGGGTGATGGAGAGGGAGGGGTCAGGGGTTTGATGGATGGTGATGGAGGGTTCAGGGGGTGTTGGGGGGGAGAGGGAGGGAGGGGTGATGGGTGATGAGGCAGGGTCAAGGGGTGATGGGTGGTGAGCAAGGGAGGGGTGATGGGTGGTGAGGGGGGTTGATGGGTGGTGAGGGAGGGGTCAGGGGTGATGGGTGGTGAGGGAGAGGTCAGGGGTTGATGGGTGGTGAGGGAGGGAGGGTCAGGGGGTGATCGGTGGTGAGGGAGGGGTCAGGGGGTGGTAGGTGGTGAGGGAGAGGTCAGGGGTTGATAGGGAGGGAGTGGTCAGGGGTTGATAGGGAGGGAGTGGTCAGGGGGTGATGGGTGGTATGGAAGTGAGGGGTCAAGGGTTGATAGGGAGGGGGTGAGGGAGTGGTCAGGGGGTGATGGGTGGTGAGGGAGGGGTCAGGGGGGATGATGGGTGGTGAGGTAGAGGTCAGGGGTTGATGGGTGATGAGGGAGGGGTCAGGGGGGTGACGGGTGGTGAGGGAGGGGTCAGAGTGGTGGTAAATCTTCCAATGATCATTTCTATAAACGCTTGAACTATATACAAGTATCTGGTGGTCCATGTAACAATAAAAAAAAAAATAAAGCAAAACAAAAGAGTAGAAATACACGAAACTTATTAACTGATCCCGTGTACAGTATTGAAGGTCTCCGCTTCACTTGGCCAACTTTTCAAAGTCATGGGTTTATTTTCACAGTAGTTCCGGGATATTAAGTCTGGGTAAATAATAATCTATCAGTAATATATCTTCATGTTCTCGTTTCTAATGGAGCAAATATTTTCACCCCCACCCCCTTTCCCCCGACACACTCACACACATTCACATGTCACGATGCACTAGGACCAGGCCATTGGGTATTGTTTTCTTTTCATAAACCATCCTTGGATCTAGTAATCAGAGAAATGACAGTCCATCCACCATGATAACGCGGCCCATGTGTGTGTTGCATCAGGGTTGGGTTCCTGACAGGTTAATCCCTACGCCGACGTGGCTGCCAGACGCTCCCTAGTTGTCGGTTGTTGAAGACATGGGCGTGTTGTGTTGAAGGATCCAGTAACCAGAATCATAAAATGTCTCAGATTGAATTTTTTCCCCCATTAGTTGAGGGTAATATAGTACTTCTAGTTACAGTTAGATTTAAATGTGAGTTTGACGCTCTCTGATACTACTAAAGTGAGTCAGTTTGATGGTGTCCTCACGTCACTCGCCACGGGGGGTGGGGGGGGGGGGGGGATTCAGCGTTCAAGTCTTTGAGGATGTGAGTCCGAGGCCCAACTCTGCATCACAATAGACTCGCAGTGTTTTGATTCGCCATTGTTTTGGTTGGTTGAATAGAGTTGGAATGTATTTACCGTCTGTTTTGGTTATCTCAATAGGCCGTTCTGCTGCTCTATCGTCTGTGGTAGTTGAAGAGGCTCTTAGTGACTTGATTATCAGCGTCTTGGATTGTCAGGCTACTCAATTTCGTTGCCTCTTGATCGTGTGGGCGTTTATCTGCCAGATCCTCTATTGTTAAGAGGATCGTGTGTTAAATTCCCTGTCTGTCCGGAGATGTGAGGAGTGAGGACGCTTCTAACAGGCTCACTCATACTAAGGCAGGATATGGCGTCGATGTTGCTCTAAAACTCAACCATAACTGTGTGGGTTTTGTCTTTGGGATGAAAAAATAACTCGCCTACCTTCGAGGATTCAGACCTACAGGTTGAGCCCCAAGATTGACGTTTGATTGTATATTCAGTTGGACTTTTTATTTATATATATTTATTCCTTTTGTCACCATTTATCATATTTCTTCACTATTATGTTTTCATTGTATTCACTTAATGTTCCGTATTTTTTCATTATATTTAAATTTTGATTAATATTTTATTATATTGTTTTGTTTTTCGCTTAGTCTTCTTTCACTGATTTTCTCTTTTGTTGTATTCATTATATTTTTTTTTTTCATTTTGTTTATCATTTGACGTTGAGGTTTACAAGGCACTACTACCTCGAGGAATATTACCGTTGAAGAAGACTTGTAACTATCTGCCGTATGTACTGTATGTGTTGAAGAAGCGGAATTATTAGGTACACTGTACGTATTGCCTAACACACGTCCACACTCATGTTAAACACACACACACACATACGTACACTCACATACACACGTACACTCACGTAGATATACACACATACACTCACGTAAACACACACACACACAAAGGTCATCGAGATAGGGGTCTTATGGGACATTGAGCGTGATGAACAACCTGGCTTCGCCCACCCCGGCGCAGTGTCGGGCGATCATCTGCCTGGCGATCACTCGAGGTCAACCCTTTATTGTTTACCTTATCCTTAGTGATCCATCCCTGGTTGATCCATCCCTGGTTGATCCATCTCTAGTTGATCCATCCCTGGTTGATCCATCCCTGGTTGATCCATCCCTGGTTGATCCATCTCTAGTTGATCCATCCCTGGTTGATCCATCTCTAGTTGATCCATCCCTGGTTGATCCATCCCTGGTTGATCCATCTCTAGTTGATCCATCCCGGACACTTACTTTAATTCCCTATTGCCGCATTCCTGACTGATGGATTCCCAGTTGAAGTTACTGCATTCCCATTCACCATAATAAAATTGACGCATTCCCACTTCATGCTTTCCTGTTCGTCAACTTTGCTATCGACGTATTTCCGGCCGACACATTCTTTGGTACGCATTCCCAGTTGACACATTGCCAGTTGACGCATTGCTAGTTGACACATTGCCAGTTGACACATTGCCAGTTGACACATTGCCAGTTGACGCATTCTCAGTCGACGCACAAACCATCGTTGATTTATTCAGTCTTGATCTACAGATTACAGATTGCCCAGGAGGGGGCTAGTTTATTGGGCACCCCCTTACATCCTGTGCTAGTCACTGTCGGTCTATTCATCCCGGTCTATCCAGCTGACCTTACTTGTCCTCAACTTATCTATCCTCATCCCAGCCCTCCATAACCTATCATGGTGTGGAAGGTGTGGAGCAACAGACCTCCACCTCACCCATTCCAGGAAGGACTGTACACCTCCTTCTTCTGAATCATCTCTTAGAAATAGATCTCATCTCCATGACGTGATTCTGACTGTGACTATGTTATTGTTTCTATTTAACATAACCCATAGAGGTTGTATTGCTCTACCCACTTCCTTCAGACAGGTGTGTGTGTGTGTGTGTGTGTGTGTGTGTGTGTGTGTGTCAGCCATTGTCGCACGTCAGCTTAGGGCGCCATATAACTAATATATGGGCTCGTCCTGCCCCCCCCCCCCCCTAAACATGGCGGCCTCCATGACCACATCACATCCCCCCTCTGCTCCCCTCCGCCTCTCTCCACCCCCCTCTGCCTCCCTCTGCCCCTATTGTCTCTTTTTTGTGTAGAGAAAGGAGGAGTGAAAGAAGATTAGAGGTGGGGGAAGGAAGTTATAGTTCGGAAATTGAAGAAATTTAGGTAAGAGAGGGCGGGCTGGCCGCCTTGCTGTGGGTTAGCTAAGCTAATAGTGTTTGGGGTTGTGTCATGGTTAGTTATTGTCTGTCGACACAGGCACTAGACATCCTAACTTATCCCATATATGGGTGTTTTGAGGGCCTTATTTCATATTCCGCCGACCCTACTGACAGATGCTGGTTTAGGGAGGTTGTCTATTGCCTGGCCGTATAGATCGGGGGTGGTAATGGACCTTTTGAGATTTGGTAACTCTTTGGAAACCATCTATGATTGTTGTCGTTGTCTGGTGGGAGTCTTTGAAGGAGTTCTTGCTCTGATGGTTTTATCTTTTGCCAGACTCTGCTGGCCAGGGTGTGCAGCTGCTGGTTGATGGGTTTTATTCACAGGTCTCTATGTATCTCGGCTGTGGTTCTGGTGAAGGGGTATCTTTCACCTGTCTCCCCCTTCGTTCCTCTTCTACCTCCATCAGCCCCTTCTCTACCTCCCTCCGCCCCTCCTCTGCCTCCCTCCGCCCCACTGCTAACAGTTGCCCTCCACAGTAAATCGCTGGTCAATGACACCAACTCAGCTTGTACACCGTCAACAACCACAAAGAACAATATTTCGGTGAATTTTAAGACATTCCTGAATCCGGTTTATCCAAGATTCACACGTTAACTTTCCACCGAAGATAGCTAGTTAGGTGCTTAGATAGTGCAGGGATACAAACAGTCACTGGACATATTCTGTTTACTTTCTGCATCATTAAGCTGACATCTTTATTCCGCAGTTTAGCTTAACACCGTCTCTCGTCGTGTCTCCCGTAAGTAAGCTGGATATTTACTGTACGAGTGTTGGGGAGCGTGAGTAGTGATGCCCAGGTGGCTGGCTGAGGGGCCGTGGACGCGTGGCCTGGCTCCACCCTGGGATCTGAGAGGCTTTACCCAACGTAAATCTTGTGACAAGGTTTGGGCTTCCTCCTCTCTTGCTGTCCTTCTTTCCTTTGTGTCGTCTTCCATTCTCTCACGACAAGTTTCATTTCTCTCAGTTAAATTTGTTGATATTTTTTTCTATGTATTGGTTCGTATTTTTAGAAGTGTGTGTGTGTGTGTGTGTGTGTGTGTGTGTGTGTGTTTTCTCTTAGCTCATTTATACTGTCGCTGGCGTCGTCACTAGATGCCGTATAACAATACTCATAGTTGATAATAAATATGTTTTCAGCAATATGCACCACCACTTTTAATAACGTCTCCCCCAACACCTGGACACACACACACACACACTGTATGGCAACACAGTAACATCACCAGCACAGCCGCAGTACACCTGGCCGCTCGACCCATCCTATAATGTGGTGGAATACCTCTTACGTCTCGCCCCGCCTCAGGTGTTGGCTCTTTATGGCCACCATCTCCACAAGACTCATTTGTGTAGCCTTGAGTGGACGTGACACACTGCCGCCAAGAGCTTCACGTCTTAAAGATACGCTTGTTAAGTTATTCCCCTTCACTAGAGTCGAGGAGGTTCAGACTTTTGTAGTGTCAGCACAGTTTTACACGTTATTTGAGTCACTTCCTGCGCGCCGAAAGTTAAATAACCCACCTAGAGGCTTTCTGAGATCTCCATTTAGGGAAAAATTAATGTACAAACCCCTGAGAATCTTCGCCAGTACCGTCGTGCCAAACATGTCTCATAGTAACGAGACATTGGACGCTCCCGAGCCTCGGGCTGCAACACCAGTGAAGGTCCCTCATGGTGGCGATACAAAGAACAAGAAAAAATTATGTTCTTTACCCTGAAGATTTAAGTGTGTGTCCGCGGCGAGTGACTCAGCCTTGTTAGTGGTGTGGGGCTGTTGGCGGTCGACACGCTGTCTGCACGGGATGGGAACGAATGAGGTGGCTGCCTTTGTTGACAATAACGAATGCCAACCTGCCCTTGCTCGAGTTCACTATTTAACGTGAACATGTTGGTTAATATAAAATGCTTGTCTTCGTGTGTGTTTTATTAGTACTGCTTTGTCTGTTGTGAAGGACGGTCCGACTGTACACAGATGCAGACGGTTGATATGAAATTGTGGACCCTGTGAATGTTTCCAGCTGATGCAGAACACTGGTGCATTTGGTATTAGTATTTCCTCAGCTATAATTCCATCCCACACAAAAATTATGCACTATTTCTGTATGTAGTTCTCGCTGGTGACCATATGTGTTGTAGGTTGGTGTTTGTTACTCCGTGGGCCTGAGGTGTGTCAAGGTGCCTGAAGGTATAAGTCTGTGATGAAGACACCCACACCTGTGATCTTCGCCCCCCTCCCCCAGAGAGAAAATGAACCCGGGAATAACTCTAGAGAGAACACAAAGAACATTCCACTTGGCCACCCGACAACTTTCTTTTCATATTGATATTGAGTGTCGGAGAGAATCATGTAAGCTGTCTTGCCATCTTTTCGTTTGAACCAAGCTCACCAACATTTCATCCACAGACAAATGTCTCTTAAACGTACGTTTGAATACTTATTGATTCTGAAGACATTGTCATGGGCAATTGAAGTGTCATGCGTACACTACAGTCAAACTCGCCGTAAGTTCTTTTAGTTCTAATCTTGAGGGCACTACTTGGTCAAGCGCACTCTTCTTTACAAGGTCTTCTCAACATATTTTTTAGTAAATACGCTCATTATACAGAAACTAGACTTAAATGAACACTGAATGTTTTAACGATAACTTTTATTGCATATAAACGCTGAATAAAAACAGTACTTAATCCTTTAACAATAAGATTTATGTAAGCACGAGGCTAAATGTGGAGAGTGAAGATTTGATGCTGACACCCGCCTCTTATCCCCGCCATATATGACCGCCGGCCCCGCCTCTCCTCTACTTCCCACAGTCAGGACACCAACTGTACCACGCAGAAGGTATAGATCTGGAGCACCACCAACATGTGTGCTGACGACCCTCTCGTCATTGTCCTTCATGCAGATTGGGATTCCTGTTTTCTATGATGTTGGTTAGAATTAACAAAGACCACTTGTCCACGTCACAGTGAGGCCCAACACGTCAGTCTCCCGTTGGCCTGGTAGAGTAAATCTTCCGCCCCCACCCCACACCATCCACCCCACACCATCCACCTTCCCCCGTCAAGCTTGCTGTTGTGTAAGACATGTTATCGCAATGTTGGTAAGCTATTTTTTCCGGCTAAGGAGATCCAACAGCACCACAACAACCCTCGCGTGATGTTCAGCCGACGCTTAAGGTTGTATCTGAAAAAGTGACCATCGTTTTCAGATGATATTAAGCACGTTCCATCACACCTGTCCCATCTAATCATCATTTTTACTACAGTCTAAAATCACAGTGAAATATGAAACTTACGAACTTGATAGATCCTATTTTGCATCTTAAAACTGTTTATAATAACTTACAACCTTTAGTCCTATTGTGGGTTTCTCCTGCCAGCACTGCACCACCTTCCTCTCCTACACACACATACGAGGGGATCCAGGTGTACTTATATGGCTGTGTGGTAAGACCTCACACACACTGACATTACCTGTAAGAAACAACACGTCGTGGCTTATGTAACATCTTATTACTTTCAATCATCCAAAGTGTATGTGTGTTGACTGCTGCCTCTCTATCTGTTGACCAATCACTTTGTCTGTCTGTCTGTCTGTCTGCCTGTCTGTCTGTTTTTATGTTATGTTAAAGGTTACCTGTGTTAGTAGACCACATGAAAAAGTATATGTACTGAACGTGAACAGAATTAAGGTGTAGGTTTAAGTCCACGAGCCGATTTAATTCACACACCTGAGTCGATAGTGTGTGTGTGTGAAGTAGTCGATAATATGTGTGTGTGAACGAGTGACTCACAACTACCTGTGTCTTGTTCGGATCAACTGAAGAATCTCCACCCTAGCTTATTTCACCTAAAGATTAACCACCCTAACGATATTTGGAAAGAAGGGTGAGGATAGGTTAGGATAGGTTGGGTTAGGTTAGGTTAGCATTACAATGGTTAATCTTGAGGTTAAATAAGCTGGGATGGAGATTTCTTCAGGTGATCCATTTGTTCTATTTCAGATTTTATCATTGGTGTTAATGATAATATTCCAACACGTATTTTACTTGAAGAAATTATAAATCTCCTCATTAGCCCCACCTCACACCCCACCCTCACCCCCCATCCCCACGCCCCACCCCCCATCCACACGCCCCACCCCCCATCCCCACGCCCCACCCCCCATCCCCATGCCCCACCCCCCATCCACACGCCCCACCCCCCATCCCCACCCCCACCCCCCATCCCCACCCCCCACCCCCCATCCCCATGCCCCACCCCCCATCCCCACGCCCCACTTTCGTCCCCATTAAGCTAGCGCCTTCATTCTCAGACACTCCCAGGCCAAAGTTATGTCTCATCGTAACTAGAAACAAGAAAATCGATCCTGCTGTTACGATGGAATCTTAGTACTGTATAATATATTTCTCGAAGCCATATCGATAAACATCTTCAAGCTGTGCCCTAAGTTAACGAAGTAGCTGCTGCGTCTTCATAGCTCCAGGCGAAAGAGAGAAAAAAATAAATATAACAGACGATTATTAGACATTCCGGACCCAGTACCATCCAGCACCTGTGTTTTCCTGACGACGCTCACCACCCACCCTGTACTGCCTGGTGTCTGGGTGAATCAGGGCGCACATCTCTGACCACATACGCACGCACATACACGCACACACACACTCTCTCTCTCTCTCTCACAAAAGCCAGGGGAAGATGTGGGGGCGATTATCATGCGGTGCGTGGAGAGGTGATAACATCAACACGGGTTATCATGGCAGCGTCCCGGATAATTATGTTATCTTGGTTCATCTGACGGAGTTAGGAGCCGTTTATGGCGACTGAAGTACCGTCTCTCCTCCTCCTCCTCCTCCTCCAGATGTTCACCTCCCTCTCCTCCTCCTCCTCCTCCTCCATATGTTCACCTCCCTCTCCTCCTCCTCCTCCTCCTCCATATGTTCACCTCCCTCTCCTCCTCCTCCTCCTCCTCCATATGTTCACCTCCCTCTCCTCCCCCTCCTCCTCCTCCATATGTTCACCTCCCTCTCCTCCTCCTCCTCCTCCTCCAGATGTTCACCTCCCTCTCCTCCTCCTCCTCCATATGTTCACCTCCCTCTCCTCCTCCTCCTCCATGTGTTCACCTCCCTCTCCTCCTCCTCCTCCTCCTCCTCCCCTCCTCCTCCATATGTTCACCTCCTCCTCCTCCATATGTTCACCTCCCTCTCCTCCTCCTCCTCCTCCAAATGTTCACCTCCCTCTCCTCCTCCTCCTACTCCAAATGTTCACCTCCCTCTCCTCCTCCTCCTCCTCCCCCTCCTCCTCCATATGTTCACCTCCTCCTCCTCCATATGTTCACCTCCCTCTCCTCCTCCTCCTCCTCCAAATGTTCACCTCCCTCTCCTCCTCCTCCTCCTCCAAATGTTCACCTCCCTCTCCTCCTCTTCCTCCTCCTCCATATGTTCACCTCCCTCTCTTCCCCCTCCTCCTCCTCCAAATGTTCACCTCCCTCTCCTCCTCCTCCAAATGTTCACCTCCCTCTCCTCCTCCTCCAAATGTTCACCTCCCTCTCCTCCTCCTCCAAATGTTCACCTCCCTCTCCTCCTCCTCCTCCTCCTCCATATGTTCACCTCCCTCTCCTCCTCCTCCTCCTCCAAATGTTCACCTCCCTCTCCTCCTCCTCCTACTCCAAATGTTCACCTCCCTCTCCTCCTCCTCCAAATGTTCACCTCCCTCTCCTCCTCTTCCTCCTCCTCCAGATGTTCACCTCCCTCTCCTCCTCCTCCTCCATATGTTCACCTCCCTCTCCTCCTCCTCCTCCTCCTCCATGTGTTCACCTCCCTCTCCTCCTCCTCCTCCTCCTCCTCCCCCTCCTCCTCCATATGTTCACCTCCCTCTCCTCCTCCTCCTCCTCCAAATGTTCACCTCCCTCTCCTCCTCCTCCTACTCCAAATGTTCACCTCCCTCTCCTCCTCCTCCAAATGTTCACCTCCCTCTCCTCCTCCTCCTCCAAATGTTCACCTCCCTCTCCTCCTCCTCCTCCTACTCCAAATGTTCACCTCCCTCTCCTCCTCCTCCAAATGTTCACCTCCCTCTCCTCCTCCTCCAAATGTTCACCTCCCTCTCCTCCTCCTCCAAATGTTCACCTCCCTCTCCTCCTCCTCCAAATGTTCACCTCCCTCTCCTCCTCCTCCTCCTCCTCCATATGTTCACCTCCCTCTCCTCCTCCTCCTCCTCCAAATGTTCACCTCCCTCTCCTCCTCCTCCTCCTCCTCCATATGTTCACCTCCCTCTCCTCCTCCTCCTCCTCCAAATGTTCACCTCCCTCTCCTCCTCTTCCTCCTCCTCCAGATGTTCACCTCCCTCTCCTCCTCCTCCTCCATATGTTCACCTCCCTCTCCTCCTCCTCCTCCTCCTCCATGTGTTCACCTCCCTCTCCTCCTCCTCCTCCTCCTCCTCCCCCTCCTCCTCCATATGTTCACCTCCTCCTCCTCCTCCATATGTTCACCTCCCTCTCCTCCTCCTCCTCCTCCAAATGTTCACCTCCCTCTCCTCCTCCTCCAAATGTTCACCTCCCTCTCCTCCTCCTCCAAATGTTCACCTCCCTCTCCTCCTCCTCCAAATGTTCACCTCCCTCTCCTCCTCCTCCTCCTCCATATGTTCACCTCCCTCTCCTCCTCCTCCTCCTCCTCCTCCAAATGTTCACCTCCCTCTCCTCCTCCTCCTCCTCCTCCTCCTCCATATGTTCACCTCCTTTCCTCCTCCTCCAAATGTTCACCTCCCTCTCCTCCTCCTCCTCCAAATGTTCACCTCCCTCTCCTCCTCCTCCAAATGTTCACCTCCCTCTCCTCCTCCTCCAAATGTTCACCTCCCTCTCCTCCTCCTCCTCCTCCATATGTTCACCTCCCTCTCCTCCTCCTCCTCCTCCTCCTCCATATGTTCACCTCCCTCTCCTCCTCCTCCTCCTCCTCCTCCTCCAAATGTTCACCTCCCTCTCCTCCTCCTCCTCCTCCATATGTTCACCTCCTTCTCCTCCTCCTCCTCCTCCAAATGTTCACCTCCCTCTCCTCCTCCTCCTCCTCCTCCATATGTTCACCTCCTTCTCCTCCTCCTCCTCCTCCATATGTTCACCTCCTCCTCCTCCCCCTCCTCCTCCACCCGTTCACCTTTCGTCTCCTTCAACTCACCTTCACCATCCGTACTCCATCTTCCTTTTTTTCATCCTCCTCCTTTTGTCTACCTCCTCCTCCTGTCTTCTTCCTCCTCCTCCTCTTGTCTTCTTCCTCCTCCTCCTCCTCTTGTCTTCTTCCTTTAGTTCACTTCCGACAGTTAAGCATAACCTCCCTCACTGCTCCTCCTCCAACCCCTCATTACCTCCCTTACCCTCCCTTAACACCGCCCCTTCTTCCTTACCCTCCCTTAACACCGCCCCTTCTCCCTTACCCTCCCTTAACACCGCCCCTTCTCCCTTACCCTCCCTTAACACCGCCCCTTCTCCCTTACCCTCCCTTAACACCGCCCCTTCTCCCTTACCTTCCCTTCTAACTGTATGGAATTACCTAAAGCTGGACACATACATACATACATACATACATACATACATAATACATACATACATACATACATACATACATACATACATACACACACAGAACTCCTTTAGATCAACCTTGACGATTTTAATTAACGCTTCCCTCCCACAGCGTCTACCTGTACTGTACCTGGACGTCAGTGTACATGTTTGAGGGGGAGGGGGGGGGGGCGGAAATGTCATCAGACCACCCGCAATATTGGTGTCGCGCTGCCTGATGGCGTGAGAGTGTGTGGGCGCAATGGATAAACTGAAATGGGTAACTGTGGGCGTGGTGGATGTATTGACGTAGGTGAGTGTAGGCGTGGTAGGTGTCCGAAAGAGGCAGGTGTGTTGACGTGGGTGAGTGTTGAAGCAGCAAATGCCCCTTATGTATGATCAAACAGCTATATTTATGTTATTTGAGGCAGTCATACTCGAACTTATCTAGTAAACAAAATTCTAAAGAGTATCTGAAGTTAATTTTGAATGTAATGTAATGTTGGTGTGGTATGACTCTCGCTGTGTTGGGCAGGACACCTGTAGCCCCGTGTGTACCTGTGTCGTGGGAAGGTGGGTTAGACACCACATGATCTGTTATTAGGTTTTTATTTACGTCGAAGCTGCTGGAGAGAGAGAGAGTGAGTATGGGGGTGTGGGGGGGGGGGTTCTGTCTGTTTGTAAGGGGGCTGAGCTATTTTCCCCAAAACTAGATTCGGGGATAGAGAGAGGAAGGAGGTGGTAGGGGGAGGGAAAGGATGGTAGAGGTAGGGAGGCAATAGATGGTAATATGAGGGAGGGAGGAGATGGTAGTGGGATGGAACGAGGATCTGGAGATAGAAGTGGGAGGGAGGGAAGCAATAGAGGACAGTGTGAGGGAGGCGGAAGCGGCGCCAAGCCACGTCCCCACAGACCCCGTCAGGAGGCCCCCGCGGAGCACCTACTGATCCACCTCAACACTGCCAGCACTCCTCCTGCCTCATTATCCTCTCCCCTTGGCTCTACACTCTCTCACAGGGCGCCATAAACATTGTCTTATAATAAAGGCGGGTTTAGTGACCGCTGGTATCAATCTACAGCCACAGTTGACTGCCAGAGCGTCCAGGTGGCTGATTCTGGAGTAGCTCCGTCAACATTACCTGCTGCCCGGGACTTACGCAGCGAGAACCGATCTTGTTTTTGTTCCTGCCATTGTCGAGTGGAGTCAGTGTTTCGTAAGGAGTGTGCTAATTACGCTGATATATTATAATGATGCAGAGTATAAACGTTTATTCAAATTCATTCCTTTCTAAATCATTCCCTCAGTCCCTTCCCTGTATCATTCCCTCCACTTTACTCCTTCACTCCTGTACTGCCTCGGTCAGCCCCTCCATCCCACCCCTCCATCAAGTTACACTCCATCCTTTCCTTACTCCCTCACTCATTCAGTCCTCAGCCCTCCCTCCCTCTCTCCGATACCTCAACTCTCCTCTCCATACTCCCTCCTTCTCTCCACCACTTGCCTCCCATCTTCACCACTTGCCTCCCATCTTCACCACTTGCCTCCCATCTTCACCACTTGCCTCCCAATCTACCTTCACCTGGTCTTACCCACAAATTCTTACCCCAACTTTCTCTCTCAATCCTCCCCCTTCACTCCAACCTCACCCTTCACTCCAACCTCACCCTTCACTCCAACCTCACCCATCACTCTGTAACTTCACCCTTTACTTAGGCCTTTCCTTTCACTAGTTATGTGTATAAAATGAACGAAATTTTAGAGTAAATTTTCAAGGGATTGTAAACATAAACATCAAGGGACTTTAGAAACACCCTGTATTTGTTTTTATTTACCACCTTACCCGTGGCTTGTTTAACTCCCCATTGTTCCTGATGAGTTTATCCCTCATGGTCCAGTGTTAGTGCAGGAGGACACTGGACTACACCTGTGACTCTTCTCACATCTGACTCGAGCTGGGAATCAAACCCAGGGCATCGGTAGGGATAGATACGCACATTACCGCTGTACCACCATCTCTTATTTTATATGTGACCAAACTGATTGAAGACTTTGAATTTAACACTTTATAACGAGAGTGAGGACAGGTTCACACATACTGACAAAGATGGCTGCTATGTAGCGGTAGTTCCCGCGGACGATAATCACAGCAGAGGCAGTAGCTACCCACACTGGCCTTTAGAACTGGTTCATACAAATCAATGGAGGGCGCTGCCGTGTGGTCATCTCTGCCCCGGGTCATAGTGTAGTAACCTGACGAAGGTGGTGAACCCGGCCCGCCCAAGTAGGTATGTTAGAGGGGGAACAGAGGGTTCGTTCTCCAGGTAGTGAGTCGAGGACAAGTAACACACAAGAAGCAAGACGCCAGGAAGTGAGGTGTCCGTCGTCGACATCCTTTACATAGCAGACACCATTCCTTGTAACACGACACCGCTGGTTAACGAGGCAAACTCTATTTTTACGGCGGAGGTTGTCGTAGCGGCAGTTCTCACCACTATCACGCTTCATAATAAACTAAGCCAGAATTTTCAAGACTTGTACGTTGAAGTTTTCCCTGAACTGGTTATATGAGAACGTGTCTAACTAAAGCTCACGTCAGCAACAAAACCAATCATGTGGTCAGCTAACTATATGTCTTCCTTAGTCTTCAGAAGAAATTACTGTACGAAACTTTCGGAATCAGGAACCGAGACCCAGACACTGAAACATTTCACGGTGTTCTTTTATTCGTACAAAAAAAAAAAAAAAACTAGCGTGATGAACTAGTGCTTGCTTGTTTAGTAGACTTTCAGTGCTATTTCTCGCCAATTCCGCCTCAAGCGTTGTGTCATCATTTAAATGAGTCAGTCAGGATCGTTCTCACATTTCTATTTATGGGAAAAAATAATGTAAGAACCTTTGACCCACATGAACAATGAACACCCCCGCGCCGCTCCTCGGGTTGCCTGGGTGAGGCAAGGCGGAGGGCGAGCAACTTCTAGTGTTTCTGCCCACCCCCGCCACACTACAGTTTTACTGACTGATAAGGCGTGTGGGAGGTGCTGAGCCCCTGGGCTCCACTGCTATTACGGTCAGCTTCACGGTCACTCTGTGTTAGAAAGATCTCCATCATCCAGTGTTCAACACCGGCCATGTCACTGGTCCTAACACAATGAAGTTATCCCACGAGAATGTGTCTGGCGTCGTCCGGAAGTGTGGAAGGTGTGGGTCTGTCTGTCAATGGACATATTATCTTTTATGTTTAGTTTTGATGAAACTTGCTATGAATACTATCCTGGGTACTAAGGAAACTCTTCGGTAAGACTTCATATGAATTATCGGAAACCTTGAATGACTTCGTAATTACTTATTCTTTTTGCCAATTATTGACTTAATAGTCGGTCAGGTGGCAAATGCTGCACTGTACAGTACTGTACGGGCTGTTGAATATAATAACCTGATCTAGCCCAGAGTTAAGGGATCTCACCATTGGTGCCGTCACAACATTTTCTGGCAGGTTATTCCAAGATATCACCATTCTTACGCCAAAGTTAGCTCTGACAGTTTTTTTGTGTTGACTGCTTTAACTTGAGGCTGTGGCCTCGAGTGGGGCGGCCATCCACTGACTCCAGATATGTATTTTTTGATCGAGTATCGCCCTTTGAGGTGCTTATACGCTTCGATTAATCACCTTTTGCGCTGCCTTAGTATAAACTGGGCAACTGTAAACATTCTATTCTCTTTTGGTACGAGTAAGTGAGGGGTGAGAGTGTCGGCACCAGTCTTGTAGCCCTTCTTTGGACCTCCTCAGTCAATTTGCAGTCATTGGCACAGCTCTAACACCCAAACATTATTACAACACTCCGAGTATGGTTGCACAACACCTTCAAAACTCATTATTAGAGACGGAAAATGTATAGGTACATATAAGACCATCGTGTTGAAGCAGCGAGTTTATTATCAGAGATCACCTTCTGTCAATGATCTGAGAACTTCAGTGTATTGTCGTCATAAACACCGAGTAATTTCTTACATCTAGTTCGAATTAAGACAATTTCTTCACTATACTGGGTGATGAGGTCCACTTCTTTACTATTAACCCCTTCATCACGATGACTTAACCCCTTCAATACAATGACTTAACCCCTTCAATACGATGACTTAACCCCTTCAATTCGATGACTTAACCCCTTCAATACGATGACTTAACCCCTTCAATACGATGACTTATCCCCTTCAATACGATGACTTAACCCCTTCAATACGATGACTTAACCCCTTCAATACGATGACTTATCCCCTTCAATACGATGACTTAACCCCTTCAATACGATGACTTCTCCCCTTCAGCACGATGACTTAATCCCTTCAATACGATGACTTAACACCTACAGTACGATGACAAACCCTTAAGTACGATGATCTAATCCCATTTGAGTACAAGACTTATTCACGTGAGTACGATGTCTCTAGCCATAAAATTACCACGACCTCACCACTCAAATACGATGATATTGTATACCTAGGGGGTTAATTCATCGTACTCATGGGATCAAGTCATCATACTCAAGGGGCTAAACGATTGAGGTGCGTTCTCTTATATTATGTTTTCTCAACGTCGAGTCATAACAGCCTGTGTAGCCAGTTAACTCGTTTCAATAAAATAAATAAAACTTGATAATTTACTCTTGAGACGCTATTACCATTTTACGGGACAACGAGTGTGAATCCTACAGACAATCATGCATTGTGGTTCCTGGTTGGCTAAGCACAGTGGAAGCCTCATTAAGGATAGCGTTTGGGGGGATTTTCATGAATCTCCACTGTAGAAGTTTCTCAGGTTTCTCTGAAGAGGTTTGCGTGATGGGGTGCCAAGGTCTCCTAAGCTTCTGCTACTCTTCACAGTTGTCCTCACCGTCACTCCTCATAGTTGTCCTCACCGTTACTCCTCACTGTTGACCTCACCGTCACTCCTCATAGTTGTCCTCACCGTCATTCACTATAAAATTATATAAAAATGTTTTTGTGTGTGAAATTGA
Organism: Homarus gammarus; assembly: GCA_958450375.1. Classification (NCBI taxonomy): domain Eukaryota; kingdom Metazoa; phylum Arthropoda; class Malacostraca; order Decapoda; family Nephropidae; genus Homarus; species Homarus gammarus. The sequence continues at coordinate 1,651,484 of CAUDMG010001871.1, forward strand.
TACTTGGAGGCCAAAATCTTTTTATTTAAGTTGGATCGCGTTGATCTTTTGAGCTCGTGTTTATTTGCTTCCATTAATCATCAGTTTTTTGTTTTCACCATCTACGTTATCGTCTTCTTTCTTCACCTTCTCTGTTTTCCCTTGTTTATGTTTTCTGCTGGTCCTCTCTCTCTCTCTCTCTCTCTCTCTCTCTCTCTCTCTCTCTCTCTCTCTCTCACTGATGATTGGGGAAGCGTTTGGGCGTGGTGATGAGGATGTTGGGAGCATGTGTGGGCGCGAGTAAAGTCGTGGGGGTCGTGTGTGGGCTTGGGTTAAAGGGGGGTCGTATGTGTGTAGTCGTGGGAGGTCGGAATCAACAAGGCCCACCTCCCCGCCACCGCTTCCCCAACATTCTGCTACTACCCGCTGTACACCACGACTGTCTGGCGTTAAGTAAGGAGAACCCAGGCAGGAAGAGCTTGGTGGTGGTGGTATTTGAATTTTGTTAGTAGAGGTCACAAAAGGTATGTACAACAGACTCCAGTGGTCAGGATACTGTGGCATTAAATGTTTTAGAGTATTTCCAGGACATTGTTTGTTTAGTCCTGTACACAGAGGTTGACTTATTCACACCCGCGAGAGTGGCAGACTGCAGTGTGAGGCCATATGTTTGTTTGGCTGCACATCTGCACGAAAGGTATTAGGTACATTGTGTGTTTAGTTTTATACATAATAATTAGTGACGATGGTGGTGATGGTGGTAGTAGTGGTGATCATGATGGTGGTAGTGGTGGTGGACCAGCACTCAGACACAAGGGTCACTCTGTGTCGGTTCCTTTAATGTAAATGTCCCCCCTCACACCCCGTCGTGCGTCTTGGCCGCCGTCATCCTGATCTTTAGTCTCGGCCAAATTAAGGTACATGTATATGGTACAGTAACTTATTGGCTTCCTGGATTGGTAAGAGTTTTAACTATTGGAGGTCTGAGTAGATGTGTGTGTGGCATGAACCATTTTAAAATATTTAAAAAAATTTCAAAATAGAACAAAGTTGTACCTGCCAGATAAGTTAGGTCGTCAAGGGTCGCATTTTGGACATTTGTCGTTCACGACACAGATCTGCTCAAGACAGATTTGTGTCGTGAGCAAATAATTTACTTGTTTTCGAAGTCTTACGCTTAATTAATGGGTGCATCAGTCAACCTTTTCACTTCTCCCCGATGTGCTACAAAAGTTTACCTCCAGTTGTCTTTTCTCTGGCAGGTGTTTAATTCGGTACATCAGTTGCATCATGCTAAGAGATACAGTCTTGTGTAACGTAAAAAAATACTTATATTCCTTACCTTATCCTCTTCACTGCTTGACAGTTTATTAGCTAGTCAGTCGGTCGGTCGGTCTGTTCTCTGCTACACAATATTGGCAAGCGTTGGGCGTGTACGGTCTCTTAGATGTGTGTGAGCATGTGCCAGTGTTGGTCAAGCCTTAAGTTAACGAAGCTCACACTATATGTCACAACTTTCACTCGCACTTTATTACACGATTTCATAACTCTTTGCCCGAAGAAGTTAACTCTGACAGTTTTTGTCCTGACTATTTCTTTAACTTGAGGCTGTGACCTCTAGCGGGGCGGCCATCAGCTAAATCCAAATAAGCACATCTGACAGAGTAGTGACCATTGAGGTGTTTATATATTTCTATTAAATCACCTCTTGCTCATCTCTTGTATAAACTGGGCAACTATAAACGTTCTCGCCTCTTTTGGTAAGTGAGGTGTTGAAGGCCGGCATCAGTTTGGTGTTCCCTCTGTAGGTTCTCTATCAATTGACAATCATTGGCACATCTGAGAGACAAGCAGAAATACAGGACTCCAAGTGAGGTAACAAGACACCTTTTTGGACGGGTTTGATTAGAGACTGACCATCTGAGTATGTAAATTCTCACAGTGTCTGAGAACTTCAATTCGTTATCATCATAAACGCTCACATTTATCTCTCATTTAGTTTCAAAAAGGGAGAATATTTCCATTATGTTGGGAGATGTAGTATGCTTACTTACCATCATTATCACTAAGGTACAGTCCCCTCAAAATGTACAGGGTGTATTATTACCCCATGCGGTGGATGTGGTTCTTGGGTTTGTAGTCCGCTAGTTTCGGAACGGTTGGTACAGTCGATCACAGGTATTGGAATACACCATTATCTACTATGTTGAAAATGATCAGTTATATACGTTTTATTCCTGCACATGTTTTATAAATACATATTCTGTGTAATATTTGAATACTGTTGCCGATATGGGGAGCAGACATATCAACACCCAACAATGTACTGGCAAATATATCAATGCATTTCGTCCAACAATTCAAACTACAAAGACGGGAAAAATAACGATACTTTTGTTCCCCATAGTTGTCACTCAGCCTCCATTCTCATGAATACACCCGAGGCTGTCTGAGTCCGCTCTGTGAGTCTTCATAGTCCATTAAATTTCCATCATGCCTGAATAACTTTCCATCATCTATAAACATTGTTATGGATGAAATAAATAAATATCGTTTTGTATGGATTTTGACACAACTGATCATTAGTGACTTTATATACTTTGGGTTAAATGACTTAAGTTCTCTGTTCTCGTGGATTGTTGTGTAACTAAAATATATTACATATAAAGGTAAATATTGCCATTAGCAGAATGTGAACGCAGCGTGTAATAAACTATGCTTTATTTGGGCACTCCGGGTCATGGAATATCACCTGTTAAACGAATTCAAAACTCATTTGACTTACCCAACCAACCCGACTAACCCGACTAACCCGACCAACCCGACCAGCCCTATACCGATACGGATGAGTGATTACGTCTCTCCGATTTCAAATGATCCCTAAAATGTGAGAGTTCTAAAATTGTGAACGAAAATTGTACAGTATCAATTTTTAGAGCTCTTTGTGGGCGTGGAAGAGGGCAGCTTTAATTTGAGAGCTTGGAATTCACATGTAACGAACAATATTAAAACCACGAGTGATTGTAAAGACGTACTGTATGTTTTTACAGTTTTGAAAATAGGAAGTGGTGGAAGTGGTGATGGTGGACGAGGAGGAGGATTTTGTAGTGGAGGATGTGGTTGTGGTGGAGGAGGCTGTGGTGAGAGTAGTGGTGATGATGGTAGTGATAGTGGTGGCAGCAGGTAGAACACCCCGGAGCGACAGCAATATGTAGACGTCTTCATCGTGAGATAGATCACCGTAAACAATCCTCAGCCGCCCCCCCCCACCCCTCCCGTATATGTCTCACGCCTTCACCTGTCTCACGCCCTCGCCTTCACCTGTCTCACGCCCTCGCCTTCACCTGTCTCACCCCCCCTCGCCTTCACCTGTCTCACGCCCTCGCCTTCACCTGTCTCACCCCCTCGCCTTCACCTGTCTCACGCCCTCGCCTTCACCTGTCTCACCCCCTCGCCCTCACCTGTCTCACGCCTTCGCCTGTCTCACGCCGTTGTCTACCTCACGCCCTCACCTGTCTCACGCCTTCACCTGTCTCACGCCTCACGCTAGGTTAGTGTAGGTTAGGTTAATTAGGTTAAATAAGGGTATAAGTTAGGTTAGGTAAGGTTAAGTTAGGTTAGAATAGGGTAAGTTGGGTTAGGTAAAATTAGGTTAGGTCAGGTCAGGTCAGGTCAGGTCAGGTCAAGGTATCTGTGCCTCAATAGTTTAGATTCAGATTCGTTCACTAACTAATATTGTGAGAAGATGTGGGATATGTACGTAGTCCACACACGACGGTGATAAAAGCTGACCTGAGACAGTACCGTAGCTATATTTCTTGTTTTATCAGTGAACAGAAAATAATAATATATACATTTGAGAGAGAGAGAGAGAGAGAGAGAGAGAGAGAGAGAGAGAGAGAGAGAGAGAGAGATTTTAACCGCCACACTCAACACTGTCTCACTCCCCTTTTAGTATTCACTCGGCGTCCGCTGACTTACAATTTACTGTGTATTTAGTAGAGCTGTCAGGTTTATTAAAGAAATATCTTGAAAGTGTGTATGAGTCATTAGGTTTATTGATGTGTATGTGTGGGGGAGGGGAGGGAGGGGGGTGGGTGTGTATATAATCCTCAGGGAGATATTAAACTTTGACGTCTTATGAACTACAACTACAACAAGCACTTATGAATAATTCAGGAGATTGAGAAGGTTTAATTTTATTTAGAAGATGTACGGCGCGTTAGACACTTTTTATAGGTGATCGAGTGGTGCCTGATACATTATGCATGTAGTTAACTTTTTACCCACGTTCAGATGAGGCATAAGTTGGTGCTGTCTGGGTGTCTGTACTTCATCGCTGCTACCGTCAAAACTATTGTAGTACAAACTGAGATAATAGTTATATTTATTAGAAAACTCTCCTAAGTATTGAGTGGTGCTGTAAATTGTGTGAATACTGTAATCTTTTACCACTTTTTCTTGCGCCTCGAATGTTCAATAAAACAAGAGAGGCGCGCCACTCGGCTGTCTCTGTCAGGCGTAAGACAATACATGTTTGGAGAGGTTGAGTATTGCCCTTCTGCCACCATCAGTACAGTGTAAAGAACCCAAAGCAAAAAGTAGATTAGTTAAGCCATTAAAATACAGAATATCAATAGGCTTGACAGACCGACAGCATGAGCAAAAGCAAATGTTCTTACCACTAACCTTATTTTGTGTTAGGTTGTTTGATGTATAACGCTTTAAGGAAAACTCTTACTCCAAATACTGGTTTAACAATCGGAGAATACTGTACAGTCTGTGTACAGTTGCAGCGTGTATTCATGTTCGTCTCATCTCGATTTACATAAAAATTAAACAAAACGTTAAAGAACAGCCAAAAAGACCTTAAGGTAAACGCGTTTAGAACCCTGATTAAAAATATCTTGCATCCCACTGACTTTTCAAATGTACCTGGAGTTCGACTTAAAAAATCAGGTCTGTCATGTTTCCACTTTAAAATAAAGTTAATATTACTACACAGAACGTGATAATAATATTTTACAGTTATTCAGCTTCCAGTTAAAAGGTCACCTGGCTGTATGTTGGTGCAACAGATCAAGATAATGGCAGACCATCAGGTGAAGCGGTGACAAGCTGTCACCCTCAGTGACAACCTCCTTCTCACACTTCACTTGTCTCGCACTTCACTTGAACTACTCGAGCCAAGTGTTCCATATTGAGCTGACATGACCTACCATACTGTGTGTGGTAGTGACCACTTTGCTGTCAAATGAATCGGCACTTTTGACACCTCTATTTTAAAATGACCTTAATTATAGTATTGTTGGGAAATTACCGAATTTGACCACTTTTGTTCCTCTCCTCGACGTTGAGGTTCATCATACTGAACGCTGGGACTCCAGCGTTCCGAGCCTCCCTCAGCAAAGTTTTAACTCATGTCAGACGCTCTGGGATTTCTACCATATTTCCCAGCTCAAATTTTGTCAGGTCCATTAAATCCATGAATCCTCAAGTTACCGAATACCCCGTATATATATATATATATATATATATATATATATATATATATATATATATATATATATATATATATATATATATATATATGCAAGTAAATCACTGTAGGTGCGCGTGATCTAGGTATATGCTGATAACCACAAGGAAAGAAGAAAACACGAAGTTCCCCAAGCGCTTTCGTGTAATTCACATCTTCAGGGGTGAGTACAGACTAGCTAGTCTGTACTCACCCCTGAAGATGTGAATTACACGAAAGCGCTTGGGGAACTTCGTTTTTTCTTCTTTCCTTGTGGTTATCAGCATATATATATATATATATATATATATATATATATTTATATATATATATATATATATATATATATATATATATATAATCCTAAGGCTTTTACTAGGTGTCTGAAGCTGTACTCAAATGAATTACTCAAAATAGGAAAATGGCCCATAAATTATTAATTATACTCAAATGAAAAACTTGTATAACAAAGAGAAATGATACTTGTAATGCTAGATTAACGTACAGTCCCTCAAGTTTAAAAAATATAGGTTCAGTAATACAAGTGTGACGCCCAACTGTACTTTGTGAGAGAAAAGAAACCTGCAACAAAATTCTACATCTCTTCCTGCATAAACAGGAATGAAAATACGAATACTGTATAAGGAATAATGATATACTCTTAGATAAAAAAAGAGAAAAAAGAAAACCGAGATAAGATTTTGGTGATAAGATAAACGATAAACTTTAAGATAAATTATATTATTCACTTATACCAGGGAGATAAACCCAGAGATACACAGATAAAATAATAATAAAACATGTTTTTGTGATTCTTGTGACTTGGAGGAACCAGTTGGCAAGGAATTCAAGGGGAAATAAGAAACCAAAGGACAGTAAGACGAAACGTGAGGAAGAGAGGAAGAGGTCAGCTTGGCCACCTACACGACAAGTCTGGACTCCTCCACAGACTACGCGAGACAGCGTCTGAATGTCGAGAATGTGCCCCAGGATTTTACGACTGGTCCTTTCCTTCTTTCTTCCTATACGTGGTGTTAAATAGGCTTATATTTCACCACTTTAATCAGTCTCGTTAATTTAAATTGGCCTATTTATCGAGTATCTAATTGCAACAAAAAAGATTCGTTGTGTTTCTATCTTCTGTGTGGTGTTATGATGTTCCGTGGTGGGTGGGCAAGGATCTAGATGGCGCTGGCACAAATCATTTGCAAGTGACAGTATCTTAATGGTTCTGTTTTCATTAAGCCTTCTTCCAATTATGGCTTGATAGAATGGCCTTGTACTGACACTGTAGCAGTCTTTGGGCAAGACAATTAAGAATTCAGGGGCAGTTCTCAGAAAGGTTGAGAACCAATATCTCGTTCAGTGAGGTGGTCGAAGTGTTTGTACCAGCGTCCACCAACCAACATCACTGGGAAGGTACAGTATGTTCTTGGCGCCATGTTCTTTTTTTTAGTGTTTTATTCATTTATGAGGTTTATTTCTATAAGAAGAAATAATTTATCACATTCTATAAGTAACACCTAATTATGTATATGTGATTTGAAGATATTATATAATATTAGTAATATCTAATATACTATAGGACTAGGCGTGTGTCTGTCTGTCTGTCTGTTTGTGTGTGTGTGTGTGTGTCTGTTCTGGGCAGCCGAAACGGCACAATCGTTTTTCATCAAACTTGGTGGAAAAATCGCAAAAAATTCGTAGAGTGGAACAAACCTGGTCCCATATCGATGGTTTCTTTAGGAAGCCATTAATTAACCATTTTATTTACGCTGGAAAACGATGCAAGTCTACTGACTTGGCTCACCCTCATTCGCTGTACGCTGTCAGCCCACGATTGCAGTTATCATACGGCTCCCTCCTCCTCCTCCTCCTCCCCCCACTTTTTTTCTTAGCCTACTTTTTTTTAATATTGTTTGGATTAGTAAAGGAAGGAAGATGAGTAAATAGAAGAATAAAGAAGGGGAAACAGAAAATAGTTAGAGATAACAGGTGGGGGGAGCTTAGTTTCATCATGCGTCTGGATGCGCAGTTTCAACGTTACCAGACGACCTTACAGCTACAGTGTATACTTATTCCTGTGGGTGACTGTACATGGAAGAGGAGAAGAGATAAAAAGATAATAACAGGAATCAATGGAGAAGATGACTGCAATAGACACAGGGTGAATATAGACAGTGAAACAGACAGGAGGTTGACAAAAATAGACAGATTCATGCATGCACAAATAGACAATATGGCAACTGACATGACAGACAGACAGCTGACTGACTGGTTCACATTAGACAAACAGGCAGACACACGCCAACAACGGATAAGACAGACAGATTTGACGACACAAAGAGTACAGACGGGCTTACATTCAAACACCACGCAGACGAACAGACAGTTGGGATGGCAATAGACAGGACGGATAGACTTGAGACAGATTAGAAGGCATTTATAAACATGAATAACACCAAATTGACCATAGCTGCGTCAGTGAGGGTAGGAGGTCTTACATCCACCAGCGTAAATAATAAGATGCATTGAAAACTAACACCCTCGTGTGGAAAGAACATCGATGGTCGGTCAGTCATGTGAGATGGGCCTAAAACTGACTAACGTAGATGATGACTATGATGACTTAACACAGGTGATGACTTAAGCAGATGGTGACTAATCTTACCAGAATCAAGGTCACTTCTCTTCATAATATAATTTATCTCGGAATGATCATCGGTGATTCATAATATTTTTTTTTTTATGATTTTAACCTCTCCTTATGGTGAATATTTCTTTAACTAATTATTCTAAACTATATTTTATTCCTTCTTATAGTATATTAGATACTTTAAATATCACGGACACGACCATGATTATAACAACCACGACTATGATTATAACAACCACGACCATGATTATAACAACCATGACCATGATTATAACAACCACGACCATGATTATAACAACCACGACTATGATTATAACAACCACGACCATGATTATAACAACCACGACCATGATTATAACAACCTAGGTAAACTGTACCACCGGACTCGCCACCGGGCACGAAGGGCCCACGATCACTTGTTATTATTTAATTATCATCCAGTAAGTTCACTGCTGGAAAATATACCTTCTGCATACCCGAACTCTTCCACAAGTTACGTATGTTAGTGAATGATGCTGGAAGAGTGTGACTAAGAGAAAGATGATGTTGAAGTGATGAAAATAGATAAAATGAGTCAAGGAGAAAGAAATATAAGCTTGGATAGAGATAGAGTGGAGGGAGTAGAATATTTCAGAACTCTAGAAGTGAATGTGTCGGCAAACGGACCAATGAGTAACAAACGGGAAAGTATAGTAACAGGGAGAACCGAGACGTGTATAAGGAGAGAGATCTGTATGACGTACAGGGGAAGTGTTCAGCTGGTATGGGTGAGACGGGGACACTGGATGGAAGAGGAAGGAAGGAACGAACATAATGAGAGTGACGTGTTAGAGAACAATGTGGGGAGTAAATAGGACGCAGTTAATGATAAATGTAGAAATAAAGAGAGGACGCCTGAGTGACAAAATCGAAAGTAGGAAACAGGTCATGGTTCCAAAGCCGGAGAAAATGGTGAGGGAATTGCACCTTCACAACTGTTATGAGATGGTTAAGAATTTACTCCTTGTATTTTATGTGCTGGACTTACTTTCTGTTAGAAATCGGTAGTTTAAATATCTCAGCAGTAACAATTGGAGTTAGAATTTAACCGGTAATTTTGAAATGTATAAACATGCTTAGGTTGACCAACTTGGTTTAGGACCACAGGTTGGTGTCAAGACACAGGGCCTCCCCGGGTGATCACAGGTGCGTTCTACCTGTGTGAGTGTTATCTCCCAGCATGCTCGCCTCGCAACCGAGCGGACCCGTGTTCGATCCCTGGCAGGGTGAAACTATGGGCAAGTTTCTTTACGCCATTTGTCTCTGTCTACCGAGCAATAAGTGGGAACCAGGATGATAATCGATTTGCAGATCGTATTCCTGGGTAATGGTTAGCCAGTAGGCGAGTTGTTCGAGTTGTTCGGTCTTCTCGGACTATTCCTTGACACTGGGTCACTCAGCTCGTTAACTTAGGGTGTGGTTGTTGTGTTGGCGACAGCTTCTACACCTTAAACAAATTCACGCCTAGGTGGCCCTAAGGACGGCCATCCTCGTTACACGAGGGGCAACTATTATTATTATTTTTATACAAGCTTCGTCATGGTATGGTACGGGGGTGTCCTGACAGGTGCTTATTTCCTCATTCACATTATGCAGCACCAAGTGGTTGTTCCACCCTCAACAAAAACAGTAATTTATCACTGCGTACAAGATCCTAGTTTATACGACCCAATCCACCATTCACGCCACTTTCCGTACATTTCATTCTAGAACACTGGATGAAATGTTTAGAAAACCCGGGTACGTCCACCCAACACATACCATGAGTGACGGGTATTTGCTCATTCCCAGTTCCAACGGACCCCAGGGGCGCGATGATTTTTTGGTTGACGGTACAGACAGAAACATGTATATAAAGTTAAATATAATTTTCTTCATGCCAGTAACAGAAACCAAGAATATACTATACACAGAAAAAAAAAAAAGGTATATATATATATATATATAAGGTATATATATATATATATATATTAAATTTACAGAAACGTTCACACAAGTACACACATGCAGTGATAATACATATTTTTTAATATAACACACCTTGATGGCACATACAAACACCCGTCCTTTGTCGGTGGGGAATTATTACATGGTTCTGAGACAGTTATCGCACATACCCACTTAGCACCTTATGACCGTCACCGTCTGAGTTTACAGCCTCCACCCCTCACTGAGCGTACTGGGGGTGAGAGCTTAACTCCTCACCCCTACCTGGTCCAAGCGACCGGTGATAGTACTTACTGCACCCCCTCACCCCACTACGTCACAGCACAAACCCTCACCCCGCCCCCTACCACCTACCCTCACAACATCCCACTTTCTCCAACGTCATGCCACCCAAACATACCCTATCGCTCTTCACTCCACCCTGACACCGTTTCGTATCCAACCACATCTACGCAACAGGTGTGTGGATTTGAGCAGGTGTGTGGGCGTGAGTAGGTATTTGATTGAGCATGTGTGTGGGTCTGAGGATATATAGGTGTAAGCAGGTATGTAGGTATGAAGAGGTTTTTTTTGTTGTATACAGATGTGTGGATGTGAGCATGTGTGTGAGGATGTGAACATGTGTGTGTGTGTGGATGTGAGCAGGTGTGTGAGGATGTGAACATGTGTGTGTGTGTGTGGATGTGAGTGTGTGGCTGTGAACAAGTGTGTAAGGATGAGCAGGTATAAGCGACTGGTTTAAAGGTCGCTGGATATCGAATCATTTAATTATACCGTGAGAGTGAGTGTGTTGGCAAGTGGCGGGGAACAGTGTACACTATCATTTGTTGTGGCTTCCTCTACTAGACGATATAAAGAACTACAGTGTTAAAGTTACCCATGAAAGTATTTAAGTGAAATTCGTTTTCTTTCTTTTCCCTATTAAAGTAATAATATCGACCATTTGTAATGCAAAGGGGTTTTATAGCTGAGAGAGAGAGAGGGGAGGGGGCAGGTGTACTGTAGGTGTGAGTGACAGGTGGCGGAGTTGTCTTACCAAATCATACGAGACACTTTTTTTCAGACTTTTGGGAATAATATTTAATACCAAAAACTAGTACCAAGGTCCTAATTGATACCAACTCCAGGGATGTGTGACATAGTGCTTATTGGAGTCGTATTTGTACAGGAGCTTCAGTAACAAGGTAATGCTTTTTCTTTTTTTTCCCTCTTCACCACTGATCGGCTCGTTTGCCGCTTGGGCGGTCGGTCACGTCTCTGTTACGCACTGTTTGCAACTACTGGGCATGCACTGGCTCCTGAATGCATCTGAATCTACTCAAGTGTTGGTCAAGTCTGGTCTTGAAACAGCTCACACTCGGCGCTGGCTCAACACTCTCTGGCAGGTTTTTCCAAGAGTTCACAACTTTCACTCCGAAAAAGTTTGCCATCACAGTTTTCTGGACTTGTCGCTTCTTCAACCTTGAGCTGTGACCCCTTGTGGGGCGGGTGTCCGCCAGCTCCAGGTATGGACACTTGACTGAGTAGTGCCCTTTGAGATGTTTATACACCTCAATTAGATCGCCCCTTGCCCGTCTGTAGTATAAGCTAGGCAGTTGCAAGCGCTCTAACCTTTGGATGCCTGAGGTGCCGAAGTGCAGGCACCGGTCTGGTGGCCCTCCTTTGGACATTTTCAATCAACTGACAGTCCCTAGCATATCTTGGGGACCAGGCGGGGTGACAGTATTCCAAATGAGGAAACACTTCACTCTTGAAGATCGTTACGAGGGACGGACCGTCTAGGCGTCTGAACAACCTTCTTATTTGACCTACTAGTTACTTGATTCACTTTTTTTCTCACAATGGTCCGAGAACTTCAGTTCATTGTCAACATACACACCCAGATCCTTTTCGCTTTCGGTCTCTATTAATGCAGTTTCTTCATCCCGTTGGGACATAATATTATGATACGCCTCCTTACCGTTGGTGCGACCCAGGTGCATCCTCTTCCACTTCGTGACATCAAATATTAGCAGCCACTTCTTCGATCATTCTTGAAGCTCGCAGAGATCTTTCTGCAGCTCTCTGCAGTCTGTTTGGTTCTTAATTTCCCTAGATAAATTGGCATCGTTCGCAAACATTTGTTTGAATCAGTTATATGTATTCTTGTATTTCCCTTTAGAAGGAAAATTGACGTAAGATTTTGAGACTCCTGACCCGTGTGTGTGTGTGTACACTGACAGACGACCGAGGGTTGAGTGGCACACACACACATACACACACACACACACACACACATCATCCCTGACAGGTTCGTATCACCTAATGTGTTGACAGTCGCCGTTACGGAAGATAAATCAAGCATTATGTGTCGGCTGTGACGGTGAGGAGGGAGTGAGTGTTGGCTGGCGGGTGATAAGGTCCACATGAGGCCAGTAGTGCCCCCCCCCCCCCCGCCCACCACCCATGGGCCAGGTTCTCAGTGATACTTAGGTCGATTTTTTTCCTTCTTGGCAATCGAAAAACGCATCGAGTTGCGGTAGAAAGGGTGTTAATTATTTGTTTGTTTTATTTAGTTGCTGGTTTAATGTTATAAATTAAGTTGGCAAGTTGCGTGCGTTTTTCTATCTTTCCAGGGTAAAATTCACAAACGTGTACGCGTGTTTGAGAATCCAAGGTTAGACGTCTAAGCAATGGCCACTATCGCGCCCAACACGTCCAGCTGCCCTCATTATGATGTGGTGGTCGTGTGGGCCAAGATTTAACGCGTCGTTCTCTTGAGAACTTGACGCTGACTGATCCCAGCGACCACGACCACAGCTACTAGCACCTTATACATCTCGTGCCAGGTAGATGGCGGGTTGAAGCTCTTGTCTGGTCGACGATGCCTGGTTAGAGCTCGGCAAGACTGTCTCTACTAGATATATAGATAGATATTACACTATGACTGTTACCTACATACACCCCACCTACAGATTGTATTAAATACAGCTTTGGGCTTGTAGGCTCTTAGTTATGGAATTCACTTTCTGGATATTGTGTTGTAGTACTCACACACACACACACACACACATAAGAATTGTGTCGATAGCTTAAGAACTCTGCTTATTCCTTTCATCAGTTCTGTGTGTCCATGTCCACTTCTTTGCTTATAATTTATTGTCTTGTTTCGTTCATTCAATACACAACCCAGATGATGGTGCATTTTAATTTACCGCTTACTATATGACGTAAAGTTGAATTTCATCGAATTAAATTCCGCTTCATGATGTGAGGAGCAACAGAGCAAAAGAACACGCGAGAGAGAGAGAGAGAGAGAGAGAGAGAGAGTTCCTGGCGTTGTCTGTGCCGACGGGGTGCTGACTGATAGGCAAGATCAAATTTTGTAAGATCTATACATAATAATTCCTCCGTTACTGGTCTAGTGAGAACACATCTACCTTTTTAACTTAAAGGACACCTCCTCGGGAAAGTGACTATTCTAAATAACTCCTAAAATTTCAAGTTTTATATTAATGACAAGTTATCCGACTCTCAAATCAGGGAAAACGTACAGTAGATCAATGTTTCAAAATTAAATTGTAAGCTTCAAAAAATCTGGCAGAACACTTCACAACAGAAGATTGGAGTGACGTCAGTATTGTGTAGTGTTGATGCGAAAACACCTGATTGAAAAACAGAAAAGAATGAATAAATCAGTATCTTTTTTTATATTACTTTCAGATGATAATGGAGGAAATGCTTATAACATCTGGTACAACATATGTCAAAAAAATGGCTTTAATATTATCTTATATCAAATAATTTTCAACACAATGACAAAAGAGATGTCGAAAACGCCCAAGAAATTTAGATAGTAGTATTCAGCAAGAACAAGATTGATTAATAATTTATCATAAACTGCCTCATTGGGGCTGATCATAAAGGTTTGTTAATAAATAAGTCACTCGGTCAGTCATCCAGTCAACCAGTATTGATATTCACAGTTAACTGACGCCACTAAAAATAGTCTGACTGGTAGGTGTTGTGACGCCCGACAGTGTAGACGACGCACTACAAAAACAATACTACCAAGTTTTTCTAAAATTCATGGGCCGCGATTCTCAGAGGTTCGTGTGTTAATGTTTCCTTTAAACTAGTGCAGTGAGAACCTGTCTAATACGACCACTTGAGCTACGACACAAATATGACGCACAAAATGATATAGTAATTTCACTGAGACTCAGCCATTAGAAGATACTGACCCTCAACACCAGTTAGTGAGCAATCCGGTTCGTGGACAGCATTAACCCCCGTTACAGACAAACACACCTGACAGATTAATGATACTCTGATGTGATGTAGCAACGATAAGATGTGTTGAGATGTGATATATGGATGTGTATGAAGATGTGACAATTATGATGATTTGACCAGAGTTTATTCTTTTGCCAACAGAGACAGCGGAGCCGACCAGACCGCCCAGACGACAGCGAGGACGTGGCCGACCCCGTCCCGCCCACAAGCGTGGTCGATCCCGTGGGCGGCGACCTGACAGGTGAGACAGTGTTTGGTCCCACTGAAGATAACGTTGTTTACTCTCAGTTGTGTCTGGTCCCTGTGAATATGGTGCTGTTTGCTCTCAGTTGTGTCTGGTCCCTGTGAAGATGGTGCTGTTTGCTCTCAGTTGTGTCTGGTCCCTGTGAAAATGGTGCTGTTTACTCTTAGATGTGTCTGGTCCCTGTGAAAATGGTGCTGTTTGCTCTCAGTTGTGTCTGGTCCCTGTGAAGATGGTGCTGTTTGCTCTCAGCTGTGTCTGGTCCCTGTGAAGATGGTGCTGTTTGCTCTCAGTTGTGTCTGGTCCCTGTGAATATGGTGCTGTTTACTCTCAGTTGTGTCTGGTCACTGTGAATATGGTGCTGTTTGCTCTCAGTTGTGTCTGGTCACTGTGAAGATGGTGCTGTTTGCTCTCAGTTGTGTCTGGTCCCTGTGAAGATAGTGCTGTTTGCTCTCAGTTGTGTCTGGTCCCTGTGAAGATGGTGCTGTTTGCTCTCAGTTGTGTCTGGTCCCTGTGAAGATGGTGCTGTTTGCTCTCAGTTGTGTCTGGTCCCTGTGAAGATAGTGCTGTTTGCTCTCAGTTGTGTCTGGTCCCTGTGACGATGGTGCTGTTTGCTCTCAGTTGTGTCTGGTCCCTGTGAAGATGGTGTTGTTTGCTCTCAGTTGTGTCTGGTCCCTGTGAAGATAACATTCTATTCTCAGTTGTGTCTCGTCCCTTCAACTTAAGGCAGCGGTTTTCAGTGCCTGTAGTTTTCATCTCTCTCCATCTCATACACAATAGAGTCATTTCCTCTCCTCTCCCTCACGGCGCTCACGATACATTTACATGTTGATGGCTCTTACACCCACGACTGTAGCTACCTGCGATAAGCGGGTATTGTCCTGCCTCGACACTCTCATATCCCTGGCGTCTCCGGGATGCCCTTCACACACACAATATATGACGGACTAGAGGTAAAACATCTTCTAAGTTTTAGAAAGTTTATTACCTATCAGGAAGAACTGGAACTATATTTACAGTGGGTGCGTATTGAAGGTGAAGCTGGATGGGTCGAGGCCACGACATCGCTGAGAGGTAATTTT
Organism: Homarus gammarus; assembly: GCA_958450375.1. NCBI lineage: Eukaryota > Metazoa > Arthropoda > Malacostraca > Decapoda > Nephropidae > Homarus > Homarus gammarus. The sequence goes on from CAUDMG010001871.1 coordinate 1,667,221, forward strand.
ACAAGTCAAATCTACATGAAATTTGAAAGTTAAGTGGCGTTTAGCGTCGCGGATCTGATGTTAAGAGAAGTTTGTGGAAGACTTCAAACTGGAAACTGTGAAAGGCAATTCAAGGAATGTTACATTTTACATAATTTCTGATCCGTTATAACCAGTTTGAGGCTTTAACGTGAAAATATAACGTTGGTAATCTGTGAATATTAGGAATTTGATCTTAACTCACATAATCGAATTATTAAGGTGACTTAAAGGAAATACTGTACCCAGTGAAGATTTTGATGAGAATTCTCTTAAAGTAGTAATCCTGCTGTAATTTATTACCAGGTGAAGGTTATTGACTGGCTGGATATTACTATAAACGCCACCACCGGTAACATACGGCCGTTTCCACGTATATGTGTTCCTTGTTGGGGGTGTTGGCCGCCTGCCGCTGCTCTCCTGCCTCTTATATCGACGGCCAGTATGTGTTGTGGTCACTGGCGGGGCCGAGCGTGTTTATAGCTTATATTTTTATAATCTTTTTATGGGTCATTATCTTCCGGTTTCATTTTAACTGCTGCCCCGTGATTCTTAATATCTTGCAATGGTCAACAGTGAAGCTTGTACACGTGTGTATGTGTGTGTGTGTGTGAGCGCTCTGTGTATGTGTGTGCGTGCATGTGTACGTGCTTGCTTGTGTGTGTACGTGTGTGTGTGTGTGTGTGTGTGTGTGTGTGTGTGTGTGTGTGTGTGTGTTACAAATGATATTCCTAATTATAAATACACAAAAGTCACAACTCCATCATATACATTCAGATTACCGCCATATGTAAATGATCTTATTCCAATGAATATAGATGTGGGAGACTCTCAGTCCTGCCAGGCGTAGGGCGGAGGGCACTTGTTCAACCCTCGCCCTCAGGAGGTCTTCTGAGGGCTGTGGCGGCTCCTGGAAGATATCAAAAGGAGGCATAAAAAACTGGGAGGGGATGGGGGTGGCATATGGTAACTAGGAGGAAGAGAGGTGGTGGAGAGGCAGTGAGGGAGAGAGGTGGTAGAAAGGCAGTGAAGGAGAGAGGTGGTGGAGAGGTAATGAGGGAGAGAAGTGGTGGTGTGAGGGAAAAGTGGGGGAGCCGGTATTGTAGTTACGGCCTGAAACGCCCTTTGGTCAACATATGACTTTTACTAAAGATACTACAGTGCTTACGAGTTCTCACATCTGACCAAATACCTCCAGGGGCCGCACGTGACTCGGGAATCTGGGGCCAGAAATATTTTGTTACATTTGTAGTTTAGTGAATGAATTAGTCAGTTTAGAATTTTTCCCAGAGAGAGGCCCAGGGCGAGTTGACTAAAGTGCCTCATCCTGGTCTTACAACGCAAGAAGCTCCGGAAGACAGATCGTTACCACATGATATATAATTTATAAGAAAAGTCTAGCCACATGAACTATTGATATTAATGTAGTATATTTTTTAGTGTACGCTGAGATAAGAAATATTAAGCTTCGGCTATTTAATACAGTCTCCTGGTGGCTCCTAACTGTCGTAGTCCCGAGTTTTTATTGATCCCTAACGTGAAAATCTAATTGATAATGAGATGACGTCGAGGAAACTGCTTAGATTGTCTTGAAATCGCATTGAGTTCCTGTTGTAACTAAATGAAGTGTCTCATATCAGTTTACAGAGGAAAATTAATTCATGTACCTTGAGACTCCGGGCTAGAGTTGTTCTTCAGAAGTCTTTATTTTCTCTTTACCAATAATTACGTCCTCGGGGCTCCACTTTCTGGGGGGTTTTTTCTCAAATTTTAGTAATTATTGGTTTATTTTTTTGCAGGGAGGAGAAGGCGCAGGAGGAGGAAGAGGTGCCAGTGGAGAAGGAAGAGGTGCCAGTGGAGGAGGAAGAGGTGCCAGCGGAGGAGCAGGAGCAGCACGACCAACAGATCGTCACTGCCTACAACATTGTCGAGTCCTCCTCCACCATCATTGACAACCTCAAGGAAGCGAGGGTGAAGGGTGAGACTAAGAATCCCCAAAGAGAAGAAACTAAGGTTGAGGAAGAGACCAACAACACCCTGGAAGAGAACACCGAGGATGAGAGAAAAGAGGAAAGATTGAGGAGACTACAGATGATAAGAGAGAGAAAGAGAAGAAGACAGGAGAGGAAACAAAGGAAGAAGGATAAAAAGGGACGCAAAGGAAGAGGAAGAAAGTCGAAAAATCAGGTTAGTGTTTAAAAAAAATAGTTAAAAAAAATCATGACGACGATACTTATTACGGAACACTTACTGCCTATAACCCCTATTACATACACATCCCTATTCTTAACTATAGGGGGTACTACAGTTGAGACTCTTAAGTTTCATTATCAATAGTGTAGTTGAATAATGTGTGGAAAGCTGTACAGTTAATCATCTTCAGATATAAACACACACACACATATCTCTCATAATATTCTCCAAGTTACTTAAGAAACCGATGCACTAGACCATTTATCCAGCAAGCTTGGGACCGGAGATGAGCCGGATTTCTGGTTTAGCAGATTTTTAGTTTGGGCAGATTTCTGGTGTTAGGTCTAGTATGTACCTAAGATATAAAGTAAACTATGAAAATTAAAGAATGAAAAGATGTTTAGTACTTACCTAATCATCGTTCATTAATTCACTCCCAAAGCAGATCTTGTTTGGTAATTATCCATCTACGAAATCTCATCTGAAGACGATACAGCATCTGAGGTGACAGGCACAGGCTGTGGAGGTCGAAGGTTGACTCTGGCTGATGTTCACTGAAAATTTTCTTGTTGATCTTTTTAAACATGTCCTACAGATTCAGTTGTTTCATGTACTTGGCCTTTTTTTAATGAAAACCTTTTGTATTTTGTTCATTCACATAATTTGTTGCTCATTAATGAAGCTCTTTTGTTCCATCCTCCGAATTAGTTCCTCTTTCTCTGTTCTTTCAATATACTGACATCACCATTGTTATCATCATTCTCATTTGATCTGTTCTTGCCATCATCCATTACCATATCCACAAGTTCACTATCATTAGGTTGGAGCACAACTGGGGCATCTTCAGTGATGTTTAAACACTCCTGTACAGCCTTTCCATCCAAAGACTGGGGCAACTACTTCACATGACATACTTTATGCATATTCCAATAAATTCTTCACTATTTCTCTATCTCCATTAGCAAGTGGACATCCTGCTAGTCTTTTGAACACGTTAATAATTTATACTGATAATAAATTGGGGTAAATAACCACAAACAGTAGAGAGAGACAAGTATACACAGATGCCATTTTGTTAAAACTGAGGCACAAGCCACTGTGGCGCCACCACAAGTAAAACAAAGTGGCCAGCCAGCAAACTACAGAACCTGCTATTTGAAAAAATCTCCGGTTTTCTAGTAATTCCGGTTTCTGGAAGCTGGATAAATGATCTGGCACACGTATTTTCTTTCTCCTGTGTTACTCTAAATGCAGTCCTTTTCTTATTGCATTTCCCTTTATCATTTATATTGTTCATCCTTTTGTACTTCTTTATTTCATATCACTGTGTTGATGTCCTCCTTATGTATGATCCTCACTACATATTCTACTTATTTATTTTGCCTTCCTTCACCTCACAGCTGTGTGACATCCTTCTTTCACCTTACACCTGTATCGTGACATCCTTCCTTCACCTCACACCTGTATCATGACATTCTTCCTTCACCACCAAATTATTCTCGCTTCATCACCACCACGACCACCACCACCACCACCTTATTTTCACATCACCAACAACACTATATCTTCGCTACCCCCACACTTTGCTACCACCAAAATCACCACACTTTACCACCATAATCACCACACCTCACCACCACCACCACACCTCACCACCACCACCACACTCCACCACCCCACCACACCTCACCACCACCACACCTCACCACCACCACAACTCACCACCACCACCCCACCTCACCACACCTCACCACCACCACCACACCTCACCACTACCACCACACCTCACCACCACACCTCCCACACCTCACCACCACACCTCCCACACCTCACCACCACACCTCACCACCACCACCACACCTCACCACCACACCTCACCACCACCACCACACCTCACCACTACCACCACACCTCACCACCACCACACTCCACCACCCCACCTCACCACCACCACACCTCACCACCACCACACCTCACCACTACCACCACACCTCACCACCACACCTCACCACCACCACACTCCACCACCCCACCTCACCACCACCACACCTCACCACTACCACCACACCTACCACCACCACACCTCACCACCACCACCACACCTCACCACCACCACCCCACCTCACCACCACCACACCTCACCACTACCACCACACCTCACCACCACCCCTGCCCTCTACCTACAGCAAGAGTCACCAGGTTCAAGAGACGAGGACGGGGCTGACAACTCTACGTCCTCGACCACCCGGGAAGACGTGGACGGTGCCCCAGGCGAGACAGTCACTGTGACCACCAACGAGGATGACGATTCGGAGAGATTAGACAGAATCCAAAGAAGGAGAGAGAGGAGGAGGAGGAGGAAGGAGAGAAGACAAAGGAAAAAGGATCGGAATGGACATAGAGGAAGAAGAAGGAAGACAGAAGAAGAGGTATTGTGATTTGTGCCTTGACATTACTGATTGTTTTATTACAATTTTTTTCTAATTCTTTTCCAACTGTTTTTTTTTTTTAGATGTACATTTTATTCTGCAGTCATCCAGTATCCATCTTAAAACTTGGTCCTCCTATTAATGGCTTTTTTTATCTTATATTTTCTTCGTGCATTGGAAAAATAAATAAGTAGATATTACTCATTAATATTACCTGAGACAATTTTCACTTCAGCAAGAGTCCACAAGTGTTGACAACTTAGACCGTTCAGTCAATGAGGTGAACCAGGATGATGGTGCCACGGACATCACTGTCACGGTGGAGGAGCGAAGGGTAGAATTGGCCAGGATCCTACAAGAGAGGAGGAAGAAGAGGAGAAGGAAGGATCGAGGAAACAGGGATCGTAAACAAGGAAGGAAAGGCGATCGACAAGGTTTATATAGAAGCTCTTTTTCGTAATCTAAATAAGCACAGTGTTTCTTGTTCACTTTACAATATTTTATCCTAGTATTTTTTTTGAGAAACTTTCATATTTTATCACCACAGGGAAAAAGAGAAGAAAGGGCAGAAAAGACAAGAAAAAGAAGAACAGAAGTGAAGAAAACAGTCGCTTAGACAACGACCTGGATATATGGAGCAATAACACCGACAGGCCTGCCACTGTTGCCGATCAAGAAGACGATGATAATGAGATCGCCAACGAGGTCCTTCCAAACCTGCACGAGGGACAAAAGAAAAAGCGAAAAAGAAAAGGAGGAAGAAAGCGTAGGCCAACTAGCAGTTCTGGCGAGAATGAATTTGGGTCATCGGATAACGACGATGATGAAACAATTTCAGAGACCTCTTCTACATCACCACCTACAACCACCACCACCACCACCACCACTACGACAGACACACCTCAGGTATCTACCGGCTATCCCAAAGACTCGTCCTACAGCGCCGTCGAGTCTCGTTATACCATATATGGACGTGAAGCGGAAGACACAATTGTAAACTTCGTCCCTGAGTCACCGACTTCTGTTTACAGAGGAGGCGACCTCTTAAGCACTGCAGAAGAAGATTTCCTCACAGATTTCGAGAGGAGTGTAGAAGCCATGTCGAGCGAACGAAAGAAGAAAAAGAAAAGTAAGAAGAAAGATAAAGTTGTTAAAAATACTGTGGAGCGCAGGGAAGACGCGGCCACAGAATATCCTACCTCGGACGACGACTATACCTACCTGGACGAAGACACCTACATTGAGAACCCCGAAAGTTACTCTAACGAGATAAAAGACAAGAACGAGAAGGGTGAACTTCCCGAGGGCCTCCCTGAAGGTTATCCAACAGACAGGTTCTTGGGCGATGGAAAAATATCTCCGAATACCAGGTGAGACGCCAGTTTCCTTATGCCATTTCTCTTATCTTAAACCTTGCATGTTCTGTGCACCATTCCAAAGAATAAGGCCCACACATCTCGCTGTTAACTATCCTTATGTAGTCCAACACATTTCTCTGTCTCTTTCAGTATATCAAAACACTGCTTGTATAACCTTAAAACTCTCGACTCTTAAGAGAGTATGTTGTCGTTGACCAGGTGAGCAATTCATATTCCACCCGCCAGGTTTATTGAGACGGAGGACATCAACTTCAACGAGCTGGACCAGTCCTGCGTTATCTCTGAGACTGATGCCCTCTATCTCCAGCCTCCTAGGGTCAAGAACGCCCGCGTCACGGCTTTCCACACGTAAGTTCTTTGTCACGCCTGCATGTTATCCCGGACTTGACATTATCCAAATTAATAATAAACCCTTTCTCCATGTATTTATAATCGTTTATTATCTAATATCATCATCGCCAACATTTTCCTGAATTGTCTATTACGGGTTTCTCCACAGTGTTACCAACCCAGCGCCTCCTAACAACAAATATGTGGAGGCGGTGTATGAATGCGAGTTCGGCTACAGACTGGGCGAGGATTTCAGCAACAGAGTCTTCTGTAAGAGGGATAAATGGCTGGGAGTTCTCCCTACCTGTGTCGCTTACGGTAAGTCCTTGTCCCTCACACTTTCCACAGCCTTGTGTTTATTTCCTAGGACGAGTTCCAAAGTGTCCTCCTATATTATTTTGATGTAAATTTATTCTCATAAAAACGTACTTCAGAAGTATAGTTCCAAAATTCATACATTAAAAATATAATATCCTTTTCCCTGCTGTACAGTATAATTCATGGAAATAGCTATACAACAAATATTTTGTATATTATCCAAAAGAAAAGCATTATTATGTACTGTACATGGTCAAGCTAGGCTCTCCCACTAGCAATGACCCGTAAATGATTTGTTAACGTAAATTGATTCCTTCACTAATCAGCTCTTTTGCCGTATAAAAGTACCCCCAAGCCTCGCCCTAACCCAAGCTTATCATTTAGATACCTTCTTTAGTATATAAACATATAATTTAAAATGCAGGAGACTGGTTATTAAATTATCCTGACTGACAAGCGTCTAATCAGCCGTCAACTTGTAGCTCCAGACCTGCTCATATTTTAAGTAAATGTCGTGGAGGATGCCTATTAAATCTTTATGAATATTATTAACCCTTGAATTATCGTATTAACTCATTATCGACCTTATCTGATGGACGAAAAATTAAGGGATCCTGAAGGTGACCAGTTGGCAGCCTCGCACTCACGCCTCTGGGATATTTCACATATTTCGTCAGAGACCCGCGGGATATTTCGATCTGTAATTATGGATAATAATGGCTCGTCATCTACATCACATATGCTTTTATGCAGAATTCACCATAGAGGTTACATAGAGAATGTTTGGTTACCGACCAAATGCACAACAACTTTGGGAACATTTGCTGAAGACTTGTTTCTCCTCCCACGTGTGAGGAGTGGACCACTTACTGCCACTAAGAGATAAGATGGTGTAAATAAAACGCCTGTTGACTTGCCAAGTTTGCATAACATAAAATATTGAAGCGAGAAAATCTTTAATTTTATACAAGGAGTTAGCAAGAGACAACAATTATATTGCAGTTAGCACTTATTTTTCCTGAGTACTTGTGCTGCTATGGAATAAAGATGGTTAGTTGTGTTAGTACGTTCCTTACTTCTCCAGAAATTGATTTACTTGATAATATTTGATAAAAACAGTATTTGAGTTGTATCACTATTGATGAACTCGGGCTTAAAAAAGTTTAAGCTGGTTTCGAGATGATCTTAATAGCATTAAGTTGTACCAAATTTTATTACTCAGGTCATAAAGGTAACCCACAGATGGTGTACAATGCTTTCCTGTAACTATATGGGAGTTTCTTAGTCACTTACAGGAGGCGCGTAACCTCACTTTTGCCACTGTACTCCACATACAAATACTGTAATTGTATTTGCATTTCGGAAGATGAATATATTGTCAGTCACAAGTCGACATCATTTCTGGATATACTGTATACGTTTTGTCGTTCTAGACTTTGTAGGAGCATTTTTTTATTTTTTAAGATTAATATTTTACATTTACTTCTCTGACGAGGTTAAGTTAATATTAGTGATGATTATTATCTTACTGTTCGTAGCAAATCAGGGCAATAATCTGAACCCACCCATGTTTTGACTTGGGGCCATTGATTATCTTGTTCCACCCTTGTTGTGCCACACAACTTTGACACAAGTGCCTGTTAAACCTTGATCTTCCTCGCCTCTAGCTTTCACATTTAAAAAAACTTCCCTTTTGCCAGAGTGATTGTAGTTATTGGTTCTCTGTGACAATAAGATATTTTAATCATTTAAATACCACATGACGCCTGGTGCATTTACAAATACTGTATCCTATTTCATGTTACTTTTTCTAGGATTAATAATACCTGTACAGTGCATTTTATTAGTAACTAAATGATGTTGGTGGCTAAGACGGCATTATTATAAGCAATTTGTGTTCCGAGCTCTTGTGTCTCCTGGCTGAGAAATTTGATTAGTTGCTTTTTCCACAATGAAAATGTATAGCAGGATATTGTCACGATTCAGATTATGAAGAGAACCATTATAAAATTCCTGCCAACTATTTTGTCAGTTTATTGTTGTGTTTTACTAATAGTGCACTTAAGATAAATAAAAATGATCTATTAGTTCGCTATATCTTTATTTTTTTATAATTGATAACAAGTGCGTAACTTAACAATCGGTACACTCTCGAATACCTTTGTTGATAAAGCGTGATGATACGTTATAACATCAGTAAGTTTTAAATTACTTACACATTTGCATATAAAAATGTGATAAGTGTCTTACACTTACAGTATGTGACGGTCAGTATATCTTCAACATGGAGAGGCACCTACACGCTTTAACTCCACCTGCTTATGTAAAAAGGAAACTTGGTCACCACACTCCATAAACCACTCGTTGACTGTCTCTTTAATTCATCGCCGTTCTCTTTTACCTCTTCTGGGTATAATTATTGTTTTTTCTCCCATACAAATTACACTTGACTTAATATACACCTGAAAAATACAGGTTAATCACAAATATCCTCGAAGCTTCTGTTTAAAATCCCTTGAAAAATTTGCACATCTAAAACATCAATATGTACGCCATCAATTTATACTGTCTTATAATCACACCTGCTAGTCTGAGTCACTGCAAATGTGGCGAAAAATACAGTCCCGTGAAGGAAATAGGAATGTAAATACAAACATTGAGGGAGTTTGTACAGTGACGGGTCCACATGCCCGGAACAATGTCTGATGATAAAGGAAGCTGACACTCTTTTTGTGATAGTATTCCAACACTGCAACAAAGTGATTAACATCTTTGTCTATTGAAAAAAAAGGTCGTTATTGCGAATGAACAAAACACCTCTAGAAACTCGTTAGTCCTAGTTTTTTGCAATTGATCCGCCCCTGTAGTATGCTATAGTTTCATTTGCTTAATTTGGATTATAACGGCAGTAATTAGTGTAACTCGCAGAACTGAACGTGGTCTATGTTTTATATGTACTAGTTATATATGGTCAAAGTATGACGATTATTGAAAACACTAAAGTTAATAAGCGGAAAAGAAATACCTGTACACTCTTTCAAAGGACAGATTAACACACTCGCAAGAAACCATGATCAAAAGGTAACATGACCAGGTTGTTGTGATAAACGATAAAGACGCCCACTGGGCCATCGTCGCTCCCCTGGCACAGCCGCTGTGGTCAACTAGTTTGTATCTCCCAGCCGTGCTCAATATTTTTGTACCTTGTATTGTATTTGGCGCAGTCTTTTCTGAGAGGATTTTAAACCATTTGTACTACATATCCTGTGAAAATGTACGTAACCTGCAATATGGCCATATTTTACCTGTGGGGTTTCATTTATAATTATACAAATCAGAATAACTATGACCACCTGATAGTGAGTGTGAAGCCATTGAGGTGGCTCAGAGCTTTACGAGATTTTTTTATGTACGTTTTACGCCCGGTTTCCCTTAAAAGGCCTTGCCTCGAAACCCTCTCGAGTGAGTAACTTTATTTAAAAATAGCCGCAGTTGAGTCTCCCAAGGATGATTTATGTGTAGTTGGATAGGCAACGGTTCAGCTGTACTTATGAAGTTAAATAACGCCAGAATGACGACGGACATCTCACTTCACTTGACGCAGAATCTAAAGCGTAACTTTACGGTAGTAGCCATCTCAAAATTGAACCACTTCCATTTTATAATAAAATTTCACAATAATGAATAGGATTTGTTAAAAGTGCATTATTAGTGGAAAGAGAGCGAGTGAGACTACTCTGAGGTGGATGTGAAATTTAATCCCATGAGTACGATAACATCCCCTCGAGTACGATGATTTAACCCCTCGAGGTCGATGATTAAACCCCTTGAGTACGGTTACTTAAGCCCTTGAGTACCATGAGTACGATGACTTAACCTCTTGATTACGATGACTTAACCCCTCGAGCATGATAACTTGTTGACTTAAGAGATTATGTGATTGTACTCGAGGGGTTAAGGTGTTTCAGGTTACTAATGGAGAGAGAATCGGGGAGGACAGTAGCGAGGGATAGTTTAATGAGCATTACTACAGGAGTTTGGAGAAGTAATACAGGAAGGGAAATTAATGGGAACCCGAATGGATGAAAGTGCATTAGGGTGAAATGAACGAGAGGTGAGTTAAGTTAAAACAATATTTCTACCTGTTATCTTATCCCTTTTTATGTTATTTCCCCCACAAGTTTTACATTTACTCTCCCAGTTATTTTCCCTCCTTTGAAGTTTCTGTAAGGGAGACCTGAAGATAGTGGAGAGACACCTATAGATGGATAAAGGACAAAAAAAGAAATCTATAGAGAATATTTCATGAAGGACGAAAATTAGCTGCTTGAGTTAAAGAGGATAGAGAAGAAGAACGTGAGAATAAAAGCTGACAGTAAATTGATGTTTCAAGATCATGTAAACGATAAAAGTTAATAAGACGAGACAGAAGATGGGGGTTTGACCCAGCGATCCCCCACCCAACCGGATGTAAATAAAACATATGATTGTGTGAGGTCCTGGTGAGAGCACATTGAGAGTTAAGTACTGCAGTATGGCATTTCCACAAAGTAAAACACGTCTTCGTAGTTGAGGATGTTCAGACGTGTACGAAGCCATTAATACCTGGTCTGAAAAACAATCAGTTATGGAGATATTCTGAGGCTGAAGATTTCAACATCGTGCAGTAAGACACCCGGGGACATGATCGAGACCTTCAACATGTTATAGCGTGAGGCTGCCCTGTCCGCCACTGATACTAATAATTTTAATACCAGAGGTTTCGGTTTTAAACTTCACAAGACTCGTTCTCACACCAGGCTGAAACGAAACAATTTCTCAATGCTCATTATGGACACATAGAGCAGCTTATCTAAGCAGGTGGTCCCGTCTCCAAACTTCGAGAAAAGACTTCAGAGATCATATTCTGCTATCGTGCCTTATATATCAGCCATTCACTCGTCCAAAGTACTACAGATAAACTGAGTACAGTTTATGTAGACAAATATAACCTCACTTACAGTGTATTGGCTCCTGTCATTAGCTTATACTTACTGTTATTTGTGTATCCTTAGAAGCAACGTTCATATATCATTAGCTGACACCAACATGCCTTCCCCCTTAATGCCGTGACATAAGATTGTTTTTCTTGTAAGTCACTGGCCATATTCTTAACCTGGCAGGTAATTATCGCCCCTGTTCAAGCCTAGCGACATTTTGTAGTTGAAAATCCATTATTTTATCCCTTAGTAATAATTTTGCGAATAGTGGTCTTCATTGGATAATTGTACACAAGTCCTCTCTCTCTCTCTCTCTCTCTCTCTCTCTCTCTCTCTCTCTCTCTCTCTCTCTCTCTCTCCGCACAAAATATAAAGGTTAAGTTGCATTGAGAAAATTCAGTAAAGTTAAACAATGTACAAAGGTCAGAGGAGAGCAGTGACACAGTACCGGGAGATGTGATCAACACATAAGTTGTCTGGTGGTATTAGTCGTAGTTATCTTAACAGTTGTCTCTGTCGTGGTAGCTCTTGTAATAATATGTCTATGTAGCAGTTGTTATTGTACTATCATCTCCGTGGTGGTAGTTGTCGTAACAGTTATTTCTGTAAGGTTGAAGTAATGTGACAGATGAATCACGAAGAACCTTGGTATAGTAATTGTTTCGTATATTCCGGACGCCATAGGAGATACTAGAAATGACTTGTCTTTGTAACCGTATTTGCACTTGACTGGTTTTTTTTTTACAATAATTGGCCTATTTTCTCCATGAAGACTCTGTATTACGGTTTACCATAACAGTAGCATTAGAATAAAGTATGTATCTTACGATCATGACTTATATCCTAAAATAAGACAAAACCGCAGAAAATGTGAATATGTCTTAGTCCTACCCATTTCTCACATACAAATCAAAGCTGGCTGGCGGGGTGAGGCGCCACCGGCTGATGTCACGCCTACATGTGATCTTTATATACCTTGGGCCAGACCAGCAGTGTTTGGTCAATACGAGACATTCCAACGTAAAGTTCACAGGATCCTGTTAACAAAGTATCTTTCCGTTCCATGTACAATTCTCCTGTTTTGTAGCCAACAGCCACCCACTGTGTTACGATCTGGGTCAGTTCAACAGTCAACTTCATTTTGTTACACTCTTAAAATGACTTAGTTGTTTAAGTGCATTCTTTCTGGCAGTTAAAAATATAATCAATATTTTAAGTTTTGCTCATTCGAGGAGATGTGAGTTTTATGAGCAACACTGCTTGAATAATTTGTAACACTAAGAAGAGTTGTTACATCTGTGATAGTTTAATATTATCATGATGTCGTAACTATGTAATGAAATGCAAATACAGTCAAGAAAATACTATCTCTCCAAATGTTAAAATGGCACCTTAGGTCGTCCAAAAATAGTTTCTAGCACTGTACATCAACTGAACAAATATTCATTTTCTTAGACACGCGAGGACTCAGTGGTTCCTAAACCTTTTCACATGACGGCCCACTTTTTGCTTTCTACCACCCCCCCCCCCCCCTCCCTTTTTTTAAATAAATTTAATCAATTTTCAATCACTTTTATACTTGTTCTCGTATTTATATTACTTTCAAAATCAACTAGCTCGTAATTAAAACCACCCATGTATCTCGTGCGGTTCCATGACAAAACCCCAACGGGGTTGTCATTTATCAACACTAATCTAACCTAACCTAGCCTAACCTAACCTAACCTAGCCTAAACATAAAAGTGTTTTATTTTATATTTTATATATGAGACTGGGGTTTTGTCCGGTCACCATCTCGTGCATATGGGGCAAGATTGAAATATACTAAAAAAAAAATAATGTTAAACAATTTTATTGAAAATTTCCTAATAAAGAAAAAAAATCAATACAGAGTACGTATACAGGTACAGGTATATGTGTTTTTTTTCTCATGGCTTCACCCCCCTACCCCCCCTCCCCCCCAACATTAACCATGCGCCCTCCCCCCTGTTTGGGAACCACTGTCTAGTGGTTGTCACTCGTGCAGATACAGGTGTGAGATGTACAGTACCCTAATATGAGTGGGAGGTGTACTGTACCCCAATATGAGTGAGATGTACAGTACCCTAATATGAGTGGGAGGTGTACAGTACCCCAATATGAGTGGGAGATGTACAGTACCCTAATATGAGTGGGAGGTGTACTGTACCCCAATATGAGTGAGATGTACAGTACCCTAATATGAGTGGGAGGTGTACAGTACCCCAATATGAGTGGGAGATGTACAGTACCCTAATATGAGTGGGAGGTGTACTGTACCCCAATATGAGTGAGATGTACAGTACCCTAATATGAGTGGGAGGTGTACTGTACCCCAATATGAGTGAGATGTACAGTACCCTAATATGAGTGGGAGGTGTACAGTACCCTAATATGAGTGGGAGGTGTACAGTACCCTAATATGAGTGAGATGTACAGTACCCTAATATGAGTGAGATGTACAGTACCCTAATATGAGTGAGATGTACAGTACCCTAATATGAGTGTGAGATGTACAGTACCCTAATATGAGTGGTAGGTGTACAGTACCCTGATATGAGTGTGAGATGTACAGTACCCTGATATGAGTGAGATGTACAGTACCCTAATATGAGTGAGATGTACAGTACCCTAATATGAGTGGGAGGTGTACAGTACCCTAATATGGGTGGGAGGTGTACAGTACCCTAATATGAGTGGGAGATGTACAGTACCATAATAGGAGTGTGAGAGAAGCGGTAACCCTGCCGTGCACACTGACCCCTCGTAAATCGTACGTGTGGCTATACAAGGTGTGATGGCGCCCAGTACTGATCTCCCCCTTCTCGCCCCTCCTCTCCTGTCCTGCCTCCTCCCCTACCCACTCTGTATATGCGAATGAAAGCCAGGATAATATTTATGTTTCGAGATAAAATCGTCAGAGGCTTCGAAAATTCAGCTTTGTATAGGCTATATAGACTTATTATCTTTCTTTATAAATCATGCATCATAATAATATTTTTCACGAATTAAACTGAAGTGAAATGATTAGACTTGGCTTCAGACAGAACTCAGGTTGAATTATCAAGGTTTAGTAGAGTTAAAGGGATGAAGTTACTTGGGTAGGCTTAACCTCTGTGTTTGTTTCTGACATGATAACGCGCCACAAACATGGCTCAACTCAACTATCACACACAATCTTAAATATCATATTAACCAAGGTAAATCACACAACATGACCCATAACAAACTTAGAATTAATTGTACATAAGTCGCTTAAGTTTATAGTCTTTTACACATATTCATAGTGAATAGAGCTGAGACGTAATTCCTTGATAATAACGTTGTTGTGGGTTTGAATCACTTTTGTACAGCCAGTCACATAGGTAATAGATTGTTGTGATCGAGACCGCTGACAGACAGGCATGTATGGAACTGCGACTTAAGACAGGATGGAAGCAAAACATGTCATCTTACTTCTCATGGAACTTAACTCTTCCCCACAGTTACAACAAACCTAGTGTCACATGAGTAGGCATCGAGCATTAATCTACGGCCACAGCGGCTCCTGGCGTTCCGCAAACGTGTCCGTTCATACAATATTCATGATGCAATATGACTCACATCTCGTGGCTACCAATTCTTGGGATACATTTCTCACAAGACGACCGCGTTACCAATTTTGGTTAACTTCTCTTCTCACCTCAGGTTATGAATGGTTTTTGTTGTTGTGTTACTGTTTATGTAAGATAGGTGTTCATATGGTTATCACTGTTGTTGAACATGTTATTAGAGCCACGAGTTCTACCGAGAGAACAAGAGTGAACACCACATGTAAGACACGGCGTTTGATGTTCTTTGTATCATACGCGCACACACATACACACACATATATATATATATATATATATATATATATATATATATATATATATATATATATATATATACAGTATATATATATATATATATATATATATATATATATATATATATATATATATATATATATATATATATATATATATATGTAGTCACATAAACAGGTTCCCTGTTGTCTTATACTGTTTATGGAATACAGGTAAGTGATGTCAAATGGCGGCTCATTAGCTTATTAATTTAGATCTTTTGAAACACACAAAAAACGAGAATGTGAATGATCAGATAATGTTATAGACTATTTAATCTCAAGAGATGTATATTATTCAACAGACTATATTATTAGTGTGTATGACTTACTCTGCTGCAGCCTACAGGACGTCTGAACAAGCTGATGTAGATTTTTTTTTTACCCTAAGGCACGTGGAAAATTATATTTTAGTTTAGCATTAAATGTAATTAATTAATTATAAAGTACCTATACCTATAAGTGAACAGATAATCTTGCTTTCCCTTTCCGTTGACAAATGAAAGGGAAAATGTATTCCACTGAGACCATACCTGTTATGTATCATGGGGACCAGTTTACTCTACGAGGCCTTTTAAGAATGATGTTGATTATATTCTATTGCATTTTATTTTAGTCTATAATCATTGGGTTGTTTTTTTTCTCTGGCTTGGGTGTCTTTCAACCTCCCTCCATTATTCTTTCTTTTGTTTCTTCCCTCCCTCTTTTATCTTCCCTACCTTACCCTGTCCACCCACCACCACCAACTATCATCCCGCCACAGCTCACCAGGCGACCAGCGGGGAGTGTGGCGCCGACAACGGTGGCTGTCAACAGATCTGTGAGCCCACCAGCAACGGTAGTCAGTGCCTCTGTTACAAGGGCTTCACGCTCGCTGAAGACGGCTTTAACTGTCAAGGTAAGTCTCTTGAGCGAGAGAAATGCGCTTGTATGCTCTGCCAAATAAATAATGTAGAATTTAATAACCTGCTCAACATAGTCCAATTAGTGTCAGTTTAATGACTATACTTTATGACCCTCCACAAAAAGATAATCATTATTATTTTTAAAGGTTTTTTATTAAAATTTGTAGCAAACCGATATTGTAATTATTATACCATTATACCATACGTAGACAAGTTTGGAGCAAAGCGGTTCCAGGGGTGGGGGGGGGGGGGGAGATCCTGGGGTCCGGACCCGTCCCCCTTTTTATAGGAAAAATTTCAATACTTTTTCTTTAATGCGATATTGTACTGAAGCGTTTTTTGTATAGTAAAATGTAATTACTTCGGAATATCTCCTAATATCAGGTGCATATGGCCATAAAATGGACTTAAAATGCCCCCCTATCCCTACAACTTCCCGGACCACTCCCTTTTGATATTCCTGGATCAGCCCGTGAAGCCTTGATGAATAAGTGCAATCTGAAACTGTGTAGCGCTATTATGTAATCCAGGGGTTAATGTGTGGAATTTTTAATAAGTAAACTTTGTAATACATTTTTCCTATTTTCGGACATACAATTCTTGGTTTGTGCCCAGTCTTTAGGTAAGACAAATTTGTTGTTGGGTTCTACCAGGAACACACTTCACCATTCATCAGCTCACTAGCCGGTTGGGCGGTCGGTCTGAAGAGTTCTGGTCCAAGATAATATTTTATCTTCCCTACGAAGCTATTGCCTAGTCCCAGTTAATCAGCTCCTATTATTAAGTTATAATTTTTTTCACAGTTTGGTTACATAGATTTTAAGAATAATAATAAATGTTATCCTTTAAGCCGGATGGTGCTAATGATCATGATGAGCACTGATACAGTACTGTACAGTATTCCGTAAGTTAACCGTAGGTGCACGTGGAGGCTGAGTCCACGACCTCATAACATGTAATGCTGACTGCCAAGTTTGCCCACCACCAATCTAAATTACATCTTACTTAACTTTACCTATTACACGTTGTGTACGCCATACATATATTGAATAACACAATACATCTATCATATGCCCCTGTGGCCCAATGGATAAGGCATTGGCCTCCTAAGCCAAGGATTGTGGGTTCGAGTCCCACCAGGGGTTGCCTAGTGTTTTATGGGGTGTTAATAATATAGACCGTAACAGCTGTCCAGTGAGTGGATGCAGTGCTCCTCACCTGTTACATGGGTCGGTGGTTTGATCCTCGGGAATTTCCAGCTTACAACTAAAGTTTTGTATACAGTGTGCTGTATTCACACTGTCCCGAACGGGAAGTAATGCCTATGGGACACACTTTCACTTTTTCAGTGATACAGCGGGAGCACTTGCCTATCGACATTGCATCCCATGCTCAATCCCCGGGTCAGATGTGATAAGAGTTAGCCAGTGTGACACACAAGCATTGTTGGTTTCTCTTCGGGTACTCCGGTTTCCTATTGTACAGTTTCAGGGCTGAACTTATTATAAAAAAGGGCCTAAGGCAAGGGTTTATTTAATGGGCCCTTTTGATAGATTTTATACGTTTAGTATGCTACTACCCATTCGATCTACTTTGCCTAAACACCGTAATGGAGTCAGGAGAACATAAGAACATAAGAAAATAAGGAGTCTGCAATAGGCCGGTTGGCCTGTGCATGGCAGCTCCTGTCGAGAGTTACTACCACTCTCTATCATCCATGAATCTATCTAGCCTCCTTTTGAAAATTTCCAGAGTTCTCGCACTTACTACAAAGTTGTTAAGCTCGTTCCACTCGTCCACCACCCTATTTGTGAACCAGTTTCTTCCTATCTCCCTCCTAAACCTAAACTTATCCAACTTAAATCCGTGCTGCCTGCTTGTTGGAGCTCCTGTAACAATGTTGCTAATCGGACGACGTTGCCTAAAGGGCAGCCATAATCCATCATTTAATACTTTTAGATTGAAAGAAAAAAATGTTTTATTTTGTATTTTACTCTACCTCTTTATCAAATTTATATTTATGTAACATCTTAGAGACCCTACCTGTACAAATTCATCAGGAACAATAGGGAAATTAATCAAGCCACCGGCTTCTTCCCTCGTTAAAAGTTAAACAAAATAAAACAGAGATGATACTGTGGTGACCGTGTTTTTACCCAGTCTGTGAGCCTTAAGGCTCTGCGAGCACTTGTGATTCAGGTTTCTTCCCTTAAAAGTACTGTCAACATTTCTTCGTTCAACTCGGGTGGATTTGTTTTTATTTTATGGCCAATTTAAAGTTATTCAATTTTGTTTCTACTTTTTAGGATAAGAAAATGTTAGTTGCAATATATATATATATATATATATATATATATATATATATATATATATATATATGCAAGTAAATCACTGTAGGTGCGCATGATCCAGGTACATGCTGATAACCACAAGGAAAAAAGAAAACCGTATTTATAAAGTTCCTTGCAAGGAATGTAATATGTTTTACTTAGACCAGACAGGTAAAGATCTTGTAACTAGACTTAAACAACATAAATATAGTGTTAGGACAGGCCAGGAACCCAATGCTCTGTTTGTTCATTTGAGGGATAATAAACATTGCATTGACTGGGATAATGCCTCCTCAATATTACCTTATAATTCAATTGACAGTAGGAACATTATAGAATCTAGTCTCATTAAACATACCGAATCCGTCAACATGAATTTAAGCAATGGTATGTACAAATTGGATAATTTCGTAATTAAGAAGATTTGTAACCAGGTAAGAACGAGGATCTAGATGTAGGATAGTTATTTAGTGGGTCCCTTATTTGTGACCTGACCTGACTAGTCACGTCGCCCCCTTCTCTTAAGCTCCTCTACGTGTGTGTTGGTGTGGGGATTAGTGGATGACATCATTATGACCTGACCTCATGTTTTTAAGGTCACCCTGTATATTTAAGCCTCTGTCTGTCCATGTAATCCAGTTGCCTCTGAAGATGTCTTGAATAAAGACGAAAGCTAAGGTGCTCCGTTGTTTCCGTTTTCCCCTGTGATTTTATCAAGATATATATATAATGAATACAAACCAAACTCCATATTTTTCTTAATGCAAGTAAATCACTGTAGTTGCGCGTGATCTAGGTATATGCTGATAACCACAAGGAAAGAAGAAAACACGAAGTTCCCAAGCGCTTTCGTGTAATTCACATCTTCAGGGGTGAGTACTCTTGTACAGACTAGAGAGAGGTCAAAACAAGGCGTATATATACAGAGAACATAAGAACATAAGAAAGTGGGATACTGCAGGAGGCCGACTGGCCCATACAGGGCAGATCCCTTTCACACCCATCCCAGCACTTCCATGTGCCTATCCAACTTCGTCTTGAAGCTCCCTAGCGTCCCCGATCCTACTATAGCACTCGGTAGCCTATTCCACATATCCACAACTCTATTACCAAACCAGTGCTTGCCTATATCCTTTCTGAATCGGAATTTATCTAATTTAAAGCCATTTGTTCTAGTTATTTCGTTATTACTGAGCTTCAGAACATCTTCCATTTTACCCTTGTTAATCCCACTTGAACACCTCTATCATATCTCCCCTAACTCTACGCCTCAGGTATTAGGTAATGACCCTACTAATCTTTGAAAAGCACAGCAACTGTCGGTAGTCAGGTCAGAAGGTAAGGTGACCCAACCTTCTTACCTGGTTACAAATCTTCTTAATTACAAAATTGTCCAGTTGTACTTGCCATTACTCAAATTCATGTTGACTGCTTTGGTATTTTTCTTCATATTCTTTACTGACTCTATATTGTGTGTAGACATAGACGAGTGTGAGGTGAACAATGGAGGATGTGCGGGCACCTGCATCAACAAGTTGGGTTCTCGCCAGTGCCGCTGTGGCAAGGGCTACAGCCTTGCTACTAATGGCAAGACCTGTATAGGTGAGTATTAGCGTTAAATCACTTATATTGTGAGCCATTTATTGTATTGTAATTATTCCCCCCTGGAAATATCGCCATGAATGTTCTATTATTATTAACCATTGATGGTTAGAATTTGTAAATTGAATAAGAGCTTTTTAATTAACTTGTGTTTATTTACACCATATATCATTTTAAATTTTTTAGAAGTGAATGAATATTTAATTGTCAATCATAAGTAATTGGAACCGCTTTTGTGGGCAATTTTTCTATTAAATAAAAACAATTGAATTGAGTCATATTGTGCAACACGTGTTTGGCATTACAGTATTTTCCAACGTACCCTTTCTTATTTTGAGCTTGGAATGTGGTCGACGTCCATTATTTTGGTAATTATTCCATAAAAGCTGGTGTCAGGTACACGATGGTAAATTTATAGTAGTTCACACAAGTGTTAGAAAGTCAAAAGTATGTTTTCTCGTGTATATTTGTGTGTTGATTGGTTCTGACCTTGATTTCCGTCGGAAATTGCCTGTTTTTTTTAGTTATCGCTCCTTTCTACCCCCAACAAGATAGGGGATCCTGTTGGGAAATGAGGTTTTGGGTGTGGCGTTTTCCGACAAAAATCATGGCCAGATAATTAAAAAAATACAAAAAAAAAAAAAAAAAAACACACAACCCAAACCTGACCTAACCTTACCTGACCTAACCTTACCTAACCTAACCTAACCTGACTTAACAACCTGTATTATTTTACTTTCGGACATGGGGCCCCGAAAGTTATAAACTACTGAAACATTTAGATCTCGCAATTCTAAGCATTTTGAACCCCATATATACATAAGAAAATAAGGAGTCTGCAATAGGCCGGTTGGCCTGTGCATGGCAGCTCCTCTCTATCATCCATGAATCTATCTAGCCTCCTTTTGAAACTTTCCAGAGTTCCAGCACTTATTAAAAAAGTTGCTAAGCTTGTTCCACTCGTCCACCACCCTATTTGTGAACTAGTTCCTTCCTATCTCCCTCCTAAACCTAAACTTATCCAACTTGAATCCGTTGTTCCGAGTCCTATCCTGCTCGGATATTATAAGAACTTTATCTATATCCCCTTTATTGATTCCTTTCACCCACTTAAATACTTCTATCATATCTCCCCGCACTCTTCGTCTTTCTAGGGAATGCGAGTTAAGTTTCTTTAACCTATCCTGATATGGAAGGTTTCTAAGTCCCTGAATCATTTTTGTCATTCTTCGCTGCACCGACTAGTGAATTTATATCCATTCTATAATAGGGGCACCAGAACTGAACCGCATAATCGAGGTGCGGCCTAACTAGCGCAAGATATGTTGCAATAAGACCTCTGCACTCTTGTTACTTGCACTTCTAGATATAAAACCCAATACTCTGTTTGCCTTATTTCGAACATTAACGCACTGACGATTTATGAAGGGAACACGCTGAGTGGGAGGTCAGGTAGGCAGTAATGACAGAAGATTAATGGAAGAAAATAGAGAATGATTTGGCATGCGTTATCTCCGTTATTAGGGTATACGTTTGCGACTGTAATGTAATGGAAGAAAATTATCTTAAAATTAGATGTCTTTTTTTTTTAATATGATAAAAGATTTGGGGTAGGAAAGTCGTGTGAACTACTATAAAAATGCCAAAAACATTTTTAATGCAGTTTTTCATGCTGGGCCTTATAGTACTCACCTACTGGGTAAATTATTCTGCAAACACTGGCATACGATTTAGGGCCCGCTTACACTGAGGCCGGAAGCGGACATATCCTGACGCAACTAATAATTTAGAAAATTCCAAGACACTTTCTTCAATGATGATTCCCTCGCAAACTACAGTATACCCTGTACATATATACTGTATGCCAGGGTTCCAGGGAGGTTAGGTCAGGTCGTTTGTGAGAGAAATGTTATAGAAGAAAAGTGTCTTGGAATTGTCTAAACTTTAACTGTTGATTGCAACCACAAAATTCTCAAAATTTTTGGAGTGAAAACAAGTGAAATTTTACTGATTTGTATTACAGGTAAACTTAAACAACACAATATTTTATCTTTTTTATTTCAAATACCCTGTACACCAATTTTACTGTGCATTTTGACTTTTAGATAAGAACGAGTGTCTGTTGAGGAATGGCCATGGACCCTGTCAAGACTCCTGCTATAATACAGACGGTGGTTACCTTTGCACCTGCGATAACTTACCAGGTAACTGACTGAGATACTGATGCTACTTGTTAAGGTGAAGTATGCCAGGTAAAAACAATAAAGTATCAAAGAACAAAGGTAATGATAAAAGTGTCCCATATAATACCTATTGACCTGTTTTGTTTGTCAAGATCATGTATGGCAGGTTGTGCAGATTAGCGGTGCCCAGCAGCCTAGGTGTACCCATACTAAGGGCTGGACAAATGATTTTTCATGTCCTTGTGCCTGACTGATAAGTTAATATTTTGAGAGAGAATTTGGCAGGTGCTGCGTGACCCCACCTCCCCATACATATTTAATCAGAGGGTGTGTAGGGGGGAGGAGGGGGGGGGGGTTGTATGGCTGTGCTTGACCTTATATGATATTGTGATGTCACAGTTGATACTTTTGATCCCTGACTTCTTGTGCCCACAATGACTTGACATGAAACCCCAGGTACACATACAGCCTCAATGGTGTTGCAGCTTATCCCTTCTATTTCTGTTGACCTCAGGTGGTTATTGTAAGGTGCTTCAGATGCACGGATTAGCTAATGTGTTAGCTATTATGTATGCACAGATGCTGTTTTTAACTTGTGCGCATGACACATTCAAAGGGAAAAGCTAACACCTCGATAAGGAGTTAGCCTTAAGCGGCCCAAATAACTAACAACCAATCAGCGATTTCTCCCACTCAAAATACGCGGATCATAGTCGCTTATGGAGAATATTTTGATTAATATTGAAGAGTTGGGGACATGTAAGGCAATAAAAAACTGTGATATAATAATAAAAGTAATTCTATATATGGTAGTATATTCGATAGGACTTAAAGCAAAGTGTATGGCATGAAAGAATTGAAAAGGATTGCGCCTAGTTGAAACTGTTTTGGCTCTGCCCATTTATAAGTGGGTGCTGTCCGATTTCATTAGCCGTTGGTGACTTTGGTGTAACAATATTGACAATTACTCAAAAGATGATTGAAACATTAATATCATTACTCATAAGATAGAGTACTTTAAATAAGGGTGAACAAGTTGATTACAGTTCTATAAGTGCAAAAATTAAGACTAAGACGAACCTGAAATTCGTCGTATTTCTTGTACAAATATGCGAACTTAGCCTTGAGAGAAGAAGTTTGGGCCCGATTATTTGTGTTATTCTTATTTATTGTTGATTGATGGAATTTTCCTTTTTTGTATTTCTTTCCATAATTTTATATACCAGTATATTTTCTTCAGTATTTCTTTTTGTATTGTGTCCAAATAACAGTTCTCCTAATTTTAATGTTTTCTGATGACTATGTTGTACAACAGTTATTCCCAAGACGCGGTACAGTGTCGAATTTTTAAACGACAGTCCGGGAAAGCTTAAAACACCTTACAATAAACGTCTCTATTCTTAACAGAATTGTTATATTTGATTACACTTAACATAAACTACAGTATCTCCCTATTGATTTCCTCCCTCCTACATTTTGGATTATTGTATAAATAATATTGCCATAATACAAACTTATGAAAATTTACATGTCTTAATCATCTTTTAATTCCTCACGTAAATGATAACTATTGAACTTGAAAGTGTCAGCAGCAAATAATTGTACCTAATGTTAAGCAACTTGGTACAGTAGTTGAGTGAGATACTCTAATTAAACCCAGTGTTTGTTACAAAATATTTTTCACCTGTCAAAAACACCTGGAGTTGGGTGAGAGATGCTCTAATTAAACCCAGTGTTTGTTTCAAAATATTTTTCACCTGTTAAAAACACCTGGCAGGCTGTCATACATGATTTATCATAAATAAGTTCTCATATATAATCATGTACTGGTCGTTATCTCACTCTAATAAGTAGCACAGTTACCACTTGTAAAGAACCCAAAAGGATACCACTTATGAAGCTGCTGTTTACATCAGTGACCAGCTTGACACTACTATTGCCTATGTTTGAGCCACCATCTCCTTAACTCCTGTCTGTTACAGGGACACACCTGGGTATTGACAACCACACCTGTGATGATGAAGATGAGTGTGCTATTAACAATGGAGGCTGCTCACACATCTGCCTCAACACCTTTGGTCAAATTTTCTGCACTTGTCCAGAAGGCTTCATGATGGCCATGGACTGGAAAACTTGTGATGGTGAGGTCTATTTCTGTCCATTCTGTATTGCTAAATACTGTACATTTTATTGAATTAGAATGAATGATCAATATCCTATTCTGTATCCATGACCTTTGTAATGCATTAATGATATTCTAAATTCAATATTTGTGACAGACATCAATGAGTGCCATTATGAAAATGTGGCGAGCAAGTGTGAGTTCGGGTGCATCAACACACCAGGTAGCTACTACTGTGCTGCGGCTGAGGAGCTGGTCCAAACTCCCCTCGAGTGTATTTCTGGTTTCATGCCGACTGAGGATAACCTTAGCTGTAACGGTCTGTGTCCACTCACTGTACTGTTCATCCATCACCCTCCAACTTGACCCATCATCCTCTACTGTACCTTCACCCAGCATGCTTTGCCACTCACCTCTCATTCATCACTCACATTCATCTACATTAATCTTATAAATAACTCACATCATATCTCGAGGTTTACCTGTACTGTACTCAAGTTAAATGTACTGTCACTCATTATTACATTGAGAAAAAACTCACCAAGATGTATGGTACAGTAATTGGTTTCAATTCAGTGAAAAGAGTGAGACATCTTTTACAAAAAAATCATGTCTTGTTAACAAAACCATGAATACTTTAATAATGTGCTCCGAGGAGCTGTTGTATTACTGAATTTCACTGTTTATGAAGTTTACCTTGACTGTTGAGCATATGATCAGCAGAGCCCCAAATTATGTGAATTTCCAGCAGAACATCACTATAGCACACTCCAGGGACTGACAGCAAAGCAAAGTTAACTATAGTATATACAAATGGTCAGGAGCTTTTTGCACTGCTAAATAGGACCCAGGTACTATCACCCCAAGATTAAAAGTTCATGTCACATACAGTACAATAAGCTAAAAATCACTTTAATCTGAACTTATTAACCCCAAGTATACAGAGTAGTTCAGAAAAGTTTATAAGTTTACCTTGCAGCAACATTCCTTTATAATCAAGCAGTTTTGCTCTAACCATGTAACAAGAGATTATTATTAATTAAGAACTATTACTGTATATCTCGGTCACTCATTGGACATGCTGAGGGATGATGATGAGTTGTGGGGCTTGTGTGTTGTTGATAATATACTACTTACTTTCAGTCCTTTGCCAGAAAGTGTTTACAGTGTTATGAGTTGGCTGAGAACTTTTACACTGAGATCCTGTTGTTGTTTGACCAAGAACTTATTATTGTTACACCAAAAACTTGTCATAGGCTGAAAACTTGCTATACAGTTAGCCCAAAAATATGGTTTGTGCACTGTTAGTCATTATTCATGGCTCTGCAGCATAGGTTGTTAAGGAGTGTTCTCGACTATCTTGCCTTAAATTAGACTCCGATCCATATCTGAGACTCTACCATCTAGTCCGGTTTGAGACAAAAATTTTATATGAGGGGTTTTAGTGTTTTAATTGATTGATTGGTTGAATTATTTTTGGGGGAATTCGTGTCATGTATACAATAAAATACAATACCCTGTACTGTATAGGTGAGAAAAACAATCCCAGGTAAACAATAATCCAAGGACAACACAAAAAGTCTGAAGATATATTTTCTTTATGGTCTTTACTTATATTATTCATTTGCAGTATATTCTTGACTAAGGCCTCTGGCTTATGCATTAAAATCTTCAACCACTTAATAGACAAGAGCACTGGGCCCCTGGGGATGTTCTCTTAAAAAAACAAGTGGAGGATTTGGATATATTATTAGCATAGAAAATTCATCTTTATTCTAAAAAATATACCTTTTTAATTAAAAATATTGTAATTGGTACTGAATGAAATTGATGCATGCATCGCGTATATGAGTACGGTACAGTACTTGGTATTCAATTGATGATGCTTTCCTTTATTCTTAAATCAGGTAAATGCCACATGTAGTCACAGAAAAAAGTCGTTATGTTTCGAATCCCATGACAAAGAATTAGGGTAAAGTAACAGCAAAGCTTCAAGGTTAGAATTTGAACGGGAAAGTTTACCCAAATTCCTATCAAGGGTTTCAGAACATAAGACACTTTGTAAATTAGACGATCTCCCACCAATTACATTTCAGGACGCTATCATCCTCCCAAATTCTGAAATAAATATGTTAGGCCGCACCATTTCCTCCAATATGTCCTGGAAATCACACATCCTTAATATACACTAAAGATACCTCCTGAAAGTTGGGAATGTTGTACAGATGCTGCAGCTACTTCACTCCTGAGTAGTTGCTCCAAGTATACTATAAGGGATTCATTCGTCCTAACTTGGAGTACTGCTCTCATATCTGGTGTGGCTCTTCTTCTGTCCAACTATTTGATAGGGTGGAATCAAAGGCATTTCGTCTTATTAACTCTCCTCCTTTAGTCGACAATCTCTCTTCCCTTTCTCTTCGCCGCAATGTTGCTTCACTCTCTCTCTTTTACAGGTACTTTAACAGGCAATGTTTGGTGGACTTGGCATCCTGTGTACCTCCGGCAAGGCCGCGAGTTCGCAACACACGTCTTGCCCTCGGTGCCCACCGTTTCTCTGTGGATGTCGATCACACAAGAATAACCCGTTTTAGTACCTCCTTCTTTCCTCACACAGCCAAACTGTGGAATGCTCTGCCTTCTTCTGTGTTTCCATGCTCTTACAATCTGTCTCACTTTAAAAAGCTGGTTTTCCGGCTTCTTTGTGGTGTCGATTAATACAGTACCATAACCTTTTTTTTTCTATATTTACAATTTCTTTTCGTTCCTTCCCCCCCCGGCTCTGTTGTGGGTTGTTTGACCTGTGCCCGGGTGGGCTAATTCCCATAAAAAAAAAATTGATAACGTGACTTTTTCTTTGGTTATACATTTGCATAAAGTCACTCACTTGGTCTGTTCCTGAACACTTATACAGTACTGTAATCCCCGGTTAACAAAAACAAACCTTTCCTGTTAAAAGAAAATCTTTCCTTTCTTTTAAAGTTATGATGCTCACATTATGATAAGTCATAGATGTGATAAGAGTGAACCTGCTATATGAAGTGGCATGAAGGAACCGAATGTAACTGTGTCTTTTAATCTTAATTTTGTATTTGATGGTACAATTAATATTTATCCTGTGATTCTATCAGATGTGAACGAATGTGAAAATGATAACTTCGGGTGTTCTGACATCTGTGTCAACACCCTTGGTAAAGCCTACTGCTCCTGCCCTCCTGGCTTTGACCTCTCCCAAGACAAGAAGACATGCAATGGTTAGTATTTAGTTCTAATGATCTCAGTCCTTTCCACAGATTTTATCATTCAAAATACTGTAATTTAATATATAATTTTCTGTTCCTTTTCATCACAGCTTATTCATTTCCAAACAGTTTGTTGTAAGAGACAGCAGTGGTGTAGGAGTGCAATAAGTTTGCTCGTACAAAGGAGTTCTTCTCAGTTTTATGGCAATTATTCATAAGGAACTGTTTCTCTAGTATGAAAGTTTTTTCTTCAACAGCTGAGGTAAACAAAAAAGGGAAAGTAACAGTAAGAAGATGTAATAGCAAAAAAAACTATGTAGATGCTGTACAGTATATGATAATATACTGTACAGTAATTGGAACACTTTTGTATTTTAAAATATGACAATGTGAATTTATTTTTGTTCATTTATTCTAAACATACCTACAGTAATTCTGATTTGTGCCCATAGTTCAAGTAATTACTCTACCATTTACCACACCTTTTTACTCAATAAAAGTTTGACATATTCATTCACAATTTTTTCTTTAGCCTTTAAGCCCCTGTTATCATTTTTTTTTATTGCATCATGGATTCCTTGTTTTCCATCTTCCATCGTCTACCATCAACTTTCAAGAGTTTAAGCCAATCTTCATTTTAGCATTATTAAAATTTTCTTTGTATTCCAATGATCACCTGCCTCTAACCTTTTAACATTTGATATGCTCTTTACGATGTTGTATATAGATATTGATGAGTGTTCAGAGGACCACCAGTGCTCCCATGGCTGTGACAACACGGAGGGCTCCTTCATCTGTACCTGTCCTGGTGGTTTCAGCCTGGCATCTGATTTAATTACTTGTGTAGGTAAGCAACTTGCAATTTAATCCTAAAGCTTTGTAATTATTCCTTATCCTTTATAGTACGTATATCAAAATAATTTTCATTCCTTCCTCCTTGTTACTCTGATACTGTATAAGTAAAATTATTAACCCTCTCAGCCTCGGAGCCTGAGACACATATGTGCATGAAAACTTATGCTTAGTCTTGGAGGTTTTTGTCGAAAATCGTTAAAAAAAATAAAAAATTTGGGGGCTCATTTCGCTGCCATAGAATTGTTTTATTAATTGTAATTGGGTCTAATCCAGCATTAATTTGAAAATATAGCCAATTGGACGCCACATTGGCGTTGCGAGGCTGAGCATAAGTTTCTTCGCCTTTTATGTTCGACACCACAATGGCGTCATGCGAGGCTGGGAAGGTTAAAGTACTGTATGAAACTCAGCACTTAATTAGCAATACCACAGTATGGTCTCTTAGGGGTTAATATGTCTTACAGCCTTCCATCCTCAAGGAGTGACTCATGATATCTGAGCATGATGAATACCATGTGACAGAGCTTACTAGAGTCAAAACAAGATGCATTTTTCAGATGAACATCAAAATTGGTGCCAATGCAGCTTTTTACCCATACGTAGATTGTTTTATTGACACTGAGGTGTCTTAAATAAATTGCTGATTGCAGTCAACTAGTCAAGCTGACTCAGCCTCCTTGCTGAAAGCACAACCTTTCTAGACAAGTCAGTAGTGATATCCCCGTTAGCCGGAACAATTGGTGCAGAGCACTTCTGGGATTGAGAGATTTCCAGGTAACGAGATGACTCTTTCGAAGCCGGAAAAAAAATCCTTCGTCCCAGGAATTTTCCGGGTAACGGAAAAATTTTCACGGAAGTTCCAGAAATTGCCCATAACATCATTTCTTGAACCCAGAAAAATATCCCTTGCCCCCTGAATTTTCCAGAATTTTCCGGGCAACAGAAAATTTTTCTCAGAATTTCCAGAAAGTGCGCCTGATTTTCATTTCTAAAGCCCGGAAAAAAAACTCCCCCATCCCTGGAATTTTTTGGGCATCGGGAAAATTTTCTCAGAATTTTCTGGAAAGTGTGCCCCTCGGAAAATTATTCCCAAAGTCGGAATTTTCCAGAAAATTCCAGCTGTGGGCACGATTTTCTGAGAAAATTTCAATTCCGGCTATCGGAGAGTTCCGGGTTTGAGGGATTCCGGCTAACGGAGATTTTACTGTTACTCTATTGAATGTTGTTGAAATAAGAGACCGTGACTTAATAAATTAAAAAAAATTAGTGAGTTGGGATTAAGTCGTACTTGTGATTCCTTCATTTTGGTATTATGAAACATGCACATCCTTCAGGGGAACCCAAACTCACAGATATTGCTTAAGATTATCTTAAGAGCAACTCTGGCAGTCACTGGTAATGCAATTACTCTCAAAGTCTGAGTTATTCTCCCAAATTAGAGAGCCAATTTAATTATTTCTGTCTTCATCTTGGGATTTCTAATTGTGCAATAAAAACAGGTAGCCCTCATAGTACAAGCTCTTGCTGGGGCTTTTCAGTTTCACATTACCTCCTATAGAGTGAAGCAGAAATTGAGTTATTAAGCAAAATGGGGAGGATTTGGTACAACATTTGTCCCCAAGTGGCAGAAAATTTAATAGACCTAAGTGTGTGACCAGCACTCTTGACACTTATGGTTATGTCCGCCATCTTCAAATTTCACATCCAACTCATCATTCACATCAGTTCCATGCTGACTGCCATTGAAAATGGAGCTTCAGACAACTCTTCCCCTGCACAATAAGTACAATATTTGCTGTGAACACTGCAATATGACTTATGGTTATTGGTTACAATAAACTTTGTTTGCTGGTATAACAGTAGCACATTTACCTGTCACCACTGATTCCCAGGTACAGTCCCCAGGTTGGATGAGACCCTACCAAGTCTCAAATTTTTCTCCAGGTAATTCAGTTTCCTACTGTATTAACAGTGGACAGTGATGGTTATAACAGAGAACAGTGTGCTTAGCAGAAAACGACTGACCACCTAACTTATAAGTGGTAAAAATTATCCAATGAAATTTTATTGTTTGAATTGAACAATTCTGTATAACCAAAAGAAAAAAAAAAGAGCACATCATCTCTCTCTCTCTGATTCTTGAGAGTATGGTATCTTCTAACCATTTACAGTATCTTCTCTGGCTATATAAACTAATCACTACATTGCTGGATAAGCAAAAGTTTCTTGGTGTTACTTTGTAAATACTGTAGCTCTACTACAATTTATATGTTGTGCCTGAATACAATACATGTATATTCTACACACATTGTCTCTTTGCATGCATTATTTAATAGTCCTTCCTTCTCCTACTTTTATTGTATACATTATATTATTTTTTTTACCAAATTCCATTACATTGCATTGAAATATTTGTTTGTGTATTCATTGGGCTAGACATTGACGAGTGTTCAGCAGACCATGATTGCACTCACGGATGTGAAAACACTCTGGGGTCCTTCGACTGTACCTGTCCTGATGGCCATATACTCGCCCCTGATATGATCACTTGTTTAGGTAAGCAGGGATGAAGTGTGTTGCCTTTCTCCCCTATCCAAAGTTAGAAGTAAGAGGTACTGTATAAGGATTAAGTAGATAATGGTTACTGTATGCTGTAGTACAAGTTAGTGTAGGGAAGACAAGTCAAGAAGAAAGTCAGTATACAACTAGATTCAATAAGTTAATTTTATAACCAAAATAGGCCATGACCAAAGAAAACATTTAAAACCTAACCCAACTCAACCCAATCCAACCTAACCTAACATTTTATCAGTGAATGTTTCGAGGCCAAAATTGTGATATTATTAATGTGCCTTTATTTCCGTTCATTTTACTGTACAAGCATCCCACACTGCAGATTTGTTTCAACAAAAAGCTTCACCCAGATTTCTTGTCAAATTCTGTGGTCATTATATTTCTCATTAGGTACAGGGTTGCCAAGGGCAAATTTCATGTGAGTGGGTGTGGACCCATATAAGGCTTATGTTGAGTAGCTACATACATATAAGATTTAAAAAATAGCTGTGACTGTTCAGAGTTCCAAGACTGGGATGAAATGCAGTACTGTACAGTACTGTGCTAAGATTTATCCTCTTTGCTGGTATAATGTACCCTTTCCTTTTTCTTCCTCCTCTTCACGAATTGTAAATTTTTCTAGCTCACCTCGCTCAGATGAAAGGTATCTTTTCTGCCTGACTGGTTTGTGCCAATTTCTGTGGTCAAGTCAAGATCTATACTCCACAATGAGGATACAGTATTTATATAAAATAAATATCGATCCACGTAAAATAACTCAATTTGATTTTAAAAGTATTCAATATCACATTTTTAATAAATTGCTTAAGTATAATTTTTTTATTGATTTTGATATTTGTAAATACATCTGATATGTTTGTTTACATTGAGCCATGTGTTCAACTTCTTCACGATCTCTCTATCTATTCCTGTGTGGACACGCCTGTCCGAAGAGTACAGCCCCATCTTCTTTGTTTACAATTGTCGAACGCGGAAAGAGTGGCGCGCTAGTTCTCTTTGCGTGTGTGACGGCGCGCTCAGAAAATTGATACAATAAAATGTCTAGTGCTCGTGTGACTCTGCCTTAAGTATATCCAACTTTCTTAAGTTTTATCTTGTGACTTGTGCAGAAAACTTAAAATTTCATTAAGAAGACATTTGTTTAGCAGGCAGTTTGTGAGAAAATACTGCATGTACTTTGTAATATTTGTATATCCCTCCATAATGAGGTTATCTCTGTACTTCAACATTCTACTACCAGCTTCAGTAGCTTGTAAATGTTTTTTTGTTAGTTTTTATCCCAAAGTACTCTACAATTGGTAGCAATAATTTTGAAAATCAATTATTTAATTCTGTACCTGTATTATCACTGTTCTTTGGCCTCCTTACATTAATTTATACTTATTACTCTATGTCCATCCCCAAACCATTTAAAATACCTACTTCATCACCTTGTTTATAGATGCTGATGAGTGTTCAGAGGACCATGGGTGCTCCCATGGTTGTGTTAACACTGAAGGTTCCTTCATCTGTACCTGCCCTAAAGGCTTAATGCTGGCACCTGATCAAGTCTCCTGTGTTGGTAAGCAGATATAAGGTGTGCATTTTTACTTATAATTGCAGTAGGTTTGCACCATAAAATTTTTGGTTATTGTTTTGTTCATCATTCTTTTGTCTTCTCTCTGTCTGAATCTCAAGCAACTTTACGTGATCTTTTAATTAAAGAGAACAATAATGTTCTCTTTAATTGAGTTCTCTGCCACCAGACCACAGGACAGTATGTGTAGTGTCCTTTAGGTAGCTGGCAGAGCAATCCAGGCACTGTGAGTTCGTGTTTTTCATTAATTAAATTGGGGGTGGAAGAAAGGGTGAAACACCAACCAAGAATTTAACTACACTTTATTTCCAAATAAAAAAAAAATTGCATTCAGTCACAATACAAAAATAGTTTTCCCGAGCAATTATTAATGTCTCTCAACCACACAAAAATACTCGACCTTCTCCAAATAATTAATTAAGGTCATCGCTCTCCATACAAAATCATTGACTTCCTTACCAAGGTCATTCTTTCCCCAATATCACCTGGAATATTCAATAGCACCAACATCCTCAACATCACCTGAATAAGCAACATTCAATAATATACACAATGCAGACAGGCACTGCAGCTCATTCTTAGCACCAAGGTACACACAGTAGGTACCTGTCTCACACTCTACTCTTATTAGGTAGATGAGATCCTTCCCAGGCATTCAGACCAGGACTATTTCTGCGTCCAGTATCATTAGGTCATTTAAAAAAGTGACCGTGAGCACCTCAAGTAGCACCAGCATTTCTTCACATCCAGGGTGTTGAAAAGTGAGATGTCCATAGATCCATAGTAGAGGTTGCATAGTGGCCATAAGCATTACCCACAACACCAGTGGGTTCCTTAAAGTAGAACAGTGGTTGCTGGGCCAAGCATTCTCTCCGACCTCACTGATCTCCCTCCGCCCACAGGCATGTACACCTGCGTGTATGAGATGTGGAGTGTCACTGAGGACGAGCCTCTGTATCTCACACTGAATAGGCCTGAGGGTGCCAATGCTTAAATTTCACCTTGTCTTTATTAGTTTCCACACATACACCTTCTTATATAGTGTGACTTTATGCCTTATACTGTAGTTACATACCTTAATTCTAAATTACATACTTCAGTAAGTGTCCAGTTCGTCATATTTGGGTAAATTACTTCATCCATCTTCTTACCTAGAAACTGTAGCTGTAGGCAGTTTAGGTGCCTGGTGAACAAAAGCCTTGGTTCTTGGCTTGGGTATATCCACTTCACTTTATTCTGTATGTATGGTTCATTCCCCCACACTTTGCAATTGTTTAACACATTCATAAGATTCTCGAACCATTGCTCTGTTCGTGGCTATTCATCGCATGGGGTAACGATGTGTATTAAGCTCACACCGAGGTACATGAGATGTTTTCCTTGGAGTATAGTATATGGGTCAATTCCAACACTTAACATATGTGTGATACATTTATCCTTTTCCCAGATCATTGTTCTCATATATTTTCATTTGATGCCTGAGGTAGCTATGTTTACTCAGTGTACAAAGATGTAAATACCATAGCCTTCAGACACTGTCACACTTGTTCACTATAGTACATTAGTCTGCATCAATTGGGCCTTCCCAATCATCATATAGGTATCTTGAGTTCTTCCTTAATACTATCAGTATACATACTTAAGATTATATACATGGACACTGGTATAATTCATATAAAAAATATACAGCATACAAATTATCCCTTCCAAATGTTTGCTGTTTTCTGTGACACTTGTCTCTAGTGCAGTGAGTTTGAATGTTATGCAGCTGTAATATGATTCAGAAGAGGAGGTAGAGACCAGTACTAATGTATGCAGTATACATCAGAACTTCTAAAATTGGTTGATCATTTGATCATTACTTCACAAAACACCACAGTTTGTACTGACTTTATTTACAAATACTGTGTGTGTGTGCGTAGATGGGTGCGTGCTTGCGCGTGTATATTTTTGTATTCATTGTTCTGTATTTTGGGTTTTATCTTTTGCCAGTTATATACAGTACTGTAATTTGAATCTGAAAATTTTCAAATTAAATGATCTGAATAATTTGTTCCATTCTTGCATTCTTGTTTCTGTTGCATGAGAGATAAGCTCTGGGGATAAGTATCCATTTTTTATTGATCAATTAACTGCAGCGTGTATCAAAAAACAATGTTCATCAAGATATATTTTCTTATGGGAAAGTTGAAATAAGGTTTGATGTTCAGATGTGAGTCATATGTGATACCACAATTTATTGCTATTGCGACGTCTAGCTTTACACCTACATATGTATATGCCTTGCATTAACTCGCCAGGCCAACATACAGGCAATTAAAACATCTAATAATTATTTAAATACGTAATATTAGGAGGACACGTTGCTACTGGGCATTTAATTGCAATATTCAAAAACCCCTCCCGCACCCTCCATCACACGCATTGCTACCTTCCTCTTCTTGCCTGGCGAATCAGTTGTAAACTTGTACAATGAAACCATGTTGATGCAAAAAGGCCCATGTAAAAAAAAGTCTTGAATTCCATTGTCTTATTGACGCCAATCACATTACCTCAAACCACATACAGTACAAAAGTAATGAAGGTTTACTCCATCATCAATCATGGTTCTAAAATGTGCCCCTAGAACATTATGTGCATTGGGGAAGCATTATTGAGTGTCAAGGGACACCATAGAAGCATCGGGCAAGATTTATTTTTCCCATGACCAGCAATCCTAAGCTGCCCGCCCCTCCTGTTCTCTGTCACAATTTTTTTTATCTTTGAGTTATTTCTAATGAGGGTCTACTGCATTACTATGCCTGTACTGTATAAACAGGAAACCTTTGTTGTTGTTATAATGTTATTACGGCCCCTCAACTAAGGTCTTTAAGTATGTAACAAGGTTTGTAATTACACTACAGTATTATATTAACAAATAATTTTTTTTAGAGAAAACTCTCTGGTTAAAACCTTTGATTTACAAAATTTCAATACAGTATAATGCATCACATACTTTTAGATTAATTTTTTTAATAAGTGACCTCCTTTCTGTGTAGCATAAATTGTTACTATAAATTAAAAAAGGCATTCCATAAATTACTGGGTAGGAAATAAATTCAGCCCTTGTAATAAAATGAGAAAAATGGAATTTAATGAGATTTTCTGTACTGGTATTGTCTAATTTTCAAATAATTTTACAGTACCATGCAATGTAGTGTCAGAACAGTACAGTACTGTACTCAACACCATATCTTGCATTATCTGTAACTGTTTGACTGTATATATAGTACTGCACTGGATTACATTTACATCCACTATCTGGGTAGGAAACCTTCCCAGCTTATTACATCTACTTCTCAAACCAAGTGGAAGCATTCCATTTACTGTACACTATCATAAAAAAAGTGCAAATTCAGTATCCCCACAACTGACGTTCCATTAACTGCTGATTCGCCTAACCGACTATTACATATAAAGGAAATACCCTGCAAGTTTCGTTGATACCCCGGAGATCTGATCTGAATTTGGCGGGTGGTGGAATGGTGCAAATTCTTGCCACAAGAGAGCTCTGCGCACTGCCTTCAACTCATTCCTGCCTTTCTGCATTTGTTTATACTATGTGTCTCCAACTTCATGTTTTTTCATTATTTCCGACTGTGTGTTACACAATCATGCCTAAACACCCCAGTGATAGTTCCTCTTGTGCTGCTCCTAAGAGGGGCAGCTTGATGTGATGTAATAAGACGTAGGGTAATAAGGTGTAACGAGAGTGGTGATAGACCAGTAAAAATTGGTAGAGACTTGAACTGGCCATTCTAGACCGTCTTTACCATCCTTAATACCTACAGGTAAATAATAGTCTCAATTTACGCTTTACATTCCTTATTTAATGCTTATCATGCTTGTTTTATTTGTTTGCTTTACAGTATTTTCTTGCTTGACAGTGTACAAGACAGAGATATATCAAGGATAGATGGGAGTTTTTGGGAGGTGACTGGTCTCTCTCTTCCTGAATTTGTTATATTCTTATGGGATTAATTGCTTCAATAACCGTTGATTCACTAACCAACGACTTTTCACAGTCCCTATATGCATCAGTTATTGGGGTATGCCTGTACAAGTTAAAGGCATGCCCGATGGCACATGTTGAAATATCAACAGATGACAGACTTCAGTGAGTAGGGTATCTACTTAAATTTTTCTCTTAAGTTCTACAAAAGTTCATTTCTTTGTGATATTTTGGGGGATAGTAACCTGCTTTTAAATTCAGGAATGCAGCTTCTATTTCTCCAAGAGAAGAGAAGTTCTATTTGCACTAATTCATTCTACTGGGGTACCTAAAGTTTTCCTTAATTCCTGGACTTTCTGTGTACTCTCCATATATTTTTATAATCCAGGTATTAACTGTATGATAGTCCTTATATAAAGATGTTACAGTACCTGTACTATGAGGCAATAATAAATGCATTGAAGTAATTGATGCCTTACAAAAATCATAATTTTACTCCAAATATTTTATTTTTACTGTATGATGATATCCATAATCCACACATGAGCACATTACAGTATTCCCACTATGCTCCAAATTTGGTCTTGACATTAAAGATCTTCTGCTATTCCTATTGCACTAAGATATATTCTTTATGACTTGATGTGTAGATACTGATGAGTGTTCAGAGGATGTCAAGTGTTCTCATGGATGTAACAACACAGATGGATCCTTCACTTGCACTTGCCCAAGTGGCTTGATGTTGGCACCTGATCGCATCACTTGTATTGGTAAGCAGACACTATGGTTGCCAATCTTTTCTGTTATGCTGTTATGTAAGATATTTATTCTATATTGTTTCATACATTAAAGTAGGTAGTTTTGAAAGTTTTTTATTTGAGAGTTTATTGCAAAATTGGGTTAACCATTGTTTGATACTTGATTCGGAGATGGTGGCCAACATGTCACCAAAGAATGACCAATGAGAAATTCCCAACTAAATCACCCCCTAGCAGAGCCTGCCATTGCTAGGGGCTGGACTGTCTAGTACAGTGGTTCTCAACCTTGTTTGCCCCATGCACCCCTTTCACCATATGTCAGAATGTCATTCCCCCCTCCTTTCCAAGATTGTCTGCCTCAAAAAGTGCATTCCAAATAATATGCATATAATACTGAAAATCTTTTATTTTTTCCATATTAGTATCAGTTTTCCCCTCCCCTGAAAACCTGAGGGGGGAAATTCCCCCCTGGTTGAGAACCCCTGGTCTAGTACATGTAGCAAATTACATTGCTCTTACAGATTAATGCAATCATTGCACAGCATATCTTCATCCATCATACCAAGGTCGAATCAATAATTCATACTCAGAGCCCATTGGTTAGATTGAAAGCCAGCGAGGCTTTAGGTACATACAGACAAACACTACCTGTACAGTATCTAAAAAACAATAGCATAACAAATATCTTGCGTTTTGGGCATAAGTCATGATGTCGTCACAGATTTCTCACCAGTAATTTAAACTGAGGTCCACAGGATAATTTCCTTCAATATTTTGTTGCAACAAATTAACAGGATCTAGTTTCTAGGGAAATTAAGTAGTGCATTACACTTCAAAAATAATAAGTGAAAGAAATCCAGCTGAAATGGTACTTGACTACACATACAATGATCCCAGACACCCAAGGTGCCTTTTCTGGCCATTGCCCTTTTACCAGACAACTCTACTAATACAGGGCAGAGACCTTAGCACCACTATTGAAAAGCCTATACAGCACAGTAC
Source organism: Homarus gammarus (assembly GCA_958450375.1). Lineage (NCBI taxonomy): Eukaryota > Metazoa > Arthropoda > Malacostraca > Decapoda > Nephropidae > Homarus > Homarus gammarus. The sequence continues at coordinate 1,705,908 of CAUDMG010001871.1, forward strand.
AGTACTGTATTACTGCCAGAAAAAGGGATTTCAGGATCAATATCCTCTGTATAACTGAAAGGGAGTGACAAGTGACCTGGTCTCTGTCCCCTTCCTTGATGTGGTTCCTAATCAGCTGAAAAGTATAATGTTTCAAACAGGGAAACCCTATTTATGGCAAATACGGATTCAAGATGGAAGTGAGTTGACCAAGTTGTGTTTTTCGCACTGAACTTGAAGCCGTAAAGGCTTTCAAAGTAACCAGTGGGGTTGGGAGTTTGAATCACTTATTCAAATCTGACTTGATGTATGAAGAGCTCCTCTGTGGTAGAATAATTACACTGATTTTCAAGGACAGTGTAATATTGCCACTTGACTGCCCAGACTCCATGCAATGGAGGTCTCTGGACTCTGTACCAGTGGGTAATCTAGGTGGAATTTCAAGTCATTCATTTCCTGTCATTTACTATGATATAAAATTTCCTTCTTTAATCCCCCAATACTTTAAGATAGTGAAACTTTCTCTTAGATTTTTTGTAAAATTCCTGTCTTGCTAGAGCCAACTATTTAAAAGTTTACTTTTCTCTGTCAGTAAACATCCTCACTCATCATTTTTCATGCCAGATATAGATGAATGTGAGAAAAATAATGGTGGATGTGAGCAGATCTGTGAGAACCTTGAAGGATCATACTGGTGCAACTGTGATGAGGGTTACATCATGTCTACTAATGACAGCTGCATTGATGAAGATGAGTGTGCTGAGGACAATGGTGGATGCCAGCAGGTAAGCATCTGCTTGTATCATTTTTCAGTTCAGCATTCATTTGCTATTTGAAAAATATTGAAAACAAAACTTCTTTTACTTCTATTACTCAGCCTTGCAAGTACAGGGGGTATTTTACCATGATAATTCAGGGTTTCCAGAATCAGGTTTAAAACAATTTTTTTACATTCACTGTCATCTATTCACATTAACTGCTTTGGTGCTCCCTTAAACCACTTGATGTTATACTTTCCTGTCAGTCATATACACTGCTGCTCCCTGGAAGTCTAATAGAGGCAACTCATTTGCCTACCATTTACATCCTGTATCATTATTCACCAAGTTTCAGGGGTTAACCCAGAAATTAGGTAGGAGTAGTGTTTCCAAATATTTGAACTGGGTGTGGAGTTGACACGGCAAAGCTACAGAGCACTAATGCTAAAGGCACAAAGTGTAACCTCAACATTTTTGCAACTATTCCAGAGTTTTTATAATAAATTTTTTTCCCTACATCACCTCAGTATGATTTACTATACATCAGAATAGTTCTTTTATCACCTGTTTCCATTCAGTTCAACATTTGACTTCCTAACTCTAGAAACATCTCATGAGCAAATGTCCCTGACTTCAATTCTTGAATTTTACATTTTCTGTTGTACTGTTTCCTTGTGATACTCTGTCTACCCTTGTGACCTCAATACCTTATTAGAGATCATTGCTCTTTGTTCATTTCTTGAACTGTGAAATATAGATATACTGTATATTGAGTAAAATCATCATACAAATTTGCATTGCCTTATCATATACTTAAGAAGTGAAGGTATGCGATGTACACAAACAGTGCATACAGTATATGGAAACAATGTACAGTACATTAATAGTGCAGGTATACAAACAATGTACATTGAGCAACAAAACTATCCTCCCAGTTTTGTCTGACAATATTTTAAACCTGGCGAAACATAGTCTAAGGTTAATCTCGACTATGTTTGATTAGTTGGTATGCCTGACGGGGTAGCATGATTCATCTGAAATGAGAAGACCTCTCTATATAAAACATGAAGGATATCATGGTTAAAAATTCCTAAGTGGTTAATGTGGCAAATGGTGTTCTGTATTTCATAGTCATGATAATGAACAACAGGATACCCTGGAAACTCAGGATCAATCCACTCCACGCCCGCTAACTGTTCACAAGTTTCCTAAAGAGCGTGTTGGAAGGCTCGAGTATTCCACAATACGTACAGTACAGTACATTAATTCAAAATTGAGAAGATTCACTCATTGTCCCATATTAGACAGTACAGGTAGGTATACAAACAATGTACAGCCTCTTCCACTTCCAACCTTTACAGTCAGTGTTGTCAATCCACCTTCTCCAGAGAGGGGGCCGGTGTGTGAGTAGGTGGTGGGGTAATATTGGGGTCGAAGGGGGTCAGAGTGTAGGGGGGCTAGATGGGTGGAAGAGGGTTAAGCAGTTACCTGCGCAGTTACGACACAGGATATATTAAGCAAGGATGTAAATACATAGGACAACACACAAATAATGAGTAGAATGTGTTACCACACACCATGGTGGTATTCCCAGCTTGTGCAACAGGTCAGAACCATCTTATGCATATTTACTATCCAAAATTTATTATATAATTGGCTACTTTGATAACAAAACATCCCCCCCCCCCCCCCAAATCGCATGCATATGCACTAATCATGCTGTATTCCTCTATGTCCCTCCCTCCTCTTGCTGAAGCCTAAGCAACTGTCACTTACTCCAAGGGTGATAGGGGGGGTGGACTGAGGCCTCTACATATGGTCTGTTTTTGATGAGGTTGCATTTATGACCCAATGAATAATGGATGCATTGTAATTTAATTACATAAGCATCATCATAGTAATAGTGTAATGAACAGTAAAAACATACCCAGAAAGTTGTTAAACACAATTATTTTAAATAACAATACCATGGAAATAATATGTCTGCATTGAAACTGTAAAAAAAAAATAAAATAAACAAGAAATTCCGGTGGTACTCTTTCCAACTGTATTTCACGTTTAATTTTTTTTTCAATACATTTTACTATCTATCAGTTGTCTACTGGATAAAGAGATGAGGTGAGGGCAGGAGAAGGGGGTAGAGGGGGTGTCAGCGCTGGGGACAGGTACACCATGTTTAGTAAGCAATCCTCATTATGTGAATACAGAAACTTTATAATTTGTGGTGTTGGTTTAAGTTGGGAAACACCAATAACTTGTCATTGCCTGCTGTATTATGTGGACATACAACACTTGCTTGTTAACTTTTAGCAATACCTGGAGCATGATGATGTGTGCTGCTGTATGGGAAGAAATGTTATTTGTATGAGTATGTTGTATGCTAGAATACAATATTATATCATCTGATAGATTAAATGGTGTGAGAGTATTTATAAGAGATTGTGTAATAGCATTGTGGAAGTCATATATGGTAAAATGATGACAAAAGAAAAAGAAATGGCTGCCCACACTATGAACATTGTAGGTGGGTAAAACGACAGAGTAAATTTCATATGTTATGCCTAAGCCCGTCAGGCAACCTAATAGAAAAGGTATTTATAATCTTATTGACTAATACAAAGTTTGATATCTGTGTGAATGACACCTGATGGCTCTGAAGTATTATGGTTGACAGTGGCAGAAATCTACAGATCTACTATATGCTGACAGACAGTGTATTTTGCACAGTTTAACAGAGGATATATTTCAATCATTGCTTTCCCCACTTCACATATTGCTAGATAGTCACTAAGAATCTTCATTTTAATCTCTTTGAAGGGCTGCTCTAACAGATGATAAGTCTGCTGTAACATAGATAATAACTTTAATTATAATTTTTGGTAGCAGCCATTTAAATCCAGCATCCTGAATGATTTTTCTCATATTACAGATATGCACAAATGAGCAAGGGTCTTACTCATGCTCATGTTCACTGGGATTTGTACTTGAACACATATATGACTGCAATGACATAGATGAATGCAAGGACGACAACTTTGGATGCTCTGATATCTGTATCAATACTTATGGTGGTGCTTATTGCTCCTGTCCCACTGGCTTCGTCCTCTCCCAAGACAACAAGACATGTCATGGTCAGTTTTATTTTATGTGTTTTCATGACTCATTCCTCAGTAATTGTATTCTATCATTCTCTTTTCATCCCAGTATTATCACCACTTTTTAAATTTTGTATAAATTTATTTCATTTATAGTAACTTATTTTTGTGTTGTAACATTTTTAGTATACCAGTTTTATCAGTCATATAAAGTCAGTGATTCTAATATTGGTGTTATCCCCTATTGCTATTGTATTACTGCTTGTTATTACTCTTCTCTTATTGTCACCTTTGTCCTGTGTTATCCCTGTAGTCTCCTGTTATCAGTGATGTGTCATTTTGTCACTTTTGTCCTATTTTGTCACTGTTGTCGCATAAAATCACATGTATCATGATTTAAGTGTTGCTTCATATTTGCTTTAACATGTGCAATTTCTCTGGGTATTATTTTGACACCTGTCCCATTTTATCACTTTTGCTCCCAATTGTAACTGTTGAGTAGCTTACAGATGGACAGATAATAATACTGTACTCCTATAACTGGACTAACGACGCAGTGATTTAGGCTGTGCTCATCACGTTAGTCATCGGCAAATGTCACCATAAATCTGATGCTCAAAATAATTAAAGGATTCACCATTTAATTTCCTCACAACAAAAATAGAATGCTGGCAGAGTAATTATCAGGAATTGTTAAAGTACTGCACTTGTCTCTCCAGATATTGATGAGTGTTTAGATGGCATCAGGTGTTCCCATGGTTGTGAGAATATGAATGGGTCTTTCACCTGCACCTGTCCCAAGGGCTTCACACTTTCACCTGATAAAACATCTTGTCTTGGTAATGTACAGTTCATCATTTTTTAATTATTTTGCTTTATGTAAATTATATCATGTCATGTTTTACTTGAATTACTATTTTGACAAATTTAATAATCTTCAGCGCATAAACAAAGAATTATGGTCAGCACAGTACTATACTTTAGATATAACTATGATAAAAGTTTCCATTACAGTACTCACAAAATGGATGTCAACTATTTGCTTAATTGTTCAGCTCTGTAAATTTGTTTACTGACTGGTTTATTTGCTAAAATGATATTTATCTCGGTGTGATGTATGAGTTGCAGGAGTTGCTGCCAGGTATTTGATTATTACTGCAGTAATATTCAAAGTTTCGGTTGTAAATTTAAACCGCCATGATTAAGAAATAAACTTCATTATATTGCGTAATCTTACTCACATTATCGTAATAGCTGTAGATAATTAAGTATTCATTGACCATTGCAATATCTTGAATGATCAAATTTATTACAACTTGGTCCTTAGGATTTGTGTTTAGAAGATATTAAGTGGAAAAATTCACAGACTAGCCCATGCTGATGCAGTTAATGACCAAATTCTCAGTTATTATCCATAACTAACTATACTGGGCAACATGCTATTACTGCTGGTAGGAGTGTTGGCAGTATAGCAGTAATGCGTGTATCTCTCACTAATGTCAAGGGTTTGAGTCCTGCTTAGCCCGGACACACACGAGAAGGATGTTATCCAGTGTGACTACTAAACATCACAGGTTCCTGGTCTCCGGTTTCCAACTGTACTAACACTGGATAGACCAACCGCCCAGACAGCTAGTAAGCTGATAAGTGGCAAAAATTAAAAAATAAATAAATAAATAAATAAATAATTAAATCAATATGGGGTTGAAACCTTTGAAACTCTTTGACAATAGCAACTGGGACTAATCTAAGATTCATTGGATTGCTTTCTGCTAAAATGAGAGGCCTTAAAAGGTGTCTTAGAAATAGGTGTTGCCATGAGTCATGATATCACATTACCTGTCGGTGGACAGAATTTAGAACTGGAGGAAGCGATAGCTCATTGGCTCGAGGCATGTCACTCATTGGAAATGGTGCATTTCTTTAGTGATTTATGCATATTTATCACTTGTAACATTTGACGTACATAGTGAATTTTCATGTCTCATTTCTTCACGGGTATTTTTTTTTTTTTTTACGGAGATTAGGCACAGGTCACAGACCCACATCAGGGCCTGGGAGGTGAAAATATAATAATAATAATAATAGGGCCACCCAGGCATGAATTTGTTTAAGGTGTAGAAGCTGTTGCCAGCACAACAACCATACCCTAAGTTAACGAGTTATTTCGGGAAATCAAGAACCAAGCGGACTGTGAAGAGCTGCAGAAGGACCTCTGTGGGCTCCAAGAATGGTCGAAGAAATGGCTGCTGAGATTCAATGTCATGAAGTGCAAGAGGATGCACCTGGGGCATACCAATGGTAAGGAGGCGTATCATATGTCCCAACGGGATGAAGAAACTGCACTGTTTGAGACTGAATGTGAGAAGGACCTGGGTGTGTATGTTGACAATGAGCTGAAGTTCTCGGGCCATTGTGAGAAGAATGTAAATCAGGCAAATAAATTATTGGGTCTTATAAGAAGGCCGTTCAGATATCTAGACGGTCCGTCCCTCGTAACGATCTTCAAGAGTGAAGTGCTTCCCCATCTGGAGTACTGTCACCCCATCTGGTCCCCGACATATGCTAGGGTCTGTCAATTGGTTGAAAATGTTCAAAAGAGGGCCACTAGACTGGTGCCTGCACTTCGGCACCTCAGCTACCCTGAGAGATTGGAGCGCCTGAACTTGCCTAGCTTATACAACAGACGGGCAAGGGGTGACCTAATTGAGGTGTATAAGCATCTCGAGGGGCACTACTACTCAGTCGAGTGTCCTTACTTGGAGCTCGCGGACGCTCGCCTCACAAGGAGTTACAGCTCAAGAGTGAAGAAGCCGCAAGTCCAGAAAACTGTGAGGGCAAACTTTTTCGGAGTGAGAGTTGTGAACTCTTGGAACAATCTACCAGAAAGTGTTGTAACGGCACCGGGTGTGAGCTCTTTCAAGACATGACTTGACCAACACTGGAGCAGGTTCAGATACATTCAGGAGCCGGTGCATGCCCAGTACTTGCCAACAGTGCGTAACAGAGACGTGACCGATCGCCCAAGCGGCTAACAAGCCGATCAGTGGTAAAGAGGATAAAAGTAAAAAAAAGTAAAGTCGAAGACTGGACAACTCGCCAACTGTACTGGCTAACCATTACCCCGGAATACTATCCACAAATCGATTAACATCAGGTTCCCAATTACTGCTGGGTAGACAGAGGCAAATGGCGTAAAGAAACTTGCCCATAGTTTCGCCCTGCCAGGGGATCGAACCCATTTGGCATATGGCAGCAGGGTTAACTATTAGACAATACATTATGCTCCCAATATCTTCCCAGGCGTTAGTACCTTCCTGTTTGATAGCTACCTACTGTTCTTCTTATACTTGGTGTTGTTTTGTCCATTGCAAATTTACTGATCATGTTTCTCTGAAGCTATCATCATCTGGGTCATGCTTTTTCTTAATTTTTCATGTAATATTTTTTTTGCAGAGATCCATCTGCTCTGAGTTAATCTTTTTTATATGTTTATTGTTATTATTACAGTACTGTATTATTATTATCATTATTGTTGTTATTTTTATTATTATTATTATTGTTATTATTATTATTATTGTGATTGTTGTTATTATACGATAATATTGGGTTTTCTCCACTCCAGCCAATAGTGGTTGCAAGGAATAGGAGGCCCATGGCATAGAGGTACTACTGTGGACAAGTGCTGATCTCTGTATTGTAGATGCATTGTATACAACAATTACAGTGTTAGGTTGCCCCCATCTCTTTGGCAGTTTGTTAGTTATCAAAACTTTTTTCCAGCCTTAGCAAATATACCTGATGTTGTATGTACAGTATTTATTTATTGCTGGGTGCAGAAGGACTATTGTACAAAGAGGTAACCCAATCCTCCACTCTTTTGGGGATTCAAACTTGTAACCAACTGCTTGCGAAGTGAATTTTCTATCAATATTACTGAGTTAAAATTTTGAAATGTTTAAAGCTTGCTGATCAGTTTTTTCGTAGGCTCAATAGTCATGTATGTGCTATTCTCTTTTCTAGATGTGAATGAATGTGCAACAGATAATGGTGGTTGTGAGCAGATATGTGAAAATATAGAAGGATCATTCTTCTGTGACTGTGAAGAAGGATATATAATTTCCACTGATGGTATGAAGTGTACAGAAGTTGACGAGTGTGCCGAGGACAATGGTGGATGTCAACAGGTACAACTGTACAGTACAGTATTAGACCTCATTATCAGCTAATTTGCTATATTAGTAAAGGTAGATAGTGTATCGATAGAGCATCATATTTCCAGTTTTTAACTGAGTTGTACACATAATCAAAAAATTTTCTTTAGAAATTTTTGTTGGACAATATGACAATGGATAAAGGATTTTGACAACCTTACTGAGACAACAGGGGTTACAGTGTTCATTTTGGAAATCATTGGACTCTTCCCAAAAGATACTTTTTTACCGTGTACAATATACTGGTAATACACAAAATTATAATCTTTAGTGTACAGTATTTACTCTGGTCTTTGGTTGCCTATATTTTTGAGTCTGATAGGTTTTCATTTGATCAAAATCCTCTAATTCTTGATAAGCTTACGCATTATAGTATATGCTGAAAATCATCTTTACATGTATCCCTCGATATACGAATGGGTTAGGTAAAAAAAGGATTCGTTAAGTGAATTTTCGTATCTCAAATAAAAGAACGTACAGTATAGGAAAAATGAGGTTCGATTCCCCAATGACAAAAATACCCCAATATCATAGTCTAAAAACACGAAATCAGTTCACAAACAATAGCCAAACTTGCCTAACTAATGATAAATAGTAAACAACTACAGTGAAACCTCACTTTACGGGGTCAATTGAACCCACGGAGGCCCGCGTAAAGCGAGAAACGCGTAAAGTAAACAACATAGCATGTGGGATGAAATGAAATAGAGACTGGCTGACCCCCAAACTCCACTTTTTCCGACACAATACCTATGTTCTAGTAAAAATAACATCTTAATTTTATGATGGTACATGCACACAATTAATACTTAAGAGAAATACAGTCGCCAAGTTAATGTCCATTCAAATAATGGATTCAACTCCCTCCTCTTCTCACACTCCTGGCTCTTCCTTCTCTGAAAAATGTTTGGGGGAAAACCACTAGATTTTAAGGTATAGTAATAAATAATACCTCAAACTAAAGCTAGGATAATATAATTGACATTGCTGGATTCCTTGTAAGACCAGGAATATTTTGAATATAAATGTTATATATTTTGCACAAAAGATAACATATTTACTCAGAGTAAACAAAATACTTAAAAGTAGATCTAAAATTTGTATGTCTAATGCAAAATATATGATGTTTATATTCAAAATGATCATCAAATTGTAAGAATTCCAGCAATGTAAATTATATTCTGGCCCGGTAATTTATATGAATTTCATGAGCTAAAACAAATATCGTCAATAAATAAACAAAATATACTTACCGAAATACTATCTGTCAATCAAAATACCCCACCTCCCCCCCTCTTCCCATCTGCTCCCTGGGTCCCTCCCTCCCTCCCTACCCCTCACTCCCACTTTCCCTCCCTACCCCTCACCCCCACCTTCCCTCCCTACCAGAGAAATGATTGGGTTATAACAGTATATTTACATTTTTAGTAATAAATAATACCTCAGACTAAAGTTAGGATAATATAATTGACATTGCTGGATTCCTTGCAAAACCAGGAATATTTTGAATATACACTTCATATATTTTGCACAAAAGATAACATATTTGCTCTGAGTAAACAAAATACTTGCATTAGATCTAAAATTTGTTTGTCTAATGCAAAATCTATGATGCTTATATTCAAAATGATCATCAAATTGTAAGAATTCCAGCAATGTAAATTATATTCTGGCCGGATAATTTTTATGAGCTAAATAAAAAAATTATACTTCACCCGCGTATATGAGTAGATGCACCGCGTAAAGTGGGAATTCCGGTTCTGGCAGGGTACTGCGTAAATGTAGAAACGCGTAAAGTGAAACCGCGTAAAGCGAGGATTCACTGTACTCTAATTTACTATGAAAACCAGTTTTTGTGATATAGCTCGGAATGCGATGCTTCAGCATGTTACCTAAAAATGTTAATTCCTAGCCAACTCACCAGGCCAACATACAGGCAATTAAAACATCTAATAATTACATAATAAGTAATAGTAGGAGGACACTTTGCTACCTGGCATTTAATTGCAGTTCTCAAAACCCCCTCCCGCACACCCCGCCTTAAACATCACGACCTTCATCTCTTGCCTGGCTATTCAGCTGCAAATACACACAAAGGAGAGCTCCTCGAATTTGTGTTGTAATTGCTGAAATACTAAGCTCCGCGAGGATTTTAAATACAGTATTTGTACAATTTAATAAATACTGTTTAACTTTGATGCATTACCTTATGGGAAGGCAGTTTGGGCTCGCCACCACAAGGAGGTGGGCTGAGTAAGGGCCTTCCTCAGTGAGATGAGGAGGGTTGTCCACTTCATCAATGCTGTCTACCAAGGACACCACAGTCCTCTGCATGCTTGCAAATTGTGGCCACAGTAGAAGCAGCCAGACCATCACCGCATTCATGATGCTTAATTACTTCCAACTTTTTCTCAAAAGTCACAGCTGTTTGTGCTTTCTTTGGTGTAGTACGAGAAGCCCAAGATTCAGTAGAGCGAAAGGTATAACGAAAGGATGGCACAAATACACACGAATAAAAAGAGATCACTTCACAGGTGGGCTTGTGGAAGATGTGGGAGCGAGATCACGTCAATGCGCATCTCTCCCCAAGATGGCTGTGCCAGCTGACTCCTCGTGTGCAAATTTTCAATTTTTGCCCAAACCCAAATTCGAATAAGCAGGGGAAGCTTTCGTATCTCAAAATAGTGGTGTCAATTTAGGAAATTTGTATAGAGGGATACCTGTATTGAAAAAGATTTGACAGGTATATTAATGCGAGAAATTCTTAATCGTTTGGTTGCAATAGAAAAATGTATCAAAATATTTTCAGTAGAATGCAGGTTATGTACAGTCCCCCAAAAAGTATCGCTAGCCATGGGGTCGATGTGAATCAAGGCTTTATGAGCAATGTTACTTGACCTGTTTCTGAATGCTTGGTAGAGTCAGATCCGTGACCTTCGAGCATGAATGAATATATGGCGTGCCCTTAAAATTTGAGGGGGTTTGGGTCTCAAAATGGTCTTGAATAGCCAAATCCGGGAATATAATTTTCTGACTAGGGGGGGGGGGGGTACATTTTTACTTGTATGCAAAGAAATGTATATTTCCTTTGTGTTTGCCCTAGGACAATTATTTCTTTTACCTGTATTGTATATACATTGTGTGTGTAGCTACACAGACATACACAAAATGCATACAAATAAATAATCATGGGAAAATCCTCTTGCAAAAATAATCAGAAACAAGACAACAAAATGTATCGAAATGTAGAAAATATGTGAGAGTCTTCCCTCAACTAAACTCCATGCTTTGATATTAAAGTTGAGTTAAGTTTAATAACAAAGCACCGAGTTGACTTGAGTGTAGACTCTCACATTTTGTTGTCTTGTTTCTGATTACTGTATTTGTGAGAGAATTTTCTCATTGTTATAATTTTGTGTATGTGTGTGTGCACGCACGCACATACATTACAGGTAAAAGAAATTACCGTCTCTAGAATGAATGGCTCCCAGTTCCAGCCGAGAAAATGCCAACAACTTTAAAACTACCCACAGATATTCTTGGGTACATCCTGGGTGTCATCTGCGAATAATCGAAGTCCGTGAATTAATAATCCGGGAATTGTCAGGGCATGCTGCATACGATGTTGAACGATACATACATTAATATAGCTTAATGGATTTCTTGTTATATTGAAGTATCTAGTATGCCATACAAGGACGACTTCTTCCCAAAATCCTACCCCCCCCCCCCCCCCTCTCTAGCTGTTGCTGATATGGTGAGCAGGCATACCAACTTATGATGATACACTGAGGATCATACCAAAGCATTTCGTCTAGCATTTCAAATTATAGTGATGGAAAATCTAACGATACTTTTTTGTGGACTGTACCTGAGGTGAGTGATTTAGACAAAGATAACACAGAGGGGCAACAAAAGATGATGGTAGACATACTGGTAAGAATGTTTGGATATGATGAAAATGCCTAAAAATTTTAAAAGGACAGTTTTAGCTAAATTTAATTTTACCTTGGATATAGTGCAAATGACCAAAAAAGGTTATAAATTGGAAAGTTTCCTTTAGTAGATAAGCTGAGACAAGTGTAGATAATGCTATTTTTCCTTCCTTGCAGGAGTGTATAAATGAAAAAGGATCATTCTCATGTTCCTGCTTTTCTGGTTATGAGTTGGAGGATGACTTCCATTGCAGTGACATTGACGAATGTCACCTCCAGCTGTCTGAGTGCCAGCATGAATGTCTCAACCTTCCTGGCAGTTACGACTGCCTCTGTCATGATGGTTTTGAGCTAGCTTTAGACAATCGCACATGTATTGACATTGATGAGTGTGGAGCTGACAATGGATGCTCACATTTCTGTACTAACTACAATGGGTCATATGTTTGTCATTGTCCACCTGGGTTAACACTTCATGCTGATGAACATGCTTGCACAGATAATGATGAGTGTCAAAATGAAAATGGTGGCTGTACACATATATGCTCAAATTTTGATGGTGGATATGACTGCCTTTGCCCTGAAGGACTACAGCTTTTGAAAGAAGGAAGTGCCTTTGAGAAGCTGCATGTTTGTGTAGATGTAGATGACTGTCTAAATGACAATGGGAATTGCAGTCACCAGTGCCACAACTTTGAGGGTGGATATGAGTGCAAATGCCCTGCAGGCTTTAATTTCAAAGAAAATGATGATGGATCAGTAAATCACTTTGAATGTGTTGATGTTGATGAGTGCTCATTGAATAATGGGGAGTGTAGCCATTTGTGTGTTAATATTGAAGGTGGAGTAGAGTGTCAGTGTCCTAATGGCATGACTCTTCCAGAAACAGCAGATAACTACACCAAGGGATCTCAATGTCAAGATATAGATGAATGCCTCAAAGACAATGGTGGGTGCAGTCATTTATGCATCAACCTTCCAGGTACATACGAATGTAAGTGCCCTGATGGCTGGCAACTTGATACCCCTGATGATTATTTTGACTATAACAACGATGATATAACCAACTTTGAAATCTTCAATGATGTGATTTGGAGGAAATGTGTTGATGTAAATGAGTGTGGTGAGGACAATGGAGGTTGTAGTCATATTTGTTATAATGATAATGGAGGACACAAGTGCTCTTGTCCTCCAGGGTATTGGCTAGGAAAAGATAATCTTACATGTTGGGATATTAATGAGTGTGATGTTCAACTTGGTGGTTGTTCACATGAATGCATTAACATAGATGGATCATTTAAATGCTCTTGTCCCACTGGGTTTAAGTTGTTGGACATCACAAGATGCCTTGATGTAGATGAATGTTTGAGTAATAATGGTGGATGCTCACATAATTGTGTAAATCAAATAGGAAGTCACCACTGTTCTTGTCCTCAAGGGCTGCTGCTAGAAGATGATAATGTTACTTGTGTAGACTTCAATGAATGTGGTGAGGACAATGGTGGTTGTTCACATGACTGCCATAATCTCCATGGCAGGTACATATGCAGCTGCCCCTCTGGCTTTGAACTTACACAAGATGGCCATAGCTGTAAGGATGAGAATGAGTGCAAGATGGATAAAGGTGGATGTTCTCACAAATGTGTAAATAGAAAAGGTTCACACAGGTGCAAGTGTCCATCTGGTCTCGTGTTGGCTGTAGACGGTCGTACTTGCCTCGACGTGGATGAATGTGGCACGAAGAATGGTGGCTGCTCTCACCAGTGTGCCAACCATGAAGGCCATTATACCTGTCTGTGTCCTACTGGTTTTATCCTCGACTCAGATCAGCACACTTGTATAGACTTAAATGAATGTGATAATGATAATGGTGGCTGCAATTACAAGTGTGTTAACTTGGAGGGAGGATATGAGTGCCACTGTTCACTGGGCATGGAGCTTGGGAAGGATGGGCACACTTGCCGTGACATTGATGAGTGCGCCGACAACAATGGTGGCTGTAGAGGTCATTGTCATAACACAAGAGGCTCTTACAGGTAATCTCATGAATGATTTTATTTTTTTCAGTATGCTGGTTACCCAGAGTATTTACAATTTAAAAATTTCTAGGCTTCATGTATCAGTACATCACATGTCTTTATCATGAATATTTTTGACATTGTATATCCTCATCCTAATCTTGCCATAATAAATTTCCTTACTTTTTCAGGTGTGAGTGTCAGATTGGTTATCGGCTGGGGATGGATGGGATCACTTGTGAGGACATTGATGAGTGTTCCCTTGCTAATGCTGGCTGTTCTCATGGCTGCACCAACACAGAAGGATCCTTTATTTGCATGCAAGTTCTCTCCATTAAGTAGCTTTTAGTAAAAAATTAGAAATTTAATTGGTATTCAATAAAACCTCAAATGTAATATCAGTAATACAGTATGGTAAGTACAGTATACCTTATACAAGAATGTTAAAAAAAATCAGTCTGCATGTAAATTTTTATTAAAGTTTTTGTTAGTGTTTTAATTTTCCAGATCTGATAATTTAAGGTCAAAGTTACGTCCATACATTTCTTAATTTTTCTATTTTTAATAAGTAACACATTTGATAATTGATTACACACTGACTCTCAATTTCTTCTTTCCTGTGATAAATAACTTTTGGGCTCTTAGTGTAATTCTCAATATGGTTTTTTTCTAGACATTTCTTGAATTATTAATGGCTTCAGTTTTATATTTCCATTATTAGATCACTAACTTTGTATATGTTTTCTGTTAATTTTGCAGGTGCCCAGAAGGATATCAGATTTCAGAAGATGCTTATCGCTGTCTGGATATAAATGAATGCCTCAATTCACCTTGTCAGCATGAGTGCTTCAATACCCCTGGGTCATTCTACTGCTCTTGTAGACCTGGCTACAAACCAAGACCTGAGTGAGTCATATTACTGACACAAGTCTTGAATTAACATACTTGTGAAATTTCCTCGAGCTGTTTGGGATCTGATACAGTCAGTGAGATGAATCCAACTGGTGTCAGTTGACTGAGAGCCTCTAAAGTATGATTGGTAGCTGTACAAAATATTATACTCCTGGGGATATCTTTCCACTTGAACATACATTGCTGTCTCTAGAATTTTAGATACAATATACAAGATACTGACTGGCCTCTAATTACGTACATCAGTCCTGTCGCCTTTCAAATAGATAGGTGATACTCTGGCAAACTTATACTCATCTGGTACAGTATTGGTGCTAATGGAGAGATTATTTAGAAGAGTTATTGGTGTCTTGAATATAGTGTCACCGTCCCTCAAAAACCTGGCTGAAATGCTATCAATACCTGTGTTCTTGTAGGGGCCCAGTTTATCTAACTTCTTTAGAACAAAGTCCTCTGTCACTTGTAGATTTAAATACTATCTGGAGTGATACCTTTCTTTTTGTAGTAGGATATAAAGGCTTCTGATTTCACACTGTATTTGTTTGAGGCTATCAGCAGTTTTTCAACTAAAGATGAGGCAACTGTTGTTTAAAAGGAATTAAAGTGGTATGCAACTTCTGATGCATCATGGCAGAGCTCATCATTGATGTTTAATATTACATTGAATTGTTCATTTGGTTTGTTGTATGTCCAATGGTTTTTAGTTGCATCCATAGCTTCTAGGGCTTATTTTTATTTTCCTCAATCTTTTTGTTAAAGTATTCTTTTTTTTTGCCCATTTTACATCTCTGTACAGTATTTTGTTTCTTATAAAAAAAAATTCTTTGTGTGACTCATCATCTTGTCTGTTTCTTTTAAACTTATGAGTGAGGTGATCACTGTGCCTGATTGACTCCAATATCTCACTAGTCATGCTCTGTTATCAAGAACGCCTGTAAAAGTAGTTTTGAACTTCCCCGAGACCTCTTTAACCTCCATGTAATTTGTCACATGTGACCAATCAATATTCTGTAGTTTATTTTGGAACTCTTCTTTATTATAAATTTTCATTGACCATATTTTGATTACTTTGTGCTGTCCTGTCTTACCCCTGACCTTTTTCCTGCTGCAGTAGGTGATAAAATGGTTACTAAGGTCAACAGGAATGATCCCTACCTGACTGATTTTGTCTTGGCTATTACATATATGATCTGGTACTGTACGGTGGGGTGAGGACTTTGTTATTTGGGTTGATGAATTATCTAGTTGTTTAAAGCTGTACTGTATATATCTAAGATTTGTTTATATTTCTTATACATACTGTTTTCTTCTTGCTTAAAACAGATATTAAAGTCATCCTGTACAACATGCCCTTCAAATTTGTGAATTTTTAATTCACGTACCTTGATTGTTCGAGGATGACACCCTGGATGTACCCAAGAATGTCAAAGGGTAGGTTTAAATTTCCTGGCATTTTCGTGACCGGGACAGGGAGCCATTCGTTCTAGAGACAGTAATTTCCTTTACCTGTATTTTGTGTGTGTGTAATAATAATAATAATCATAATAATAATAATAATTAACGGTTTATAGAAAAAGATCTGCAGCCCGAAGGCTGAAAATATACATTGGACATAAATGACTTATTACATACATTGACATTGGTGTGTGTGTGCGTGCATGCATGAGCAACACTTACAAATAAATAATAATGGGAAAATCCTCACAAATAATCAGAAACAAATGTATTAAAAATGTTGAGTCTATTCTCAATTCTACACCGTGCTTTATTAATAACAAAGCACAATTTTCGTGATTCCATATGGCAGCAGGGTCTACCATTAGACAATACATTATGCTTCCAGCTGTCATTATGAAGGGTTAACCTGGGTTGTAACTCATACATTAGATGTGTAAAAATTTTAATATCCCATCTGAAATAAAATGGGATTTTAAGACTATCCTTAATTTATGCCTGTTGTGTTTTTGTTTTGTTTTTTCAGTGCTGCTCACCAATGCTGGGACATTAATGAGTGTGATGAAGGCAATGCTGGCTGTGCCCAGGACTGTTTCAACACTGTTGGGTCTTACTACTGCAGCTGTTCAAAAGACTATGTCCTTAATGATGATCAACATTCTTGTGACCGTGAGTTAATAATACAGTAGAGGTCTTTTTTTTTATCCCTTCAAGAATTGTGGAATTTTACAATAAACACATTTTAAAATTCTTAACCAGCTATCTTTCCAAAAAAGTTTGGTCAGCCTCTCTTGTTAACACCTTGTATCATAGTGGTCTATCAATTCTATACATGGCTAATTGTATGGGCCACTTTGCTCCATTACTGCATGTCTGAGCAATGTTCTTAAAGCCTCTGCATTCCCCTTGTATTTAAAATGCAGTATCTAAATTCTTATAAATTGACAAGGTTTAAAAATTAATGAAGGAAATTTACTATTTAGAAAAAATGTACAAATAATGATAAATTTCAAATAATTATTGGGAATACCAGGTAAGTGGAATACTGAACAGACTGACCTTGATTTACAAAAACTTGTAGTTACCAAAAAGAAAAAAAAAAGAAAGGGAAGATGTCCCACACTTTAATTTACAAACAAAAACTCCAAAGTTATGAAACTTTTTTGTTTAATAATATTGAAAATATGCTAAACAATGCAGGTTTTTTACTACCACAATGTTTAGCTTATTTCACTAAATTATTTAACTAGTACTGTACAGTGATATCTCCGTTAGTTGGAATAATTGGTGCAGAGCACTTCTGGGAATGAGAGATTTCCGGGAAAGAGAAGACTCTCAAAGCCGGAAAAAACCCCTCGTCCCTACTATTTTCCAGAATTTTCCGTGTAACGAAAAAATGTTTTCGTAAGTTCTAGAAATGGCCCATTATATCATCTCTGCAAAAATATCCCCCATCTTTGGAATTTTCCGGGTATCTGAAAAATTTTCTCAGAATTTTCTGGAAAATGTGCCCCTCGAGAAATCATTCCCAAAGCCGAAATTTTCTGGAAATTTCTGATTTTGGGAACGATTTTCAGGAAAAATTTCAATTCCAGCTATTGGAGAGTTCCAGGTTTGAGGGTTTCTGGCTAACGGAGATATTACTATTTAACACTCGGTGTTATCAAGTCTACAAATACTGTACAGTGATACCCCGATTTACGCGGTCAATTGAACCCATGGGGTACCGCGTAAAACGAAAACCGAGTAAATGGAATAACAGAACATAGGGGATTAATTCCAATAGAGACTGGCCCGACCCCCCAAACTCCACTTTTTCAGACACAATACCTACGTTGTAGTAAAAATAACATCTTAATTTTATGATGGTATGCACACACAATTAATAATTAAGAGAAATATCAATAATATTAGGTTTTTTAACACTTACATTAGTAGAAAAGATGGCTGGGCACACGGGGATGGGGGGTTGGTTCCGAGGCAGGGGGCAGATTATTGGCCCTCACCTGTATCACTTGTATCAATTGTGTCACTATCCACCACAGAGGCTTGCAGGGCCTCTTTGTCAAACCCCTCAAAGTCCATATAAGTCGATATCCTCACTATCACTGACTTGGGCCGGCTGTGGTAGGTGAAGAACTCAGTAATGTTTTGATGACTGGGCGACCTTGTGCGCATCCTACCTGCGTCGCTTCCCACGTATATGAGTAGATGCACCGCGTAAAATGAAATTCCGGTTCTGGTGAGGTACCGCGTAAATGTAGAATCGCGTAAAGCGAAACCGTGTAAATCGGGGTATTACTGTACATTAAGCTTTAAATGTATAACCATTCTCTTAAAATCAATAAATAACTTACTCTTCAAACTCACATGAAGACTAGTGACTCATCACTCCCACTACCACACACACACAGTCACTGAGCCAGTTGCTTGATTGTTCAATTTCTCCTCATTTACTCTCACATAATATGTAAAAATTAAGTAAAAGAATATTACAGTATTTTGTGCTCATAATTTTCAAATGATATTAATGTACAATAAAGTTGTAGACTTGTAAGTGAAGGTGTGGAATTTGTATTTAAAGAAATGTTTGGAGGTGTGGAGAATGATGCCTACACACCAGTGGTAATGAGTTGAATGTTAGCCGATGCTTGAGAAGGTGTTCATGCCACTGTAAACAAAGCTGCAGGAATTTAGGATAACCCTTTTTAATTGATTTTTCATAAATTGGAACACTTTTTCCCAT
Source organism: Homarus gammarus (assembly GCA_958450375.1). Taxonomy (NCBI): domain Eukaryota; kingdom Metazoa; phylum Arthropoda; class Malacostraca; order Decapoda; family Nephropidae; genus Homarus; species Homarus gammarus. The sequence goes on from CAUDMG010001871.1 coordinate 1,725,020, forward strand.
AGTCTCCCAATATAAAAAAGTGAGATACGTTCCTATAAATATATCCTTCTCCAAAACATCTTAAATTGCTAGAAAATATGTTATCAAAAATTTTGTTTTAATGATTGTAAGTCAATGATAAACTTAAAAATTAAGTGCTAGTAGTGGAGAACATGTAAGTTACTGAGAAACTGCCACTGGTTGTGATGCAGTGTGAGACAATGAGGCCCAGCCAAGACATATGGTTTTAATATGGTAGTGACCACCAACAGTAAGTCTACTGCACTGTATGTAGTACAGTACAGTATATACATTTGGAATTTTTTTTTTTCCACAGGATTTGATATTTGATGAGTTTTTATATGAAGAAGAAATGCTAAACTTATCCATTTAGCATTTTATTCTTTCCTTGGACATCAGATCAAACTCTGGGATAATAAACACATCATAGTTCCCACAGTCTTAATAGCTTGAATTAGAAAATTTACAACACTTCACATAGTGATCCTGTGAGCCTCATTAACTAAAACCATGCATGTTTTCATACACCGGATCTTCACAAATTGGGGACTGCCTGTACACAGTAGAAGGTACATTGCTTACACAGTATACAGTATTGTTAGTTATTACCACTGAAGGTACCCTTTTTTATTTAATATACATTTATGATAGTCCTAATTCTAGAAGACTTAATTTGGGTTGACAATTTCCACAGACAAACCAGTGTTTTGCCCAGTCATAGTTGCACCATTACATGGTGATATGATGTGCTCAAGGAACTTGGTGGGAGGGGCATATCCTATGGGCACCACATGCACCTTCACCTGCTCCAAGGGTGCAGCTCTCCATGGCAATGCCAATACAACTTGTCTTCATACTGGTGCATGGTCCACAAATCCTGTTACATGTCAGGGTAAGTCTGCAGCTAAAAATTATTTTTCACTAATCCTTTGTATTTGATACTTACGTGGTTTTGATTTGTGTACTATCAATTACCAATACTTGATTTTATTGTTAGTTCATTGGCTACTTTTAATTTTAAATCATTTTTTTTTTTTTTTTAATTTTATTTGTATCCTAATCCTGCCTAAAATAATCTTCATGAATATGTCTGCTTAAAAGTTAGTGTTTATTACCCTTGGATACCCTGACCTATTGGGAGCTCTATTCCACAAGCAACTCAATCTCTTAGGAATGGCTATGAAAGAAACTGTAGTTCTGGGAGTTAGGAACTCGGACATTGCGCAGCATATGTGGGATCTGTTATATTTCAACTCTGCCATAAACAGACCAAACAGCCACCACCTTTTTAACTACTATCACATTGAAAGAACAACTGGTCTCTGCTCATTCAGAGATAAGTGTTGGCTTCTTTAATGCATTTCAGGCTTCTTTGTCTTAGGATAGGTAATTCTAAATACATTGTGCTGCTTTTTAGGTAAATTTATGTTTTACCCTTTATTTTTGCAAGTGTTTTCGTGGCTTTGCTACTTAACCCTTGAACATTATATCCAGTTGGGCAAATCTCACTCTCTTGGTGGCTAACAGTGCAGCCTATGTCATCCATAGTTTACGGGTTTCTTGATAAATATTGAAATGGTCTTTTGATATGAAATAGGAGATGTCTACAAATACAGGTATTCCTCGCTCTACGAATGGGTTAGGTTGCTGAAAAATCATTCATTAAGTGAATTTTCATATAGCAAATAAGGGAACATAGGGGAAAAATAGGGCTCAGTTTCTAATGACAAGAAAACCACAATATCATATCCCCAAAACAGGGAAATCAGTTCACGAACAACAAAAAACCTAACTAATAATAAAGAGTACACAACTACTGTCATTTATTTCCAAACACATTAAAAGCACAAATAGAATACTATCTAGATGAAGATCTGCAACTAAAACCATTAACGAAAATCAAATTGAAAGTTTAACACAACTGCCATTTGCATAAAATGCAGCCACGTGACCTCAAGCCTTGTCATAGCAACCAGCCTGGCTGGGGAAGCTGCCACTGTCGACCCTTAGCAACGATCCCCCCTTCTGTGCTCACACACAAAGAAATATTTCTTCCCTCTATTTTTTTGACCTGATGATATTTATTTATTTTACTTTTTTTGCACATTATTTTTGTAGGATTGTGTTTGAATGTAAATGAGTAAAAAAATATGAAGTTATGTTTATGTACCCAAAATTACGAGTTGAAAAATAACTAACATAACTCACACCTCAGCCTGGTAGGGAGAGGGTTTGAGAAGGGTGTGGCCATCCCAACCAACTCCTGAGAGCGTGCAAATTGAAATTTTGCCAAGACCCAAATTTGTATAAGTGGGGAAGCATTTGTAATATGAGAAAGAGGTGGTAATTTAGGACGTTTGTAAAAGTGAATTTTTGTATCTCAAATGTTCATATAGCGAGGGACACCTGTATTGTATTTTAAACCATGTAATATTTTTAGAACATAATTTATTTGCAAATTTATTTTAAAATTATCCATTACTAATGTAATAAAATACATGTAACTGTACATAGCTTATATTTGTAAAGGGAAGTAGATAAACCAGGGTTGTCTACTGTATATGACCTTCCAAAACAGATTGGGACTTCTCAGGAGCACCTTGGTTAAGGACTCAAATAGAAAATAAGAACTCAGGATCAATCCTCCATTTTCTTTTGTTCTTTTGTGTGTGGTGTAGCGGTGAAGTGCTCAATGTTAGCAGAGGTTGAACATGGTAGGGTGTCACCAAAGAGATGTATTCGACGCACATCAGGAGTGGGCCAACACTGTTACCTATCATGCTCAACTGGCTATCGTGTGGTCGGCAACCCTGTTCGTACTTGTCAGCCCAGCGGCTCATGGTCACCAGAAGCTCCCAGCCCATACTGTGAAAAAGGTAAGTACTAATTTGAATTATGAATGAAAAGAGTGTAAAATTTTCCTAATTGTAAGTAACACTGAGAGATCAGTGCAAATATTGTAATTTAACAGTGCATTAAATTTACAGTAGGATTGAAAATTTGTTTCAGTTGAGAAGGTAGTGTGAAGTGATTACTATAAACACTAAATAATTGTAACCCACCCCACTATAGTTAAATTGTGCTTTGATCCAGTTGATAGGTAAAATTTACCTTAATGTAATATAGAACAATGAATAATGTGGTATAAAACATTCTCTGATTTTTTAGTAAATTCAAAAGTGGTATATGGGAAGTAGGTGTGGTTTTGTTCACTGAAATTGACTTGTCATTACTTAACAGAGTTCAAGCGAGCATATAGTGTTGATGTCCTGAGCCTTGCTCATCATTTATTGTGAAGATATTCATTCTGTATAGTATTTCTAGTCAACCAACGAAAGAAGTACTAACTTCTTAAAGTGCAGTATTTTAAGAGGCTGTTTTTTTTATATTTATTGATTTTTTAATGTCAAAATATAGAATTCAGCTCACGCAATACAGTATAGAGGTTAATTTTATAATAAGATTTACCTTAATGTTATACAAAATAATTAAATCTGGATATTACAGGGTGGCAATATTGATAATATATATCTGGAATTTGCAAAGGCTTTTGACAGTGTACTCCATGAAAGGTTGAGAATTAAACTGAAATGGTACGGGATTCGGGGAAGTGTCCTAGCGTGGATCGGAGACTTTCGTCATGACCACAAGCGGTTTGTGGTGATTAATGGCACGAAATTGTCTTGTGTTCCCGTGACAATAGGTGTACCACAGGGCATTATACTGGTCACATAATTGTTTGTTTGTTTCATAAATGACATGCCAGAAGCTATACACTCCTCCATGCAAATGTTTGTGGACGATGCCAAATTATTCAGGGAACTAAGAACCAAACAGACTGTGAAGAACTACAGAAAGATATGTGTCAGCTTCAAGAGTGGTCAAAGAAATGGCTGTTAAGATTTAATGTCACGAAGTGTGAGAGGATGCACTTAGATTGTACCAACAGTAAGGAGCCATACCACATGTCCCAACAGGATGAAGAAACCGCATTAATAAGGACTGAATGTGAAAAGGATCGGGGTCTGTGTTGACAATGAACTGAAGTTCTTGTGCCATTGTGAGAAGAAGGTGAATTAAGCAACTAAACTAGTAGATCTTAAAAGAAGGTCGTTCAGATATCTTAGACAGTCTGTTCCTCAAAACTCAATGTAAGAGTGACATGCTTCCTCGTCTGGTCCCTGAGGGCCACCAGACTGGCAGACTGGTGCCTACGCTTCGGCTTCTCAGTTATCCAGAGAGATTAGAATGCCTGCAACTGTCTAGTTTATACTATAGATAGGCAAGGGGTGACCTAATTGTAGTGTATAAACATCTCAGAGGGTACTACTCAGTCGAGTGTCCATACCTGGAGCTGGCAGATGTTTGCCCCACAAGGGGTCACAGCTCAAGGTTGAAGAAGCCACAAGTCCAGAAAACTGTGAGGGCAAACATTTTTGGAGTGAGAATTGTAAACTCTTGGAACAATCTGCCAGAGAGTGTTGTGACAGACTTGACCAACACTGGCACAGGTACAGATACATTCAGGAACCATTACATGCCCAGTACTTGCCAACAGTGCATAACCAAGATGTGACCGACCGCTCAAGCGGTGGAGAGGGTAAAAGTAAATGTTAATATTCTCTGATTTTCAATTCAATTTGAAAGTGGTATTTGGGAAGTGAATGTGGTTTTACCATCTATGTACTGTTATACAGTAATAAATTAATTTTCATTGATTATGATATTTTTCTCGTTTTAAGGCAACAGTTTTTCTCCCAAGTGAATAAAAAATCATGTCTTCTTGTTACTAAGAGAAAGGCTGTTAATTTAGAGGTGATTGATATTGCTTTATGAAAGTTTGAGTATCTGATTAATATTGTAAAACGTCTTTTTAAAGTGTATGTCCAAAAAGATTCCGTCAAGAATACATCCCCCTTATTAAATACATTAATCTGTTTTTTAGCTCAGTATAATTTAGCACTTGTTTTTCAGGAACACATTAACCATACTAAATGAAGGATATATATATGTTCCAATGATGGCTGAGACTAGAACTAGGCAATTTAGAGACCCTTTCTCCTCCCATTGGATAGTGTGGAAGTGAGCTGGAACTGAATGGTTTTGACACATGAAATCCCACAATGGCTGAGCTAAATGGAGGTCGAGTTGTGTGTCTGTTGATATAACACTCCTGACTTGTTGCATCCTAATTCATATTGGGATATAATGCTTCTAAAGATCTATTTCATGACATGGTTGTGGTGAGGAAGTGCACTTTGCAATGTCTCAGGATTAAGCGCAGCACCCATAGCTGTAATGCATGAGTTGAATACTGTAGTTAAAGCCTCAACCTTGAAAGGGAATGCAGTACTGTACTAGAATTTTTTTTTTTTACAGTATTGCACAGAATGACAATGCAGTTTTAATCAGTTATATATATATATATATTTTTGTCTTCAATTCTTTTCTTAGATACACTGAAGCCATTTATTCAGTGTCCAAGTGATGTGACAGTGGATCTTTCCCCTCACCAGAGCTTTGCCCATGTCAGGCTCCCTCAACCCAAAGCCAACGTTGACTGGTTCAGGTCAGTACTTAGAGTAGCACCATAAATCTACATGTCATATGTGTATTTATGTATATATAGTTTACAGAGTTGGCATGATTTAAATCAAATTATTTACAACACTGATTTAAAACATGATTTAATTCAGCATTTTTTTCCCATTAAAGTGTCATTAATGTTAAAAATTTATGTTTTCATTTTACTATTGTTCTGTACATACATTTGTAGCTCCTCTTCAGCCTTTATAGTAACAAATCAGTGACTAAAAATACCAACTGTGACTCGAAAATTAATAAGAACTTATTTTGAATTAAGGCAAATTTAGCAATGAAGTGATTTGATTGTTTCTTGTTTTATCAATTTATCTAAAGGAGCAGATTAATTCCTGTCAGCTTATAAGTTTTAGTGTTATTAAAGCAAATTCAAGTGCAGTAACTTTATTTTAATTTTATTTTTCCATATCTGACCTAATTACAGTGCTGCTTGAGAAAATTTTTTATTCATTGATATTTTTGTTCAATCCAGAATGCGACCTCTAGCTTATACCTAGGTATGTTAATGCCTAGCATGAACTTGCCAGGCCAACATACAGGCAATTAAAACATCTAATAATTACTTAATATGTAATATTAGAAGGACACGTCTCTACCTGGCATTTAATTGCAATTCTCAAAATCCCCCTCCGTCACCCTCCAACTTGTGATTTCTCTGACATTTACGTTATTTAAATCAGTGTCTTATCATAAATCATTTATAACACGTTTTTTGCCAATCCTGGTATTTTACCTTGTTACGTAATATCAGTCAAAAGAAATTTACTTCATAACATGGTTTTCCCAGCAATGTGTCTGACTTGGACTGAAGTTAGAATAAGTTTTGCGAGTTCTTGACAAATACAGTATTTTAATGTTGGTATGTGCCGGTCAGAAGGTTCTTTATTGAAGGAAACAAAAATTAATACCCACTGAGTTAGTAAATGAATTCATGTAATTAACTATGTCACCAACCTCCTCTCTGGTTCATGCAGTATGAGGGCGGTATTTAATTATTTTATTTTATTTCTACTTGTTTCTAAGTTTTATTTTCTAATTTGACTTCTCAAGGTACTTATTTCTTTCAGTCTCTTACTTACTTTATTTAACCAAACAACCGACCTATCGCGGCAGCAGTCATCCCCTCTTTTAACTTGTCTAATAATTCAATTTTCTTTGCCAGGGTCATCACTGACATTTGCCTTTTCTGTTTCACTCCACTAGCATCACTAGCACTGACACTAGGCAGTCTTTTTCGGGGCCATTTTCACAAAGAAACACAAAAGTTTTGAGAGTATGGCAGGGGATGCTAGGTCACGGGTACTGGGTAAGGGCAAACAGAGCGAGATGGGATGCTATGGGCATGTGGGGTGACTCGTTGCACTGAAGGAGAAGGCTCGCATTCTAGCCACCCGAGCCACCAGCTGCTTACTGCGAATCATCAAAATCGCGAATGGGAAGGGTCTACTGTACTATAACTCTGATGAATAACTAATGATACCCAATCAGCGTAGGGTTGGCAACTAAGAAGTGTTAAAGAGTATTAGTGATACCATTATGCATAGATAGTTCAGGCTTTTGGAATTAATAGAAGGAAGTAGAGTGGTGAGAGGCAATAATCATATTTTCCACCTCAAAATTGTCACTAAATCTCATACAGTTTCTCACATGCTGAGGGTTACAAATATATAGCAGTATTCATCATTTCAAGCCATTGTTGGGTTGCAACACACATTCCAATATAACAAACTCTTTTTATGTTAGCTGCCAGCTTTTACAATCTAGATATGATTTTCTAGCAACATTAGTTCAATTTAGAACCAAAGAAGTTTATTTGTAACCTGTTAGAAGGAATATTTACAGCTGGATTACATAGTTATAGCACAATCCTCAAGGTTACTCGGTCTGTTACCGTTTAGTAGTTTTATTTTTGTAAGAGTGGATTTTTATTGATTTAATTGAGCACTCTGAATGGCTGTGTTTACCTAGATTGAATTTTGCTGATGTGTTCATTGTGTACGACTGACCTTACATCCATACTGTTTCGTAGTCTAGCCAAATTCATGTGAAGGAATTCATCCTATCATCTAAAAACAGTTATCCAACAGCTAGATATCTGGCTCATTTTTTTATAACCTATCTTTCAAACTTACTTCACATTGTTAAAAGTGTGCTTCATTTTTTCCAGTGTGTATCAATTAAGAAAGAGATTGCACTAAGTAAAAGAATATTTATGCAGTAGATGTACGTACCCCAAATCCACATAAAATTTTTAGATAAAAGATGGCAGGTGTATTTTTTTTGTGTGTGTGTGTGTGTGTGTCAGTTACTAGTTTTAACCATACGATATGTTATATAATAGCAAGCATCAAAGAAACCATCATTCTCGGTTACCTACCAAAGTTAGGTTCCTCTGAGTTTACTACAGTGAACCCTCACTTTACGCGGTTAATTCAACCCACGGCGGCCTGCGTAAAGTGAGAAACACGTAAAGTGAACAACATAACATATGGGATTAATGGAAATAGAGACCGGGCCGACCCCCAAACTCCACTTTTTCCCGACACAATACGTACGTTTTACTAAAAATAACCTCTTAACTTTATGATGGTATTCACCCACACATAATATAGAAGGGAACAGTCAATAAACTGAAGGTTAGGTTAGAAAAAAACAAGGTTGGGGTTAACACTTACGTTCGTAGAAGAGATGGGTCGGCGTAAGGGAATGGAGGCTGGTTCCAAGGCAGAGGGCAGGCTACTAGCCCTCAGGTGAGTCTTCATCGGTGTCATCCACACTTACTAGTGCCTCTCTGACAAATCCCTCAAAGTCATCATCACTGTCTCTGCCTCTGTCACTATCACTGGCTTGGGCTGGCTGTGGTGGGTTGCGGGCGAAGAACTCTGTTATGCTTTGCTGACGGCTGGTGTTTATGTTGTCATGATAAACCTTGATGTAGGGCTCCATAGTCTGCAACAGCTGGGTAGTGAAGATTTCATACCTGTTTGCGTCAGGGTCGTCGGAAAGGAGGAGCTTGACTTTCTTGATTCACTCGATGGCACCCCTAACATTGCTATGGGATAAGCGGCGTTCTTCTTGGGATGACGCACCACCTGCCTCTTCACTGACGTCATCATCATCTACCATCTCGTCGGTAGTCACATCAGGATCCCTTATCACCTCCAGGATGTCGTCGTTGGTGGTCTCGGAGAAGCCTGCAGCTGTAACACTCTGCGCAGCTTCTCTGGCAAGGTCCACTGCTACTGCAACAGTCTGAACCTCACCAGTCACAGATTTACTCTGCCTAACACCCGGAATGCCTTGCAACACATGTCTCCATGCATGACGAACAGTTGCTACAGACAGCTGATCCCATGCCTCCACCAAGAAGTCCACAGCTTTCTTCACGTTGAATGTTCTCCAGAATTGTTTTAAAAGTACTTCTTGCTCTGCCAACTGTTGATCCTCACCGTCTTCGCAGCTTTTACATTACAGATCAATTCTTGGTCCATGGGTTGTATTATAGACGTAGTGTTGGGAGGAAGGAAGACCACTTTTATATTGGGGTGACGATCTAACAGTAGGGGCGAGTGTCCTGGTGCGTTGTCCAGCAGCAACAAAATCTTGAATGGCACATTCTGTTGCTCACAGAATTTCTTTACATCGGGAACGAAACAGTCATCAAACCAGGAGAGGGACAGTGTAGAGAACATCCACGCCTTACGTGCGGTCAGCCAGTGGACATTTAGCTTGGTCATGTCCATGCTCTTGTAGGCATACGGCTTGCGTGCTGTGTGGATCACCGATAACTTGAGCTTACAGGTACCAGAGGCATTGGTGGTAAACAGGACGGTGATGAGCTCCTTCTGCAACTTCCGGCCCCGACACTTGCTGGCATTCTTCACAACGAAGGTCTTGGAAGGTAGCTTTTTCCAAAAAAGACCAGATTCGTCCATGTTAAACACCTGGTCGTCGGTGTACTGTCCTTCCTCCATAATCTCGCGTAAAAACGTAGGAAATTCCCTAGCCGCAACACAGTCAGCACTAGCTTCTTCACCACCAGTGTTGATATTGGTGATCTTGTTTCTCTTCTTAAACCTCTGTAACCACCCAGAGGAAGCATTAAAGGGTTTGGGCTCTGTAATTCCCATCTTTCGTGACACTGCAGCATACAGTTCACATGCGTACTCCTTAACTGAGCGCGTGTCCACCGCCATGTTCCGTCGCGCCTGACGCGCCAAGTAGCTCACAAGTAATTTTTCCGTCTTGAGAAGCACCTGGTTGTGGTTGTGATGTTCATGTGCTCCTTTATCTTGGCTGCATCCTTCTTAATTGTCCTGATAGTTGATTCGTTAACACCATGCTGGCACACGAGATCAACCTGTCTTGTTCCTTTCTCCAACTCTTGTATGATCTTATATTTGATTTCGTAGCTTAAGGAAAGTCGTGTCTTCTTTGGCTTAGGGCGGCTGGGTCCAGGTAATGCAAGGTTTCTTTGTGGTGGTGGTGGTCCGGTGGAAGCCATTCTTATGGAACAATGGATACCGATATACAGGGTGTAGCCTGGAGGGGTGTAACTGACGCGGTAGGGCAAGGGGCTTGAACGCTCCCGCGGCGGGGCACGTCATAGTACTACATTAAACCAATCACAGCTAGCAGGGAGGGAAGTAAGGATGCTTTGCCCACTCACAGTCCGCTACGTCATATGACGTCACCGATAACACAACAAAGACATACACTGTGCAACCTACTCGCGCCGCTTACACAACATGGCGGATGGCTGGAGAGGGCGGGAGAGGTGGCGGGAGGTTTAGATTCAAAAATGGCGTGGCGCGAGAGGACCGCCAGCCGCTCTCCGCGTAAAGGGGGTACACACACCGCGGAAAGTGAGCATTCCGGTTTCGGCAGGGTACCGCGTAAACGTGGAAACGCGTAAAGTGGGACCGCGTAAAGCGAGGGTTGACTGTATAGGTAAGAGTGTTACTAATTACTGTACCTCCATGTTGGGTGAGATTAGTAACACCCTCTGAGATGTCAACATATAATTTATTGGTAAGTTCAGTTACACCATATTCCAACAATATCTTTTTAGTGTTCATGGTACAATATTTAGTTTCAGTTAATATAATTTTCAAATACAGTATAGTACAGTACTGCACAAGAAGACTACTTGATAGAAGACATCTCCTTGATTATGTTCTGTAGTTCAAAATGTTACAGTCACAGGTTCAGCTTGGGGATCTTGGTTATAAAACTATAACGATATTTCAGTGGTGGAACTCATGACTCCTACCTGATGGGTAGCAGTTAGGACTCGTATGGCAGAAATGAGTATTGATGATTTTTTTCCCACATTCTTCCCCACATTATGTACTGACCTGCAAAATACTGGATCAGGAGATCTTGGAGACATCATCACCTGACCCAACAGCATGTAGGAACTTTAGAGCTAAAGATTTCCTCTTTTAGCTTAGGGTTTATGGTAATTCCATTGAAAAAAATATCTTGGTTCTCAAACACTTAAGGTTTAAAAATCAGTGATTTTTTATTTTACAATGTTAACACCTGTATATGTTTAATTCTTTTCACAGATTTTTCTCACACATCTTAACATTCTCAGGGTCTTCATATGCATTAATGCATATGGAAGATTTTATGGCCTTGGGGTGTTCATGTGCAAAAATGCCTATGAACATGTGGTGATAAAATTTTTTGTGGTAAAGTTGATTATAGTCGGCTAGATATGCACATTGTCACTTTCATACACCTGGCAGCTTCCCTGTCTGTATGCAGTCACCACTGGAGCCATCAGTGTTGCCATATCAGAGAAAGTATTTTCATTCTAAGGAATTTTGGTATCTTCAAGAAATATCGTAGAAATTGGTTAAATATTGGGAAATTAAATTATAGGAATTTTACCTCATATTTTTTTTACATTTATGAAGAAATCTAAAGATAATTTGAACATTATGTCAGAAAGTATTGTGACACGAGTTTGGCAAAGCTACAACTGTGCAGACCACATGTTGCCAGTCTACCCAGAGTACTGTACATATACAGTGACCCCTCGGTTAACGAACTCAATCCGTTCCAGAAGGTCGTTCGTTAACCGAAAAGTTCGTTAACCGAAACCATGGTTTCAATGGGTTTTTGGGTAATTGGTTCCAGCTCACCGAAAATTTCCTAAATTCAACAAAAATGGTAGAAAAGTTCACTTGCTTTGAGGTGTGTATGTAGAAGGCTCCTGGATGATGATGATGATGGGATTTAGAATGGGGGTGGAGGAGAAGGAAGAAGAGAAGGCATTGGGGTGGAAGAGAAGTCACCCCATGGTGCCAATTCACCCTTAAAATTTTAGTTCTCTTGGTGTAATTCAAGATTATTTTCTTTAAATCAACACTGCACTGCATTATATATTGTTGATATGTAAAATATATTTCAAAATGACCAATAATTTGCTTGGAATCACAGAAAAAAAGCGTTTAGTTGAAGAGAGTCTCAAGCAAGATGTGACCTCCAGTGAAAACAGAGAGAGACTAACGCCTGTTTGCTGTGTTAAGAGGCTAGATGCCACGCATTAAACTAGTCACTTTACCTTCATTTATGTTCAATAATTGTTAAAATGACTAAAAAATTGAATATTAAACTTTTAAAATTATTGAATTGTATAAACTTCTTGATATTTACTAAAATAGTAAGGAATTTAAGCCCTAGAACCGATTAATGTATTGGCGGACTGATACTAAAGCTGGTTGCCCGGTCAGTGCAAGCGAAAACAAGTTGAGGTCGGTTCGTAAGAAATTCGTTAACCGAATTTTTGTTCGTTAACCGAATTGAAGATCCTTATGGAAGGCAGTTCGTTAGCCGAGGCATTCGTTAAACGAGGGGTCACTGTACTAAACTGTACAGTCTATCTTAAAATGATTTTGTATTGATATTGTCTTTCTCATTACCATTGTTCATTGAAATGTGTAGATAAATGCTTTAGGAATGTTATGGTGTAAGCATTATTCTGATGTACATACAGTACAGCTAGACCCCGATTTACGACGGGGTTAGGGACCCAAATCCAGGTCGTAAGTCCGAATAGTCGTAAGTCCAACATAGATAAAAAAAAAATTAAATAAAAAATCTACAATGAAATACAGTACAGTAAAAGTAATAAATAATGAGGAATGGATACAGTACAGTGAAAGTAATAAATAATGAGGAATGGATACAGTGTGACTGAGCACTTACCTTTAATGTAGTCAGCTGAATGCACATGGGGCCCCCATAATTTTCTAATTATACATGGAGGCTACATTAACTGGAAACGTTTCGGTATAGAAAATGCGTGTGTCATTTGAAAAAAAAAAAAAAAAAAAAAGGTCACAACTGCGGGGGTCGTAAGTCCCGACGGTCGTAAGTCGAAGCAGTCGTAAGTCGGGGTCTAGCTGTATATCATTACATATTTTATAAGAACAGTAATAGACTTACGTTTGAGTGTGGAATGACCGCACTTGGTAGGTTGGCAGTCACACCCGCTAATGCGACTTGACAGTGCCATTATGCTTTGAACTACTCATTTTTTCCCAATTGATGTTCTACTGTTATTTCGTGTTTAACATGTAAGCATTGCCATGGAACAAATTTCATTTGCTTAGCACATATAAAACTGTAATACTGTACCTCTGTACTGGTAAAGTGTCATGTATAAAAAATAATATTACGCGTACAGCATGCCCTTTAAATTCGCGTGGCCTAGGTTCTCAAAACGGCTGCGAACCGCCAAATCCGCAAATGACATTTGCTGACAGGGTGGGGGGGTTACAGTTTTATTTGTGTACAAAGAAATGTATATTCCCTTTATGTTTGCCCTCAGGACAATTATTTCTTTTACCTGTACTTTTTATATGTATGTGTGTGTGTGTGTGTGTGTGTTTGTGTGTAGACACACACACACACACACACACAAAATGCATACAAATAAATAATAATGGGAAAAATCCTTTCACAATTAATAAAAAAAATATTTAAAATGTTGAGTCTCTTAAGTCTACTCCGTGCTCTATAAATATGAATTTAATTTAGTTTTCTTGGGGGCAATAAAATTTATCCAGCAGCAGGTTTATTGAACATGTGGTGTTTGAGAACCAGTTTCTTTTACTTGGTCTTACACTGAAGGACTGTACTGTAACTGTGAGGGAGATTTGTAGAATCAACATTCTTTCCATATTCTTCCCATTCCTTTGGTAGTTGGTTTAATTCTGTGAGTGCATGTATGTTTAGTTAGTGAACCATATACTGTATAGTATATGCCCTCAAACTATAGTAGATGTCCTTCAGTAACAGTCACCTGGCAGAGGGCATCTTGCCAGAAATTGGGGATTGACCCCGAAATCTTATTTTCTGGCAGAGCCTATTGCCAGGTGACTCAGATTCCATCTCTCCTCCCGTGGATTCATGGTTAATCAGCTGGAAATTAAAGCAAAAGGACAAATGTCTTGAAATCAAGATGATAACGTGTTGTTGTCAAGGACTGTTTACTGACTAGATTAGAACTGCTGCCTCAACAGGACAACCTTTGCATGTACCGGTAATCTCTCATTTGAAGGCATTGGGTGCGCGGGAGGGATGTACAAGCTAAAGATCTCTTAACAGCTGGCATGGGGGGAAGGCTATAGACTGCACCTTAAAATATGGCTCATGCAATAACAAGAGCCACTTTGCTAAGAGCCATGCTAGAAGATAGGATTTCTGAATCAATCCTTATTTTTCATTACCACCTGTCATATGTTCTTGTATATCACATGATACCATTACACACTTTATTAGTATTTGCACCAGTAGATTAGATGATGCACCTTATGATCTGTATAGTTTTGGAATGTTACAAGCTAATATCATCATTTAGTATACTGTACATACAGTATGTGCTTTATGTGTAGTTTGTGTATAGTGTCTCTATAGTTTCTAGTTAGCTTGTATAGTTGCTAGTTAGCTTGAAAATTTCCAACTTAGTTTTTTGTACTGTACTTATAGAACCTAGTATGATATGACATATATTTATTTCATGAAAAATTACTGTACTACATACAAATAAAGAGTGACCTTACTAAATAGTAAGATACTAATTTATATCTGGTATTCACAGCATTCAGGATACCAGTTTTTCATGGATCTGTTGACAGTGTTAATCTTACTTCAGTTGAAAAATCATTGAGAATTAAATTAATATTGATTTTGATGGAGCATACCAGGTCTCTGTAATTGGTTAGTGGTTGCATGGAATCAGACAGCCCAGAGGTCCTTTTTTCTTATCATTATAGAAAGGACTCCACACAAAATGGAGTTTTCTGTCTCTTGTTTTTTCCAAAATACTTTTAAGTAATAGTGCATTTAAAGAAAATTTTAAAGATTACCATAGTTAAATTATTTCTTGAAAGGTTTAAAGAATACTGTGTTGCTGTATTCATAATTACTGTGTCTATACAGGTGCTTTGATTTACAAAAATATCATAATCCTGTTAATACTTATAATTACAGTTCCTGTATTTGACCAATTAAGTTTTGCAATAAATAGTGATAGGGAGATCAAAGGACCTTAGGGTTGGTCACCTCCTCACTGGAGTTTTCATGGAGGTGGTCTTGTAGATATGTCTCAGGAGTCGAGCAGAAGAGAGGGCAGGCCCAGGACATCACAGAACCAAGGTAAAGCACCATTCATCCCCCTTTGCTCCTCCCCCAAATTTATTGCCCGGTCTCCTAGCTTCGACTTCCTTTGATTCAATCGTTATACTACAGCATTTATAATATTTTAATTATTTTTAATGAACCTTTTAGTAATTTCTTCATTTTTCTTTCATTGCTTGTTTTAAACAAATAGCATGTCCGTGTGCATTATTTCTAAACTATATGTACTCAGGTGTATAAATATCTGTTTCAGATTCAAATATTAATCAAACTGTATCTTCATATTACTAATAAGTGAACCTTTTCTTGCAACATAATATACTAAAATGCATAGGGATAATGAACTGCAAATAGTGAATTACATGCAATAGCTATTATCACATCAAGTTATTTATAAGTAAATTTATACAATGGTTTAGAAGTCCTAATATTATGAATTTTCCAAAAAACAATTGATGAGTGAAGATTAGTTTCTATATTTGGGACTTAGAAGGGACTTCAGCAACTATGGCCATATTGCATCCAGAGTCTAAAAATTTTAGTCCAAAGTACTGAACTACCCCGTATATTGTAATGTTAATCTAGATATGTAATTAGAATTTTCAAACTACAGTACAGTACACTACAGTATTATATTTACAATTTATGAAACCTATAAAAACTGGAATATACAGTGGTCCCTCGGTTAACGAACACAATCCGTTCCAGCAGGTTGTTCGTTAACCGAAAAATTCGTTAACCGAAACCATTGTTTCAATGGGTTTTTGGGTAATTGGTTCCAGCTCACCGAAAATTACCTAAATTCAACAAAAATGGTAGAAAAGTTCACTTACTTTGAGGTGTGTATGTAGAAGGCTCCTGGATGATGATGATGATGATGGGAATTAGAATTGGGGTGGAGGAGAAGGAAGAAGAGAAGGCATTGGGGTGGAAGAGAAGTCACCCCATGGCACCATTTCACCCATAAAATTTTAGTTCTCTTGGTGTATTTCAAGATTATTTTCTTTAAATCAACACTGCACTGCATTATATATTGTCAATATGTAAAATATATTTCAAAATGACCAATAATTTGCTTGGAAACACAGAAAAAAGCGTTTAGTTGAAGAGAGTCAAGAAAGATGTTACCTCCAGTGAAAACAGAGAGAGACTAATGCCTGTTTGCTGTGTTAAGAGGCTGGATGCCGCGCATTAAACTAGTCTCTTTACCTTCAATTATGTTCAATAATTGTTAAAATGACTAAAAAATTGAATATTAAACTTTTAAAATTATTGAATAGTATAAACTTCTTGATATTTACTAAAATAGTAAGGAATTTAAGCCCTAGAACCGATTAATGTATTGACGGACTAATACTAAAGCTGGTTGACCGGCCAGTGCAAGCGAAAACATATTGAGGTCGGTTCGTAAGAAATTCGTTAACCGAATTTTTGGTCCTTAACCGAATTTAAGAATCTTATAGGAGGCAGTTCGTTCACCGAAATTTCGTTAACCGAGGCGTTCGTTAACTGAGGGACCACTGTATATATTTTTTAAATAAAACAACTGAAAGTAAAACTAAATCATATTTTTTTATAAAAATTTAGTACAGTACAGGTATAGGTATCCACATTGGAAACACCACTTCATGTCCAATCAGCAAAGTTAAGCACCTTGGGTCACTTAGTACTTGTATGGGTGACTGCCTGGCCCTTATAGCAGCAGATGCTGTCCTTGGTCAAATTGATTGAATATCAATTATTATTTTTAAAGTACTGTACTGTACAGTCATGCTGCAATTAAAATGCATATCACATTAAATGGATTAAAAGCACTACAGTAATATACAGGTCATATAGAAATATGTAGACTTATCAAATCTGATTCATGAAATGCTGCACTTATTAAATAGGAGTTCCGCCAATAAATTAAGGGTCTCTGAACTATAATTTTTGTAAAAAAAAATCAACAATATATCATAAATACTGTGTATTGGTGTTTGGCCAATGAGTACTACCATCTGAGGACCTGGATGACCACTGCTCTATATAACATCTCTTGGTGGAATAGAGTTGCTTGGGGACAGTTATTCGTAATGTGTGTTTGTGTCATGGAGAATATTAGATTAAATTGCTCATAAATGGGGGATTTTCTCTTCTCAGTAGGTGGTCATAAGTGACCTACAGGTGACTTACCTGCAAGAGACATAAGGACTTCTTTTGTCTTTGTTCACTACTATGCTGGTCACTGTGACTGCTGAGGTTTAATTTCTTGCTGCTTATTACCACTGCAAGAATTTGACCTTTGCTGCTACTTTTGTTTTATAAATAACTCAAAAGTACAGGATAGGTCTCCTGGAGGAATTGGAACATGATGGACTCTAGGCAGGGTACTCAAAAGAAGATAATTTTTTAATCTTTATTCTTAGTTTTCACAAGATGTCACATACTGTACTCCCATAATGCAACGCGTCTATACCTACAAGATGGTGGACCGCGCAAAGGATTATAGGAGTTGTGACGTCAATGCAAACTAAGAATACAGTATTTGTATATTGTTTTGTGATCTCTTTATTGACTATTCGTTTTATTAATTTGATTCCAAATAATATTAACAATGTAGAAACAAAAAATAAGTGGCTAATACCATGAATATAATGTTAAAAATATTATACAAAGCAAGTTGGTAGGGTCTGTTTACATTTTTGTCAGGGATTACATGACTAAATGATTTCTGTGGTTAGCCTCGAGCTCAAACATTCTTTAACTATGATGGAGGTTTTAATTTATTGTTATTTTAGTTTCATTTTTTCCTAATCTCATAACGGGTGTCTGTTCTATCCACTCATTCTTAGTTTGCATTGACGTCACAACTCCCAAATCCCCCGTCTTGTAGGTATAGACCGTTACATTATGGGAGTTGTGACGTCATTGCAAACTAAGAATAAGTTTGGGAAGCAAGAATTTATTTTTTATTTTTAATTGGCTGACTACAATGTCAGGAAGGAATTGTGTTAGAACTGGTACAGGTTGGACCTCGCTAATCCAGGAAGCTTGGGACCACACCGGTTCCGAATTAACGAAAATTCTGAACCACCGAAGCCGAGGTTAAAAAAATGCAAAATAATGCATAAAGTGTACTATTACTGTCTAATAGTTAATGTCTTATGCTTACATTTTGCCACATTACAACCACTTCCACTGCTTTCTGGTCTCTTAGGAGGCATATTTAAGGGTAAATTATAAGTATTTAAAGGTAAAATAGTGACGATAGCCAATAGAAGTGAGCTATGACAGATGTCTTGAACCATCAAACTGCTGGACTATTGGGTCCCGGATTAATGGGTTCCATCTTGTACCAGTCATTTAAACACTGATGTGTGAGAACATAAGCAGGTCCTCTTATAATTGGCTTTTGCACAAGACTAAGAACTTAAACTACGATTTTACATGCAGTCAGAATTTGCCATTTTAGTACACCCAGACAGACCATTTTAAACCATAATTACCTTTTGTTTTACTATATGTTGCCTGGTGTTAAGGTCAGAATACTGTTCATAATATCATACAGGAGATTTAATTTCCCTAGGAAAAGTCTGTGTATTGTACTTTGTAGGTACAGTATCATGAATATCAGAAGACAAACTGAAATGTTACTCTAGTTCATCTTCATGTTTTATAGATTACAATGATTGCTTCTCATGCATGAAGATGGCTGCCTCTAAGGCCACCTACATATGACATTTTTTATGGTGTGGAAGCTGTTGCCAATAAAACAACTACTGCTTGAGTTTATGAAATGTATGACCCAGTGTCAAGGATTAGCCTTTAAAGACCAGACACTTGTTAGTTGCACTGGCTAACCATTATGCAATCAGTTTAACATCCAGGTTCCCAAATATTGCTGGGTAAACAGAGGTAAATGGCTTAATAAAGTCTTGCCCATTTGGAGCTGCTCACTTGTAAGGCGAATACACCTACTACTACATACTAGTCACCATTAATATATGAGTAGATTATAGACTAACCCTGTTACCAATACTTTTCCCCTCCTGGAATGAAGTGAAGTGAGACAGTGTGTGGAGAAAGTGTTGGCTACCCAAACTGGGTGGTGTGATTCAGCCGAGGCCACTAATTGGTTCTCTTGCCAGTGTGGTCTGTGTGGAAGTAAGGGTTTCTTCCTCCACCTCCATAGATGTTTGTTTTTTGAGTCCTTAACAGAGCCATAATTCTTTCTATGTCCACTTTTAGAGACCATTATAATGATGTTACAGTTACAGCCCAAATACTAGGAAATAAAAGTGAAAATGTGACACAGGCATGTGAGAGCATGTGCTACATAACAAGGTTTACTGTATGTGTGACAGCATTGTACAAATATCATAACCAATCATCATTACTGGACAGTTACAACCATTAGTTTGCTATAAAATTTAATTATTATAGTGCTGTATATTTTTTCATCTCATCCAAAGAAGTAAAAGATTATGTAAATAGAACATGCCAATCTTTTATTTATTTTCATATACTGTATGTGTATTTTGATGGTATTGTATGTAAATTCTTTTCATTTTCTATATGTTTTTTTTAAATAATAGAACTTTACATCTGTGTATGTACTGTTTTAAGAAAAAAAATTTTGTCAATGTGAACAAAGGTATAGAAATAGAAGCAATAGTGAGGAGGGTCAGGGAAAAATAATTATCTTGAACAATGATAAAACCACATCACAAAATGCAAATGCACTTATGTAGTACCAATAGTAAGGAGGTGTATCACATGCCCCATTGTGATGAAGAGGCATCATTAACGGAGACCAAATTTTAAAAGGACCTGGTGTGTATGCCTTTAATGAACTGAAGTCCTTGAACCAATTGTGAAAGGGTAAATCAAGCAGATACCCATTAAGCTAGTGGGTTTTATAAAACAATTTGTTCACATACTTAGATGGTCCATCCCTCATAATGCTCTTCAAAAGTGAGATGCTTCACCCTTTGGAGTACTGTCATCCCATCTGGACCTGAAATATGCTGTGACCCCACCGTGTATGAGTTTATTCAGGACCAGGCTTGACCAACACTGGCACAGGTTCAAGTACATTTGGAAGCCAATACCTGCAAACTGTGCATAACAGAGACGTGACCAACTGCCGAAACGACTAACAGGTTGATCAGTTGGTGAAGATGATTAAGTAAAACAAAATAGAGAAAGTAGAGTGTTTCAGATAATTGGTAGTGGATGTGACAGAAAATGCTATGGTATGAATGGAACCGCAGAGTAGCAGCAGCAGAGAATATAAAAGATGGATTGAGAAATTACAGGGATGTACAGAGGAATTGTTGAGTTAACATTATTATGTGGGTGTGATGCATTGACTGTATGTTAGAGGAAGGAGCAAACTAGAAGAGAGATAAATGAGGTGTTTTAGAGCAATACATGAAATAAATAGGATGTAAAGGAAATACAGAAATAAGGAGAAGATCTGGAAGTGAAAGAAATGTTAAGATTGGAGCAGTTCAGGATCTGGTCAGGTGGTATGAACATTTTGAGTGAATGTGAAATGAAAGATAAGTAAAAAGTCTGTATGATTCATAGGTAGATGGTAAGACAAGAAGATGGAAGGATGGGGTTCTTATGTATGTGAGGAGTGATTTTAGGTACTATATGTGCTGTTGATGGGGAATGGTGGCTTGTGGTACGTGAAGGGATCAGCCAGATTTGGAGCCTCGTTGGCAACGGTTGTGCTAGAGCAGAATACATCTTTAACAGCAGTAAGAATGGTTGGTTAACAATAAAGGAAGTGAAATTTTTTGTGATTTATTTTATCTTGTTTCCAGCCACCCTGTGTGGAAAATGGCATGATTGAAAGTTTAAAAAAAATATATAGGTCTATTATGTTATTGGATTACAGGCTGGCAGGCATCATTTGTATCCATAATGACTTTCCCTGCTTCTTTGCAACACATTATATTCCCATTTAGGGCATCTGCATCCATATCTTATGAACTTTGATTAACTTCATTGTTCTTCCTTTGAGTTTTGTGGGGGCAGATGCAGGGAGACATCAAATTTGTCATTCAGCAGCGTAAGAAGTATGGAAAGTAGGTTTTTGCAAGCACTAGTTAGTCCACACAGTATTTAATAAAATGAGAACTTGGGATGATATGGGAAAATCAGTCCCATTTAGTGAGAATTTACATAAAAAAAAATTCAAGTGCACATGTTGTTCATTGAACAGGACCTTGCTGTACAGTACTGTATTGAATTTTCAAATGTTAGAAAAGGGTTGGGTCAGACTTGTTATCATAAGACAGTGTTCTGTCAATTCATTTATTTTTTTAATTGGGACATGAATCTGTCAAAGTTAAGAGCATAGAAAATTAATAAAATGAATAATTATGAACCACAGTACAGAGGTTGCAGCACATATTGCCTATTTTTATTTGTTCAATACACTGTACTTCACTGAACTAAAATCCGCAAGTAATGTATTTAAGTTAGCTTATGAATATTAGTTATTTGTTGTACAATATCTCAAAAAAGTATCTGTCCGTTCTGTGTGTGAAACATTATGAGACCATGGATGATAGATAGATATATACCGATACTTTGATATACCGTATATAGTTTAACAAAAATAATGCAATGTGTATTTATTTTGGCATAATTATTATGATGTTCGGTTACCAAATGTAGTGGGATCAGTATACCACACAGCCATGCATGTAGCATTTCGGACTCACTGGACCTCCCATCCTGGCAGATACTTTTTTGAGATACTGTGCTCTACATATTTATGCATGATGGCTGACACACTTGCTTGGCTTTGTTTGCTTTGCATTGTTTTTATGCTCCCCTAAAATGTGGTGATTACTTTGTCCACCCATTAACCAGTACAAATGTAAATGTGCATTGCTCTGTTGTTATGAGTACATCATTTTCCATGTTTTTGTTTTTTTTACTGGTCCAGGGCATAGAGTACACACAACAGCTGATTATAAGATGCGTAATAATGGCAATATTTGTGAGATAACAATTTCTCTGGTTATTTGAATGGTTGAATCTCTCTTGAGGTCACCAGTGAGTTTTCTCACAAAGAAAGATGGCTGAATTTAATAATCAGCAATTTTTTTTTATCATGGTACTGTAGATTTTACACATTACTGTACAAATTTATTTATACTGTATTTCCTTGCTTCCAAATTTTAACATTTTGTTTTATTATGCCTTGTTTTATATTATGAACTACTACTTTTTTTGGCATAATACCCTTCATCAGGTGACTCTTGTAATACTATAAGGTAACTCATCAGGAGGCCCTTAGGCCTTTTGATTTGGTTTCTAGTGTCTATCATGGCTGATATGCAAATTATTATCTCAGTGATCTTCACCCCTCTTACCCTGCACAGACAGCCTCAAGTGAGGAAGAATAGGCAATGCGTCATCACTTTGGATGGTTGTGTACCCTGTTGTCTATGAGCTTTTGTAGTACCTCTTCTTCCTTCTATTTCTAGTTGGCACAAGATGATGAGAACTGGTCGACAAAGGATATTAAGCCAGAAATAGAGTGATCCTGAATTTTTTGTTATGAGTAGAGCTTGTGGCCCGGCAACTTAGATACCTTCCCACCTCCTTTTGAATTAATGTCGAGTAAGCTGAAACTTATGTGTTTTCAGTGTGGAAACCCAATTTTCTGTTGACTCTTAGAGGGAAGGGCCAACATATAGCATAGTGGTCCCTCATTGGTCAGACACTAGCTCCAATCTGTCTTCCAGTCTTCACCCCAACTACAATCAGGATGGAAGAAGGGAACTCTTGCACTTGCCTCCTCACTTTAGGCTGATTGTGGAGGAGTGAAGGAAGGGTGTTCAATTCGATAATAAAAAAAAGAGCAACCCTGATAAACACTAGGGGCCTATTTAAAGAGCTAAAGGATTTCAGGATCAATCCTCAATTTACAAAGACACTGTATATCTTCAGTACATGTTGAGGGAATTTATCACATTCTGTTCATATTTAGGTATGTAGATGCAACTCCTGACTGGGCAAAGGAACTAGAGGAAGATTTGCCCTCGGGAAAGACTACAGTGACATTTGTTGCACGTTCTCCAGTCTCAGATGAGTCTGCAACGTGCTCTTTCACAGTGGAAGTTATAGGTCAGTTACATTGTTATTAACTGGTTTAGTAATGCTAGTAAATGCCTTTCTTTCAGCAAGTTCATATTGTCCTTAAGATCATACAGTTTTACTGAGTAAACAGTTTCTAGAATGACTTAGATTAATATAGTTTCTGATGACCTATACATTGTCTGACTGCATTCTGTTTCGATAGTGAGTGTGGTTCATAAATCTTTCATTTCCATAGATAAGGAGGATCCACAAGTATTTGGTTGCCCCAAATCATTCACCGCTCATATAGCTGAAGGGGAAGTGAGCACAGAAGTTTCATGGAAGGAGCCAGTCTTTAAGGATAATGTAGAAATTACTCATCTCTGGAAATCATTGGTTTGTATAATAAACATACTTTTTGTTACATCTGGGTCTTAGTGAGTAACTTGTGAGAACACTACTGCTAACAACCCTCTCTTCACTCTTCAGAGAGAGCATATAGTTTAATGGCAAAGGCTGGACAATGAAAACCATCTATGTGTAACACTTCTCACCCATTAGATTCCAGATCTTCACATACTATGAACCAAATGGGTCATCTTTGATTTATTAATGCTTGTTTTTTTAAACTTTCTTAAGCCATAAAAGAAAGTTCATACTCTTACTTTCATTTACCTGCCAGATTTCAAACTAACAAGAAGCCAGTACAGTACCTCTCTTAAGGTCCCACTAAGCTCTAGTAATTACTGTAAACAGATATACATTGTTAGTATAAAGTTGCCTGAGTAATGAGTATTTTAAAGGATTACCTTAATCCCTTCACAACTACACATTTCCACTTGGAGGGGAGAACCTTACCCACACCAGACTCAAGGCCCCATTAGCCTACTGTACATACTGGCACACAAGATGAACTTTGCAGCTTAAAAATTTAGCCCCAAACTATGGGTTGTTTTATACTCCAAGTATAAAATGTGAACTTTAAATCACCGTAAGTGATGAAGATTGACAACAATGCTCTATTTTATTTAATAAATTCTATATGATGACAGACAGGTGACAGCATTGCTCACAGTTTATATAAAATACATACCAAAATTATAATAGAGGTACTGGGTAATAATAATATCATATCATTAATGAATCATAGGACATTGTCAAAATTATGAATGGTCTCATTCGTGGTTTTGGTCTTAGTGTCGACCAGATCACTGGTTTTAACACGAGATTAAGTTTGGGTTGTGGTGTAATTCAGCCATGGAAGTAATACTTTATTTTGCTTTACTTTATCCTCTTTGCCACTAAATGGCTTGTTAGCTACTTGGGCAGTTGGTCATGTCTCTGTTACACACAATTGGTAAGTACTGTTTCCAGAATGTATCTGTACCTGCACAAATGTTGACCAAGTCTGGTCTTGAATGAGCTCACACTTGGTGCCATCAAAATGCTCTCTGGCAGATTTTTCCAAGAGTTCACAACCCTCCCTCCAAAAAAATTGGCCCTGACAGTTTTCTGAATAATGTCATCTGAGGTGTTTATAAACTTTTATTAAGTCACCCCTTGCCCACCTATAGTAACCTAGGCAACTGCAGGCATTCTAGTGTGTATATATATATTCATATCAATATCCTTTCCATCTCCTTTTGATGAGCATTCGTTTGAATCACACTGCTCCATTGCCAGTTCCACTGTGTGTGTTGGTAGGAGGTTCGGCGCAGTGACCTGTCATCCAGGAAGGGTACAACAGTCTATGCACTGTTAACCACCAGTGTACCATGAACTTCTGAACAGAACTGTACATGATGTGGCACAGTGCATTGAGTAGTACTGTACTAGAGACTCAGTGTGAGCCATTCCTATGGTGATGGACCAAGGCCACACAAGAGGCTCCTTTATTTTGATTACTAGAGCTCAGCAAGTAGACAGTTTGTTTTGCATAGGTTTTTGACCATTCTGAGTTGATTTCTGCAAGACCTTTTTGCGGGGCTGGCGTGTCATTTAATTATAATATCTTGTGGCAACATACAAGTTAAGAAATCTTCGGTTTTATAACTAGAAACATTTAACCTAGAAATGTTTTTAACAAAAAAACTTTGTTAGCAAAATTATGTACTGTACAAGTATTTGGTTTCGAAATAAGATCAATTAAGTCTTGCTCTTCTTTATACACAGATTTGAAAGGTCAGTCAGTTTTTCTACTAATTCTGAGCTAGATTATAAAAAGGTAATATCTTAAATCATTTATCATGTGCAGGAACCAGGTCGACATCTGACATCAGGGACATATCCAGTTCATTATGTTGCTATGGATCCTTACAGAAATCGGGCCAAGTGTTCTTTTACCGTCACAGTTCAACGTAAGTACATTAGGTTGTAGGGGTGTCTTGGTTAAGCTTTCCAATTAGGTTTTACAGTCTTATAATTATGTAACTGTAAAAGCTAGTGTAAAATAAATTAAATTTTTTGGTGTTTTTCAATATAGTAGTTTTTAATTTTATTCTAAATATTATTGGACATATTAGATTTCATATGTAATAAGTTTGATGCTTACATAAACATTTTTTAATTATATTTTTATTGTACCAAGTAATAATTGCATATATGCCTGACTGAATGATAATTTACATCTTTAGTGGAAAAGATAACCTGCTCCAGATTTTATGCTTGCATGTGTAGTCTGACTCAGCCTCCAGGCCACACATTGTGCCCCATGCCCACCAGCTCAACCGTTGGGTGTTGTGACCATTGCCCGCACCCCACTTTTGCCCAAATGCTCACTGCCACCTCTACCACCAACTGCCACCTACATGACCAGTATGGCACCATTATGCAGCTACCACCACATGAATTAGCTGAGTTCTTGATGAAAATGTAGTTTAATGCAACATTAACATTCTTCCACATTTTACTATATTCCAATGTAGGAGACCTTTCTATTATTTTCTTATACTTTTTGTACAGTATTTAATTATTTCTTTCCTATAATTACTTCACAGAATTTCTTTACTGTAGTTTATTTCACATTCATATGGTATACAGTAAAGTATATAGTAACTCTTCTTTTACATTGTGCATCCCATTCAAATGCTCCTTCCTCCACCTCTCTTATCAATGTCATAGACATGGTGTAGTGTCATCTGATAGCTCTGTCTGTTTCTTTTGTTATTTACAGTTTTAGTGAACCCCTTTTGTGACTGATTGACTGACTGACTAACCGATCCATTTAGGGAATCTCTCATCCACTTGGTTTGCCCACTCCCATTACCTCTTTTATTTACCATTGTTAACAATTACTCTATTGTACAACCTTTTCATGCCTTCACACACTGTACTTTATGCTCCCCAAATTATTCTTCCTTAAAAAGTTTTGTGTACTTTTCCTTCATTTATTGTTCTATTTTTCATTAATATAGTGTATCTTGTTCTTTTGGAGTTTGTGGCTTACATAGGATACCATTTTTAATAGATTGTATATTGTACTATATATAGTATACAGTATGTTTCTTTGTTTTAAAAATTTCAACAGTAATTTTGACCATTATTGTAGTTTACAAAGATCACTGACATGGACCACTCAGTTGTCTAGACTCTGTCCTGCTTAGCATCCAAAAGATTTTAAAATACTGTAAATTGTATGTACATTTTTAACATAGACACAGATTTCCTTTCCTACCTCTCATACCTGCATCTCATTACCTGTCAGTGCAGTAAAATACCTCTTGCAGTACTGTACTGACCAATAAATATACCATTAACCTGCAAACCAGTTGTACAGAAACCTAATTTTGCGCTGATAACTAAATTTACAAATACTGTACAGAATTTAAATATATCGGCGAAATACTTTTGTATCATTTTCTTACAAATACCATTTTATGGCCAATGGATCATAAATTAAGTGACCTGTGAGATTCCTTTATTCAGATCACACTCTGGCAAAGTCTCTTGTTCAGGTGGCTGATGCTTTTTATGGTAGGGACACTGTCTTAAACAGATCAGTGCTAAAGCTGCAAAACAGCTCCTCACCAGCAAGTCAGTGGTTAACACTGGGTGTCGTGAACTTCAACGATGATCCAGTAGGGCTTAAAAAGGCATGAAAGTCTAAAGGCCATCAAGATTATTTTGTGTGCCAGTTCATTTGACTTGAACTCTTTGTTGTAAACGTGGATCTGAAGTTAAATCCTCACAAGTTGTGCCTTATTCTCCAGTATTTGTGATGGATTTTTTTTAAGGGAGGCATTCCTTACCCTTTGTCTTTTTACTCACTAAGATAGTGGTGTTTGTCCCAATGTCATTTGTTAGTTTAGTCTGTTCTGAGTTAATTTTTTTCTTGTTTGTGTTTTTTTTTCTTCTTCTTTTCAGTGACATTAATGGGTACCTGATGAGGAGCAAGTAGTGAGAGTGGTACTGTATCTTTTGCAGTTTTACACACCCTGTGGTAGTTCAAGCAAAATTTTAGGACAAAAAATCGTAAAATTTATATGAATCAATCGTAGGTTTACTGACTGAGCAGTTCCTTCAACACACACCTCTAACTCTTATGTTCCTTATACTTCATCATTTAGAGGAAATCCTCAACAAACATTTTGTCTAGTATCAGTTGGACTTCCTATACATACACTCCCTGGGTTACTGATGGGTTCCGTTCCTGAAGACTATCCATAAGCAGAATTATCCATAAACCGGAAGTGACCCTTCCTTAGGTAATCACTGAAAACGTAGTTCACATAATGTACTGTATATAGTATTAACAATTGCTATACCTACACGATACAATACAGTACATTTGTATTAATTAAAAAGAAGCATCGGAAAGAAAAACAAGTACACAAGTACTGTACAATGAAGTACAGTAGTAACTACAAAACTAGTGTATATAATAATTCCATTTACCTTTAATCCTGGTGCTGATCTGCTCATCAACACAGTAAGTAAGTTTTCCATATATATATATATATATATATATATATATATATATATATATATATATATATATATATATATATATATATATATATATATATATATATATCAGCATATATATATATATATATGCTGATAACCACAAGGATAGAAGAAAACACGAAGTTCCCAAGCGCTTTCGTGTAATTCACATCTGTACTCACCCCTGAAGATGTGAATTACACGAAAGCGCTTGGGAACTTCGTGTTTTCTTCTTTCCTTGTGGTTATCAGCATATACCTAGATCACGCGCACCTACAGTGATTTACTTGCATATATGTATATATATATATATATATAATCAACGACCTCACCAGCAAGGAATCGAACCCTCGACCTACTGGGTGGCCCTAGGGAACGCTTACCGGTAAGCGTTCCCTAGGGCCACCCAGTAGGTCGAGGGTTCGATTCCTTGCTGGTGAGGTCGTTGATTATATGTTCAAAGTCCGCGTGTTAAATGGACTAAAAATGAAGTGTATATATATATATATATATATATATATATATATATATATATATATATATATATATATATATATACACCTAGACCCCGACATACGACGGGGTTAGGGACCCAAATCCAGGTCGTAAGTTCGACATAGATATAAAAAAAAAAAAAAAAAAAAAAAAAATTTTTTTTTTTTTTTTTTTTTTTTTTTTTTTTTTTTTTTAATAAAAAATCTACAATGAAATGCAGTACAGTAAAAGTAATGAATAATGATGAATGGATACAGTACAGTGAAAGTAATAAATAATAAGGAATGGATACAGTGTGACTGAGCACTTAACCTTTAATGTAGTCAGCTGAATGCACATGGGGCCCCCATAATTTTCTAATTATACATGGAGACTACATTAACTGGAAACGTTTCGGTATAGAAAATGCGTGTGTCATTTAAAAAAAAATTTTTTTTTTTTTTTTTTTTTTTTTTTTTTTTTTTTTTATCTATATCTGAGGCGGTCGTAAATCCCGACGGTCGTAAGTCCACGTAGTCGTAAGTCGGGGTCTAGGTGTATATATATATATATATATATATATATATATATATATATATATATACAGGTAGTCGTCGACTTACGACCTAGATTGGTTACGGCCGCCCGGTCGTAAGTTGATCTGGTCGTAAGTCGGCCTATGTTATAATTACCTTACGTATATTATAATGTGTAATGATAATATAATCATCTTTAAGTCATATTTTATCAACATTTTCTTTGTTCATTATTGTTACGGTCGTCAGGTTTAAGTAAATCACTGCATACTACAGTACAATTGGTTTATTATTTACACAACATACAAAAAAAAAAAATACAGGTGCAAAACATATAAAACATTTTAGTTGCAAAACATACAAACACATACAAACATACAAAAAACATCTTATTGGCCGCTGGTGCTTGGCTGTGGATCGTCGATGTCGTCAGCTGGGGCAGCCTTTGGGGTAGCCGGAGGAGTTGTTTTTTTCATGAACATGGTGAGCTTTGTCTGAATTGTTCGTTTCTTCTTCTCCTCGTAAATTTCTTGATACGGACGAAACGAATTGCGTGCCATCCGCTCAATCCTTGCAAATCGTTCGATGTTTGGGTCCATTCCTTCAAAATGGACAAGAAGTTTATTCAGTAGAGATAAACCTTCTGATAATCCCTTAGTGGCAGGTTGAGGAGTAGATGAAGACAGTTTCCTCTTGGTAGACATCTTGGGGGAGTGGTGGTTCAAGAAAAATTTCCAAGACAAAAGAAAGGCACAAGGCAAACAGACACGGAGGGAAGTGTGCTGTACCAGCGAGCGTGTTTGTAATTGAGCGCGGGGATGCGCGCGGCTCCAGCTCCCGGCAGCGCCAGGAGGCTGGGGCTAAAACTGTCGTACCGAAGGTCGTAAAGTCGAACAGACGTAAGTCGCATAGGTCGTAAGTCGACGACTACCTGTATATATATATATGCGTGGGTGCAAGAGCGACTGGAATTAGTGACAGTATTGGGACCGAGTATGTTTGGCGGTATACTGCACCAGCCCAGGATTTAACTGCCATGCAGCACTTTTAAATGAGGCGAGTTGCCACTTTTACGAGTATTTTTTGTTTTCTCAGAAATATATTTATCGATTGAATGGTTAACTTTACTAGCTATGATACTCAGCGTAGCATCTGCGTTCTTATTCCTCAGTAAGTCAGGTCAGTGTATACTCCATATCACTTCCTTCATCCCGTTGTAATTTCCTTAGTAATATTTGAACCTGGACCTGGTTTTGTCATCAACCAAGTACAGGGGGGACCCCCAAGTTTGCAGATTTTTACGTCGCGCTTCTTGGTTATTCGCGGATGACACCCTGGATGTACCCAAGAATGTCTGTGGGTAGTTTTAAAGTTGCCGGCATTTTCGCGGCTTGGACAGGGAGCCATTCGTACTTTTCATTAATAGTGAGGGTTTTATGTTGCTGTTTATGGACCGGTTTAATGTTTTTGCTGTATGATATTGGGATTTTCTTGTCATTTTTCCCATATGTTCTTTTATTCGCAATTTGAAAATTCACTTAGCGAATAGTTTTCAGGAACCTAAACTATTTGTACGGTGAGGGATACCTGTATGAAGTACTATACAGTATAGGTAAAAAAGGACCTCACTATCCTTAGCCATGGTGAGACAAAGGGTGTGGCCAACTATCTGCTGTTCTGCCAGAGGAATTTGTTAATGTTTGGAATCTTTTTATTGTACATTTGTATATACAGTACAGTATTTCTTTAATGGAAGTGGTAATATTTTAGAATTGGAATCCAGATTTGAGTGATTTTGTTAAAGTGATTTAGTAGTATAAACTTGAAATTTCAAATAAAAATCTTGCAAGTTGTCTGAGATTTTCATATACTCAGAGAATG
Source organism: Homarus gammarus (assembly GCA_958450375.1). NCBI lineage: Eukaryota > Metazoa > Arthropoda > Malacostraca > Decapoda > Nephropidae > Homarus > Homarus gammarus. Next base: position 1,756,198 of record CAUDMG010001871.1, read on the forward strand.
GATAAGCAGAAGTGTACTGTATTATACATATTTAGTTATTTGATAAGACATGGTCATATGCCTCAGATTTAATGAACTGTAGACTGATGAAAAGCTGTGAGAATAAACGTGAGGCAAATAATCAAGAGGTTCTACTAAAGGAAACTTGCACAGGATTTTATGATATGTATTTAATTTTGGGTTGAAAAGGTAAGAGGATGATGGGCTTGATTTCATTGACTCTCTTCACAAGGATATATCAGTTGTAAAGAGAAAGGGAACTAGTGGAACATGATAGGTAAGGGAGGTAGAAGGAAGTGAGACACTATTGTTCTTAAACCAGCTTATCTATTTAACATGTCGCGTGCAACAACATTTACATTTAATGACACATTATACTTACATTACTGTACCTTAATATGTAAAATAAGATTTTTTAATAAAATCTGTAATATAGTTTCTTATAGAAGGATTTTCCTAATCACTTTTATATTATTGCTGAAACTACTCAAGTTATAAGTACAGTACTGTACTGTAGTTATAACTTATCTATAAAGGTTAAAATCCTCTTTCTCGCTAGCCATTACTCAGGAAGTAGATAGTATAATCATACATTATATACTTAGCTGCAGAAATATGTGGTACCAATTTTTAAACTATGATCTAAACCAACATGGTGGGCTGTAAACACACAGCAGCCCTGATGGTTGGAGGTGTGAGGTGCAGTGAGCCCGGGCTGTTGGTGGGCGGGCTGTGGGTGTGTACTAAGTTGGCGTGGGGTCAGATGTGTCGGCCTGAGTGCCGACCAGGCTACATCATGATCAAGGACCCCCCTTCTCCACTTTACATATGCGGTACTTCAAATGGTCGATGGTACCCTAGCTCGGAGCTCCCAGTCTGCACACGTAAGTATCTTTTAAAGGGTACTTCCTTACTGTATTTTGTCTTTGTATCCTAAATACGTACTGTATAGAAATAGTGTCTCTCTCTTTAGTCATTTTCCAGTCACTAATAAGAGATATACAGTATATCCACCTTTAGTAGACCCCCATTTAAACATGAGGTTGTGTCTGTAAGGAGTTCCTGTAAACACAAAATTGTTTATATGTGAATATGTTAACTAACAGAGAAAATTTGGTTGTTTCATACCCCTCCACAACTATCCATTGCTGAAATTTTAACCTTCTCTGAAACTTATTACAGCCTTCACATACTAAAGCTAAGTTAAACATGAACAGTCTTTACTAGTCAACAGGTTGTTTACTTATTGGATTTTAGATACCCTTTTTCCCAGTAGGGCTCACCATCATAAATGTCTGTCAGCATCCCACCACCACACATTTTCTTTACTCCTTACGCTTTCCAGTTTTCTTTTTCAGAGTGTGTTCTCAGTGTTGTTTATTTTAAATTTATAATGTAAAAGATTGCAAGGAAAGTAAAATATTATTAAACACACATCCACACAAAATCTTGTACAGTTGCCTACACTTCCACTTCGTACAGTTATTGTTGCCAATCCTCTCTCTCCATTATGTGTTCACCCAAGGAGCATCACAGCATAATTCTGAATCTCTCACAAGTGAGGGGGAGAGAGGGTCCAGGGGATGGTGGAATACAGGGGTTGAGGAGGGTTAGGGTATGGGGGTAAGAGGGATGGAGGGCTTTTGCAGCTACTATCAGTTCACACATCATGGAGAGAGGGGATTGGCAACAACTGTACCAAGTGGAAGTGTGGGCAATTTTACATGAGCCTCTCGTGTGTTGTTCTTTCCTCTTAAAACCTTCAAAGTCACGAACTCCTCTTCAACTTTCCCATAGTTCATACTACTGTGTATTAAAAAAAAAGTGATATTTTTAAAATATATGTGGTAAACAGCTGAAAATGGGGAAAATTTATGAAACAAAAGTGTAATGTCATGCTCTTAAAAGCTCTTCGTTATTTGCTGTTTACTCCACAAGGTATTATTATCAATACAGTAGTAGTAGTAATAATACAGGTTGCACTTCAATATATCAAAAAAATCAGTTATCCCAAAACTTCGAAAATCCCTTCATGCTCTTATTAGTTCGCTGAGCTGCCTAGCGATGACATTGTAGCAAGACTCAGCTGTCTGCAGAGGTACACAAACAAAGCCTTCTTCACTGTGCATGCACAGCCATTCACTTACAAATGTTTAATTGTAGGTACATAAATAAATAACTGTGCTGTATACTTGTTTTTGTATTATTATTAACTTTAGTTGATATTTTATGTTGCTTAGTTTAATATCAGTTATACATATTATACACTACAGTAGCTTAAAATTAACACACAGTATAGTAATTAATTCGTGCTTAGTGAAATACTTTATTATGGATTTTTCTAATGACCTACTGTTAACTAAAAAATTCAGTTACAGTATCTGAAATGGCCTTGGTCCCAAGCATTTCAGATTTTTTTTAAGTGCAACCTGTAGTAACAGTAGTAGTACTGTACCAGTGTGACCCAATTTGATCACACCAGTCTTGCCACCATTGTTATCTCTATATCACACCAGTATACAGCACCAGTTCTTATTTTTACTGCTCTGCTGTTATCAGTGTATGTCACTGGACATACATTGGTGATATACTGTAGAGATAACACTGCTTCAGTGGTGGCAAGCTGATGTGATCAAACTGGCTCACACTGGTACATTAGTTGCAGCTTTAGCATTAACTTTATTATTATTATTACTGTATTATTATTACATAGGATATACAGTAATACATATGGCATATAAACTTAAAAGAGTTACCTGTTTAAAACTGCTGAAATGCAAAACTAAATATAAAATATATACATATAGATGAAGTTATACTATACTTAAAAGATTAAGAAAACATTGTTTTTGTTCAATCCAGAATGCGACGTCTTGCTTTGTACCTGCATATGTAAATGCCTTGCATAACTAACTCGCCAGGCTTTTTTGTATGCTGGAGTAGGCCAGCCAAATAGGTGTAATGTTTCAGGGTAAATGAATGGGTACTGTAGATTTTCCTGGGCTTTCTTTTGATGATGAGTTTTAAAATGGTGTTTGTTAAGTGATAGTGTGGTGTTCGTGGTGGGTCTGGTTCTACTGCATAAAAAATAGTGTAGGTAGCTTTGAGACCAGTCCTCTGCAGCTACAAGGGGCAAACCATTAATGTTTCTATTTTTGCCTGTATCATTCAAGTGAGGCTGTTGGGTTTTCCTTTGTCTTATTTCCATAAAACTTGGAGAATTTTATATTATTATTATTATTATCATCAGCTGTACAGGGTATATAAAACATTACAGTATTTATGTGCTAAGTCGCTGGGAAGCAAAACAAAAATGAATACCATATAGTGTATTGAGGGATGCACAGTGTATATGCATTGAAACATATTCATGTAAGATTAATGGCATTTTTTGTATTGATTTGTGGTAAATAAGCAATACTGTACAAATGTTTGTTAACTTTAGGCATCTGTGATATTAACATTTCAACATCTCTCTCCCCAGCCACCATTCCAGTCCAGCCAAGTTATGGCTGTTTGCCCGGGTTTGAATGGAGGGAAACCCATTCTCATGTATGCTGTGAGTACTGAGTATTCTCATTCATATTTTTTAAGGGAGCTGCTTAATGTCTGTGAAATGGAAGAAAGTATTTTGACACGTTAAGAGGGTGGCAGGTTAGTTACTGTGGGGAGAGGAGACTTTTTTTTTAATTAATTTCTCTTCTGTACACTGTCCAAAGCTTCAGTAATTTAAAAAAATAAAAGCATTTCATTTGTCCAGGAGTGGACAAAGTACAGACCAAGGTGATCAAAGAAGTAGCAAATGAAATATGTACACTCAGTAAAAAATCTACTGTACAAGCTGAGGCATTGAACAGCTTCTTTTCCTCGGTGTTCACAAGAGAGGATGCGATTAGCCTTCCTGCGTTTGAGGACAGACGGTTCGACACAGCAATGACCCACATTGTGTTCACAGAAGAGGGTATTAGAAATAATCTGTCAAAGCTAAAGGTCTATAAGAGTCCCGGCCCTGACATGGTGCATCCTAGAGTACTAAGAGAGTTGTGCAACGAGCTTGCTGATGCCCCTGAAGATCCTGTTTTGTAAATGCCTGGAGGAACAAAAGGTCCCCAGTGATTGGAAAGTGACTTATGTGAGTCCTATCTTCAAGAAGGGCTATCGTCACTCCATGAACAATTATAGACAGGTGATCCTGACCAGCATAGTATGTAAAGTACTTTGAGTATTATCAGAGATGCCGCGATGGAACATCTACTACGAAACAACCTTGTAAGGGATTGCCAACACGGTCTTATGCCAGGCCGCTCCTGTTTTTTCGCTATTTCCGACTTCGTGTGTTACAAAATCACGCCTAAATGCCCCAGTGATAGTTTTCTTGTGCTGCCCCTAAGAGGGCACATAAGTTTATGAGTTACTGTTACGCTTTATGTAATAAGGCTTAATAATAGTGGTGAATGACCAGCAAAGATTGGTAGACATGAACTTGCCTCACTTGACTGTCTTTACCATCCTCAACACAGATAAATAACAGTCTCAGTTTATGCTTACATTCCATATTTAATGCTTATTATACGTGGTTTATATGTTCGTTTTATTTTCTTGCTTAACAGTGTACACAACAGTGATAATATCATCTACTCTTGATATATTATATCAAGAGTAGATGGGAGTTTTTGGTAGGTGGCAGATCCCTAACCTCTCGAATTTGTTATATTCTTATGGGATTAATTGCCTCAATAACCGTTGCTTCACTAACCAATGACTTTGTTTAACGTCCACTTATGCGTCGGTTATCGAAGTATACCTGTATATAAATCTAGGGAGAACACTAGCGTCTACCGCACATAACGCAAGACAAGTGAACTACAGGGTGTATCAGACATACAGGCAGCCATGCTTGAATTTTAACCCCTCAAAAATATTATGTGTATATAATTCGACCCTCTACTTTTTGCATTAAAATTTGATAATAAAAACTTGAATTATACCTGAGTACAGTATACTGTATATGGTATTAGTTTAGTTCTATGCAAATGTATTGGACAAAATATAGCGTGTTATACTGTGCTGTATTTATGTTGTGGTCTTTGATAGCAGTGACATTACTGAACTGTATTTTTTATTATAATGTTATGCATAAGATAAGGTTTTAATATGTAAATATAGTAAACTCCCATTAGTTGTAATCATTCTTTTCTTCAGTAAATCTGTGGAGTATTAGTAAAACAAATGGTATGATTTTCAGCATAAGGGTGTTAAATTGGAAGAAATAAGGTGGGAGAGGGAAGAAATGAGCAGTGACGCAGTCACTTGTGTATGAACCTTGGCCCAGTTTAAACAAAATTTGGCTGATAAAAAGCAAATTGCAGAGATGTGAATTTGGTTCTTATGAAGTGATATAAATGAAGGTAACCCATGTGTGTGTTTCTGTTATGTAAAAATTATGTTGTAAAGCAACCATGTTTTTACTTCAACAGTGGCGTGTACCCCAGGGATGTACCGTAGTGAGCAGCAACGGCAATGTTCGCCATGCCCAGTGGGAACATACTCTTACAAATACTCAAGGTAAAGAGCACACCTTATTTATGGATACTGCCTACTCCATAAGTATTTGTAATTTAGGTGTCTATTATTCAAATTATTGTATATACTGTAGTCATATATCTTTAATATTAGCAGAAAGTAGTTGGCAGCTATCAAACAGGGAGGTACTACAGGATGTACCTCTGTAGTCCGGCATTCTGTGGTCCGGAAACTCCCGTGGTCCGGAACGATTTTAGTTTGTCCAATAGGTAGATAGGCAGCTTTTTTTTTTTTTTTTTTTTTTTTTTTTTTACACTTATCTGAATTATTATTATAATTACAGGGGTATTAAATTTTTGCCCCTCAGGCCCCAATGTGGGTCAGTGACCTATGCCCGGGTGGGCTAGCCCCCCTTAAAAAAAAACAGCAAAGCCGCGGGAAATTAAGGTTTGTTTACATCCGGCAGTTCGGCTGCTCTTTCTCTCTCTCTCTGCTTGTCTATACAGAGTACAACATTTAACCATTCAATATATATGAACTGTAAATAAGTGTTGCTTTCATATTCTTATGTAGAGTAATGACGATATGTTTTCACATGTGCGCACTTACATACGCGCAGTTTCACTTTTTTTTTTTACCATTAATGGTTTGCTACTTATATTTATCCATTTATTAACATTAACATAACAGGTACTTCAAACAACCATATTAATTTTTTTACATTAATTTTGCTACAGCTACAATCAGGGTCTTATTTTCTTCAGTCTTATATGTAGAACCAATCAGTCACTGGTTTTGTAAGCTTTAACAAAAACAATGCCAGCAGCCGTCTCGTCTCCTCGTGTGTTTTAATATTCCACGTATTATTAATAAATTGTATTGTTAATTTTGCACACACAAACATTAATTCAATAAAAACAAATAAAGAAACATTAATTAAAATATATATGAACAGTAAATAAGTGTTGCTTTCATATTCTTATGTAAAGTAATGACGATATGTTTTCACGTGTGCGCATGCGCACTTACATACGCGATCTCTCTTTTTTCTTTACCATTATCGTTAGCTACTTCTATTGTTCCATTTATTAACATTAAATAACTTTACTTAAAACAACCATATTAATTTTACTACAGCTACAACCAGGGTCTTATTTTCTTTAGTTTTATACGTAGAACCAGTCAGTCACTGGTTTTGTAATCAATGAAAACAATGCTGTTTCATTTCCTCGTGTTTTAATATTCTACGTATTATTAATGAATTGTATTGCTCATTTTGCACACACAAATATTAATTCAATCAAAAAGACTTTCATTAATAAACAATAATGAATCTTTTGTACATAAGAGAAATGACGCTGTTTACACAATTGTGCACGTCGTCTGAACGTTGGTGGGCCGTTCAAACCCGTTGAAATTCGAATTTCCGCCGTCAAAATTTTTAAATGTATTTTTTTGTGTGTGTGTTCAACTAGAAAACGTTGAATTAAAAACTCGCGAAATTTGAGAAGCTACTGTACGACATTTAACCCTTCAATATGTCTTCAAAGAGACCATGAAGCAGAGAAGGTGGTGCTAGTGCTTCCAAGCATAAGTACAAGTCACTATCTATCCAGGAAAAGGGTGAATTTCTATGGTCCGGAAATTTCCATGGTCCGGCACCGGTAAGGTCCCGAGGTTGCCGGACTAGAGAGGTACAACCTGTACCACCCTGCTGCCATATGGCCTCACAAATATTGTGACCAAGTCCCAGGTTGCTGATCTGACTTTCTGCCTCATTTACACACAATGCAGGGTCTCAGTTGTTTTTCTTACTATTGACAACACAACACAACATACATACTGTACAGTATATCGTTTCTTACTCTTGACTTTTTTTCATTTTGTATTTATTTATGGTTCTATATTTATTTATTTTTGTATTAATTAGTATTATTACTTTTATTGTTAGTAGTATTAGTTGTATATTTTCACCCCCAGGCCCTGATATGGATCTGTGCCTGGGTGGGCTAATCTCCGTAAAAAGAAGATAAAAAAATCCGTTTTGTGGAAGTACATTGGATCGGTACATGTTGAATGACAGTTGCTGTTTTAGTGGTTTTAATGGTTGCCTGTCAATTTTTGTTCTTGTTCTGGCATTATTCCACCTAGACCATTGTATTTGTGGAATGTGGACCTAGTGGATTCTCTTCTATTTTTGGTGAATTCAAATTTTGCTACCCATCATGGTACAGTATATACTGTACGTGGATCATGACTTAGAGACATTTTAACCAGATTCTTCTCCATGGCAACATATTATTCTTAAATATAATTATTAGGGCTCTAGATACTGGCAGTTCTTTTTCCCTGTAGGTTTCTGAATGAAATTGAAGAATGGTATACAGTAGTAATGGAGTCATGAAATCAAGACTTTCTGAGATTAAAAAATTGCATAAAAAGGTCAGCTTTCCCAGGGATGCATGCCTGTCTAATCCTTGGAGCTTTTGGTAACAAGAGTCACCTGACTAGAGAAATCACACTAAGAGTGGGGGATTAATCCTGAAAGTCCATTTTCTAGTTTTGTCAATACAGTGGCCAGGTGGCTTGGATATCCTCCTTCTTCCTGATTCATGCTTACTCAGCTGGAACTGAATTCAAAGCAGTAGATTCAACTGAAACCTAAGAGGGCAGACTTCTGGATCTAAACCATCCCCTTCCTTATAAGGGCACCCTCCACACCTGATCTCCCTGAATTGAGATGGTGGATGTAACATGGAGTGTTGGGTTACTGTCTTTTTGAAAATACAGTATATTAATAAATCAATGTACTGCCACAGAAGGGTGCTGGTCAAACAACCAAACCACCTAGTTCTGCACAACAAGCAATGTAATATGAGCTGCCTGGGTACAGTCATGCTAGAAAATGGAATTCGTGAATGAATCCCACTTTTACAACCAAACATGGATTGGGTGACTTTGGTCTCTCCCTCCTCCCTTTGGAATAAAGAGGTAATTTGGAACTGAAGTCTGTTTTGTCTCCAATGCCAAATTAGAATTACAGAATGCATGCGTGTTAGTTGGTGGCAAAGACACTTTTTGGGAATTAAGGTTTGTTGAGAAAGACTGAATATTTTTCAGATTATTTCTGAAATGTAGCCTCAGTCATATCGTTAGGGGTCCTGGGAGCCCTGGCTTATCAAACTGATTCATACTCTAGTATAAAATAGGATTTTAGGATCATTGTTCACTTTTTTTAGTGTTCAAACTAAGTGTTTTTCCATGTAGTAAATGGTGTGAACAGTGTGGTGATGGGGGTACGACAGCCGAACCCGGGACCAACTCGCGCTCCCTCTGTCTTTACCCCGTTGGCCGTGCAACAAAATCAACATCAACATTCTTCACACAGGTAAGTATTTTATTTAGCTTTGGTTTTCTTTCAGATATTTAAATTCTTCTTAACTAAATGTGCCAAATAAATCTTAATAATGTGCTACTAAAATCTAAATTTGACCTATTATATTAGTACCTGTACTACACCTGGCATGTCATTTAAATGTTTGTGTAGCCTGTACAGTTTAAATAAATTCTTACTGTATGACTTCAGGGTCACATAAATATCAATTGCTTTTTGATCTGTGGCTAGGCAGTTAACAGGTAGTTATAGTTCAGAAGAAAAAGAAAGTACAGTAGAAAGAGCATCAGAGTGACTGAGGTGAAGAAGTGAGTACTGTACAATATTTACATTAAAAGCTAGGTCATTACCCAACATTCTGCAGTACTATATATGAACTTGTGTGCAATAGTTGAAATATTTATACACCTTTATTCTGGTACTGAGGACTGGAGTATATCTCTGTGTGAGACAGAGTTATTTATGCTTATCTCCCCTATTTTGTGACAACTCATTAAGTCTACCAAGGTTCCTTTTCATGCTTATTTCTAACCAGCCTGAGCTGATCACCAAATCACTGATGCAAAAGAGATTAAAGATATTACTGGTACTTAATATGTATAGTCGCCCATATCTCCACCTGTTACAGTGGATGGCACATTTTGTGAGATGTGGCAGATCTGTGTTTGTTTACATCATAGTAAAACTCCCGGAATGGCCCTAAAGGACCTCACAAGAGTAGCCAGGCTAACGGTGCTAAATAAGCACTTCAGTTCTATCTCTAACCATTTCTAGCATGGTTATAGTTTTAATACAGGTTACAAAATAGAATGTTATTGGCTTTTATCTGTTATGTGCTGAGATAGTTTGGGGATGTGGAGAGAATGGGGGAGACCAGTTGGCTTAAGAGGTGCACAAGTCTAAATGTGGAGGGGAGGAGAGCCAGGGGTAAGCCAAGAATTCCATGGGTGGAGAGATATTTTGTCAGATTTAAAAACCTGACAAATGAGACGCAGTAAGAGACTGCACTGCATGGAGCACTGTTATCAGATAAATCATGGCTAACCCATGCAAGTGTGGAAAATGCCTATACAACATTGATGATGAAGAAGTGTGACTCATTTTTAAATTTCTCTCTCTATGATGCCTAAGTTAACATCTCAGGACACATGGTCACAAGTCATGAGCTGCCTTGATTTAGACTCTTCCATAAAAATGGGATTTCAGCATCTGTTAATTTTTTGTATACAGTATTTGTAAATTTTTTTAGATAACTATTTACTACTTCTTATGTATCTAATAATATTTATTTTTGATGATGCTTATCTGATCAAATTAGACTTATTTTACAATCCTCATAGTAGTATTTTGGATGTTTCTTTCAATTTTCAAGTCCCATTAACTATTCTGTGATTGCTGTTGTCACCCTTCAATTTCTTTAATTACTCTACAATGAATTTTTTACATAGATTGCACAACGAAAGAAAGCATGGAAATCGCGGGAAACATTTTCGTGGACGGTAGGTTACTTTGATAATGGTATTTGTCCATTCTCTGTACTGGATATTGTTTTGTCCATTCTCTGTATATAGTGTCTGGTCCTTTCTGTATACTGTATATAGTGCTTTGTCCTTTCTTTGTATAAGGTGTTTTGTCCTTTCTCTGTATAAAATACGTACTGTATAGGGTTTTGTCTTATCTCTCTATACAGTAAGGTGTTTGGTCATTTCTCTGCATACTGTATAGTACTGTATTTGTTTTTTCTCTGTATATAGTGTTTTGTCCCTACTCTGTATATAGTGTTTTGTCCCTACTCTGTATGTGGTGCTTTGTCCCTACTCTGTATATAGTGTTTTGTCCCTACTCTGTATGTAGTGTTTTGTCCCTACTCTGTATGTAGTGTTTTGTCCCTACTCTGTATATAGTGTTTTGTCCCTACTCTGTATATAGTGTTTTGTCCCTACTCTGTATGTAGTGTTTTGTCCCTACTCTAAGTAAAGTTTTGTTGTTTCTCCATGTACAGTACTTTCTGTGCGTGCTGTGTCTCCTGATGAGTTATAACTGCAGGAAAAAATGAAAAAGAGAAATAAGGAAAATTGCCAAAATTACCTATATCCTCATGTCAGCAGTGAGAGTATGTATGGTACTACAATATTTAAATTTATGTTAGCAAGGTGTTAAATGATAGTAAAACATACTTTGCTAACTATAAAATTAATGCAGTAGGGGAAATTAAAATGCAAGGGAAATTTTTAACAAAAATAAGGATTAAAGCATTTAACTGTTGATGTTTGTGATCACATACCCTGTTTAATTTCTTTTCATCATCTCCTTGTAAAATATTAAAAGATAGACAGGGCCAAACTTCATTACCATAGGGACACTATCAATAAATAATATCTTTATTAAGATTTACGTAATCAGGGGTTGGTGATATTGCCATTCTGAGAAGCAGTTTCATCTTTAGTCATGATAATAGTTTAGTTACTGCCAAGAAGTAACTACTACAGTAATATCTCCATTAGCCGTAATCCCTCAAACCCAGAACTCTCCTATAGCCGGAATTGAAATTTTCCGAGGGGCACATTTTCTGGAAAATTAAAAAAAAAAAATTTCCGATACCCGGAAAATTCCGGGAATGGGGTTTTTTCCAGGTTTGAGAGATAAAAGTTAGGCGCGTTTTCTGGAAATTCCGAGAAAAACTTTCCGTTACCCGGAAAATTCTGGGGTTGAGGGATATTTTTCCGGGGTCGAGAGATGATGAAATGGGCAATTTCTGGAACTTCTGAGAACATTTTTCCATTAACCGGAAAATTCCTGGGATGAGGAATTTTTTCCGGCTTTGAGAGAGTCGTCTCGTTACCCGGAAATCTCTCATTCCTGGAAGTGCTCTGCACCAATTGTTCTAGCTAATGGGGATATCACTGTACAGGGATATATAATTTTCTCTATGGTCAAAAGGAATGTGTATGTACTGGTAAATAAAATAATAAAATCGCTCTTTTCCATTTCAACAGATTCAGAGAATGTTGAAAATAAAAATAGACATGTTGCAGTAGCCAAAAATTGCCTTTGTGATACTGAAGAGCATGAGACCTAGGAATGATTAATTAATGTACAAATACTTAATGCCAAAGATCTCTCCGTTTCATTTTTTATTAAGAAGTTTTGATAGCTTGCATATCTGCTGCTTCACATTGACTTTTGTGTAATTAATTGTAAGCTGTTGGGTAGTTTATACAGCATAGAAATTTTTTGAATGATCCTTAATTGATTTTCTTAAGTCTTTCACCTTTCCTAATGACATAATTATGAACCAAAACACCAACTGCTTTTAACCCATTCTTTCCTAGAAAGCTTCCTGTGCATAGTGCCAAAGTGACGCCTGCCATTACATACGTCTATTGGCCACCGTCCATATACTGTATGTAAGGTGCTGTATCAATCAATCAATCAGAGTACAGTACTGTCTTCATATCTGAAGGTCGCTGAATGGCAACGGCAATTTTCATGGGTTTTTATGGCACCTTACACAATTTTTTCCCTCCTAAAAACTCATGCACATGACGTACTAGTAGCTTTATCTTGTTATATACTGTATGTGTTGGAGTTTCAGAACTTCCATCAAAATTTCATATGCACCCATTGTTCACTGTTAATCCATGATGAGAAGTCTTTATCACCTTCTTGGGATTCTCTACTGAACTAAGACAGGCTCTAACTTGTCCTGTCACACTTTTTCTTCTAACAGTAACAAATTTTCAGTTACGGACCTAGTCTCGTTGCATTTTGAACAACTATCTTAAAATATTTTCTAGATCACTGATTGGTATCTATAAGAAAAACACCCAGATTACATGAAGTGCATTAAGGACAGGTTAATTGTCCAGATAGTGTATTTTGCTTATACAAATAAATAAAATATGACGAAAGTATTGGGCTATTTATCCAATCGGACAATAATTATGAATTCCTTACTTCTCTCAAATCATCTGAAGCTGCTGGGTTATAAGCAGACTTATTGAATTCACCTTAGAAAGCTCTCAACTTCTAAACAGACTGTATTAAATGTATGTTTTTAATTAAATTATTCATACAATGATATTTTCTTAATTTGTCATTTAAAAAATAAAACAAGCATGAACTAGGTTTATGTGAGTGTCTGTAAACAAAACTTGATGTACGGTAGTAGCATTTGGATGTCCACAGGGGAAAAAAATATGATCTAATCTAGGAACTGAAAAATCTTCAAAACTGGTTCAGTCTTGATCCCAAGGTTTCCCGATTTGAGGGTCTACCGGTATATGTCACTCTAAAAATGCTAAACTTTCAAATGTACAGAGGATAACCTCTCCAAGCTCAGTGGTAGTGATATACTGTATACTTATCCAATCACAGCTAAAGCAGTACTGAAGAGATTGTGTTTTAACATCCATTTTAAACAAGGCAGCTAAAGAAGGTTTATTTACCATATTTGCCTAAAGGCCACCAACGAGAGGTGGCCTGTGACTGACGAAATTTTCAGTGAGTTTGAGGTAAATTTTCCTATTAACACATCATGTTTGAGACATATGGTTGATGATATTAACACATTAGCTGATATTAAAAGTTTTGGAGCTCTTCAGATGAAAGAGAATGTTTTCTATATACTCGTACAGTAGCACAATATTAAGGTTATACTATACCTGTACCAGAAAACCATTACTAAATAAAGGAAATTTTTTGATTGTTCTACATACAGTACCAGTATTATTTTTTAACAAAATTCAAAATGGTTTTGACAAAAGTTTATTTGTGTTAGTTAATTTCATTCAAATATTTTTGTTTACATATGAGAAATTTTCAAACCACATTTAACAATTTTTACACAAATTTTTGCGCACTTATAACTATTTACCATGTACAGCCTAGGTATGTATAAAGGCTGGGCTGTGTGCAATGGCAGGTGTTGATTTTGACCAGTATAGAAACAACTTGTTGGTACAGGTGATTTATTATTTGGAAATTTATCCTTTATATTATTAGACTTAACTGCTTACCTTGTACAGTATTACTAATTTTTGTACCTGTTCCTCCAGATCACCAATGTATTATACTGCATGACAGGATTTTCTTTTTTTAATACATTGCCTCTTGTTTGAGATGCGGTGATTAAGATAGATAAAATAATATTAACCCTTTCTTCTATCATCCACCTGAGAATAACAGTATACTTTTTCATTTACTAATCTTTCAGGTACCATTCTGTAGATAAGTTGGTAACACCTGAGTAAGCAAACCCTAACCTGGTACTCCTTTCAAATTTCCTTCTGGTTATATATACAGCACAGTATATAAACAAGTTCATGTTGTTCAATTTTAAGAGTTTTGCATAATTCTTTCAATATAATGCAAACATACATACTGTATCTTGTATTAGTACTCTGTACAGTAAATGTAATTTAAAGATTTTTTCAAATACAGTATCTGGTGCATTATTTCTAACAACTGCTGTAGTACATGTATTATTTTGTGAAGTACAGTACATTATTTAGTATTTTTCTCAGTACAGTACAGTATCTGCTTTTAATTTGCTTCCTTTTACATTATTTTTTTCAGTAATCCTGTACGAGGAGACATGGCTTCCAGTACCTATCAGGACAGAACACCCAGTAGAACATTGGGAAGTTTCTTTGAGCATTTCCCAGTCTCTGCTCTCCGCCCAGGAACCACATTAGCTATTGCTCATGCACATGCACGAGGTCCCAATGCTCATGCGCAAGCTCATGCACAGGCTAGATTTCATAACTTTGGATGATAAATTTATACCTGTATTTTAATATATTGATTTGGGTTGTAATCCTAGGAGGTTCAGATACTATTTTATGAATGTAAATATTAAGAAAATAGTAGTGATTTGAATTAATAGAAATTGAGAATGGGAAGATTTGCCATTCTCAATAAAAGCTGTTAACATTTTTATTTTTATATATATTTGTGAAAGATTCCTTTTTCATATAAGTTACTTGATTCCTTTCTGTAGTTTTAAAAGAATTGAGTAATTATAGTCATAGCTATAAGGTTTTGCTAACACTTGTGTTTCTTGTATCTAACACATGAATCAGAGAAGTTTGAATTTTGTATGGAAAGTCTTGGCGAGTTCTGTGCTGTGGCAAAACTGTGAATAAGTAATTTTTCTTGTTAACTCTTGTACATTTATGAAACTAGTTCCCTAAGTTATTTTAAAAGATAACAATTTCTTACACTGAAAGATACTACGCTACATGTTTTCTCAAGTGACTTCCTTACAATTCCTCTGTACTGTACTGTACTAAGATATTTGGCTCGATATCTGGGCCAGAGTTTGTTGCCCCTTTGGTGTGCAAGATAAAACGAGGTTTTAATGATGAAGTTTAGATTATGAAAAATTTCACTTGATGTATTACTTTAAAGTATATTTATCACAAGCATTTTTGCACAGGTTTCCAACCAAAAGATCGTTTTACACAAATTTAGTTTAGATGCAGGGAGTAAAAGCTCCCCCATCATAGTTCTTATGTTTAAGTTCCTCCTTCACATTCTCTATTTTACTGTAAAAGGACTCTCATTGGTTAGCCAATTAGACCTTGTAGTTCATCAGTGACTGCTAATATAACCCAGGCCCCAGGGTGTTATGTATGGTTTACTGGTCCCCCACACCTCAGTTACCCTCCCCTCCTGCCTCCGGGGGGCCACCTGCCACCCCCATCTCACTCCTCTGTCCTCAGTATTTATATATTTTCTCCATGAAATACAATATAATTAGACTAAATTCTACAAGTTTTAACACATGTACCTGCACCAATGCAATTTGTGGATCCACCTCTGGAATTAGTAAAAACAATCACAGACAACCATTTTATAGTGTTGTATGCAGTCATTAGTCCAAATAGCTGTTACGAATACAGTAGAACGTCGATTTAAAGCGATTCAATTTAAGATTATTGATTTAAAGCAACACCCACAATTAAGGACAATGTTTTAATTTAAAGTGAATCTTTCCTAGTTTGCGCAAGTCAATCTGGCGCATCATATTTAAAATTTTGCGCCTAATGTTTTCGGGGCATGCTACACTGTCCTAAGGGTAAAGCTGTACTGTACATGTACTCAAAATACTGTACTGTAATGTGCTAAATGATTACTAAAACTTTTGTCTAGTGCAAACTATAGCATGTTTATATTCAAATTAATCAATATCTTATAAGAATTATAGCAATGTAAATAATATTCTCCCTAAAGGACATAAATAAACAAATAATACTTCACGAGACCTTCCATGCCAACTGTCAAACATGTTACTGTCACTTCCCTCCCTCCCTCCCTCTCCCTCCCTCTCCCTCCATCTTCCGAGCCAGGGTTTGGTGTTTTAGGCTTAAAGTTTTTATCTTATATAATGTCACAGACTAAAGTTAGGAGAATATAATTTGTATTGCGTGAATCCTTGCAAGACAGCAAATAATTTGAATATAAATGTCATATAATTTGCACAAGAGATAAAAATTTTTGCTCTCTGTAATAAACTTCTTAAAATTAGAAATAAAATTTGTATGTCTAATGCAAGCTATAGCATGTTTATATTCAAATTTATCACTATCTTATAAGAATTCCAGCAATGTTAATTATATTTTCCCATGTCAGTTCAGTGACATTTTATAAGATAAAAACTTAGTTACTCTTAAGGACAGATAAATAAATAAGCACTAGACCTTGGCATCAACTGTCAAACATATCACCTCACCCCCCCCCCCCTCACCCCATCATCCCAGCCAGTAAACAGACCATTTTGCATCCCTTAATTTTAGCTGTGTTGATTTATGAGTGTTTGTTTTAACATAATATTACAAAAAACAATGTTTTGTTTATTCTAGGAGATGAGCTGAGGTGCATCTGGGTAGACTCAGGTTTTTTAGTATTTTGTGTTTCTCTCAAGTACAAAACTAAATTTTTCCACTGAAACAACACTTCAATTTAGTGCGAATTCGGTTTAAAGCAACCTCTCTTGTAACATATTTCCTGTTATATCAACGTTCTACTGTATGTAATGTAAGTGTAAACTGAAATCTTCCAATCAAACGTGGTACCCGTAATTCTAGTGACATCACATAATAAATTGAAAAAAAAATTAATATACACTTTTATAAGTTTCTTAATATGTTAATGTGACACAATATGAAATATGAGGTCTTCAAACCATAAAACAAGGCAAGGATAAAATTGACTGTATTTTTACACTAACTTTTCATCATTTAACCCTTTTAACACCATACAATGTATGATATTAAAAGCCTTCAGTTTGTATCTAAAGGGGCTCTACAGGTCAATTGAACTCCCAATCCATAGGACTTGACAGGGTACATGGGATGTTGTTATATAATGTGTACTAACCTGGCTACTTTCCATGTCAGTGCCTTGGGCTAAGTTAATCCTTGGGGTTTTCACCCCACATGCTGTAAGAAATAGTATAAAGAATGTTAGCTTTATTAGTTTGCATCTAAATCTTAAGTGGATAAAGGTAAATACTTGTACTTACTAGCACTGATGCTCAGTATGTATATATTTGTAAATTAAGGAAAATATTCCAAAATATTGCTGTGAAAGTTGCCTTTTGTCATCATAAACACTAGAATGATTGTTATAGATGGTCTTAGTTCCAATGTTTTGTACATGTGATGTGTCCATTCAATTACTTTCCATAGACTCAATGAATTTATATCAGTTTGGGTGGGAAGGTACATTATATCAGGTTCTTGCCTGGGGTTTTTAGGCCTGGTGCTCGCTCAAGCAGTTTTAGAGTTTTTGTCATTTCCAATGGTTTTCATTAAAATCTGTTACTCAAACTCATTACAGGTTAACAAAAGATCTTCTGATCCCTTAGCCCTCTGGTACTCCTGGCCATGGTAAAAATTTCGACACTTTGCGGTCTTTCGACGCAAATGCAGTAGCTTCGTTTACAATTTCAGCCCTTCGCAATCTTTTGATGCAGGTTGCATCAGTAACAGGAATGGTTTTTCCATTTTAGTAAACGTTGTGTAGAGCAATCCAGACTCAAATTGCACCCTTAGTTAAGCATCTGTCAACCCACGAGGCTAGTGGGAGGAACTTATGTGGTTTGTAGGGCCGGTCCACTGTATTAGCATTTCTGCTTACGGGAGGGGTGCTGTCAGTGTGAGATATGGCTGAGATGTAGGGGTCGCTCCAGCACTAAGCAGTTACTACACATAATTTATCATAGCAGAAAGAGATGGAAGACATTAGATAAAACAGGTTGAGCAAAGAATTACATTAAATATTCTTTCAAAGCTAACAATTCTAAGTATTCTTGACTAATAACAGCCTGTGAGTCTACAGTACAGTATTAAGGCATTCATAAAAGATGACTCTTTTTTTTTTTTTTTTTACTTTTATCCTCTTCACCGCTGACCGGCTCGTTGGCCGTTTGGGCGATCGGTCACGTCTCATTTACGCACTTTTGGCAAGTACTGGGCATGCACCGGCTCCTGAATATACCTGAACCTGCTCCAGTGTTGGTCAAGTCTGGTCTTGAAAGAGCTCACACTCGGTGCCGTCACAACACTTTCTGGTAGATTGTTCCAGTAGTTCACAACTCTCACTCCGAACCAACCAAACTATCTTGGGTGATTTTTAAGTTACTACTGTAACAGGTTAAGTTTGTTTGATTTTATGTTATCATTCATTATTGACTCAATGCTGTAGCTTTACAGATGTCATGTGTAAACAAGTAAATTCTTCTTATCATTTGGAAATTTAACACAATTCTAAATAGGTTCAAGAAATTTCTAATGTTTCCTTCATGTGTCTGTAATAAGATATATTGTTTAGTAATTTTAATAAAAAACTGGCTGAAATTCACATTTACTGAATTTTTATGCAAATGACTGGATGGATATTCAGATTTTCATTTTTTCATTTATTCAAATAAACTCTAGAGAAAAAAAATAAAGTTCACTGTTCTGCATTGAAAATTAAATAGTGTTTTGTATTTTTTGCTAGGTTGCTTCAATAGAAGGTCCAACTTCTGTGTCATTGACTGATGCTGAACTGATAATTCATTTTATATATAAGAGCAAATATTTTACTTTGGATTAAAATAATATACTGTACTGTTTTAACCATTAAGTCCAAATTCCTTTTTACATGTGATTTTTCTTTATTTTTAAACAGCAGACCAATACTGTACATGTTTAACTAATTCCATACAAAACCAAAATTCAAATAGATTATGATAGAAATAAATTAAGCACCCACCCTTGAAATAAAGCTTGGAGTAAAGAAAGCCCTCTTTGTTAATAATACAATAAAAGTGCACTTGCCTCTCACCACTGTGGAGGGATCCTACACAGGCCACTGGCCTTCCCTTAGCATGGTCACCTCTGGTTAGGTGACCATTTAGGTAAAGAAGAAGACAGAAGGATGTTATCCAGTACAAGCATTCCAAACATCACAAGTTTTCTTCTTGTACTCTGGGGGCCCTCTTGTACTAACACTGGTCATATGATTGATGGACAAATTCATTAGAACAATGAGGGGATTAAAGAACCCACTGGCTTCCTTCCCCCATCATAACAGTGATTCCAAATTAAACTCGTACATGTAAATTTGTTGGAACTAGGTTCTTTTAACAGTAAAAAAAAAAATACAATAAATATATAAATATATATATATATATATATATATATATTATATATATATATATATATATATATATATATATATATATATATATATATATATATATATATATATATACAGTATATGTATTACTGTAATTTTCCATCTACTGTAAATTTTTGAGTACATGTCATTGTTTACAAAGGATTAATCATGAATAACGTTAATTCAAAATCTTTCATTTTCTCTTTAAAAAGCATTTATGTTTGGTGCAGTCAAGAACATGTTATCCAGACACTTATACGTAATTACCCATAAAGTTTAGTTATCACTTTTATTCACAAAGTCTTATTTTTGTTCAATCCAGAATGCGACGTCTCGCTTTATACCTAGGTATGTTAATGCCTAGCAATGTTTTACCTTGATGCTTCGAATCTTGTACAGTATTTGGACTATAGCTTCAAAATTCGACAACAATAGCATAGCTTCAGGAAGTTCCTCAACAGTTATCAAAAAGAAAAGCAAAGGTGATTAATACAGTGGTCCCTCGGTTAACGAGCACAATCCGTTCCAGTAGGTTGCTCGTTAACCGAAACCATTGTTTCAATGGGTTTTTGGGTAATTGGTTCCAGCTCACCGAAAATTGCCTAAATTCAACAAAAAAGGTAGAAAAGTACACTTACTTTGAGGTGTGTTTGTAGAAGGCTCCTGGATGATGATGATGATGATGATGGGAATTAGAATGGGGGTGGAGGAGAAGGAAGAAGAGAAGGCATTGGGGGTGGAAGAGAAGTCACCCCATGGCACCATTTCACCCATAAAATTTTAGTTCTCTTGGTGTATTTCAAGATTATTTTCTTTAAATCAACACTGCACTGCATTATATATTGTCAATATGTAAAATATATTTCAAAATGACCAATAATTTGCTTGGAATCACAGAAAAAAGCGTTTAGTTGAAGAGAGTCAAGAAAGATGTTACCTCCAGTGAAAACAGAGAGAGACTAATGCCTGTTTGCTGTGTTAAGAGGCTGGATGCCGCGCATTAAACTAGTCTCTTTTCCTTCAATTATGTTCAATAATTGTTAAAATGACTAAAAAAATTGAATATTAAACTTTTAAAATTATTGAATAGTATAAACTTCTTGATATTTACTAAAATAGTAAGGAATTTAAGCCCTGAAACCGATTACTGTATTGGCGGACTAATACGTACTACAGCTGGTGGACCGCCAAATGCAAGCGAAAACATGTTGAAGTCGGCTCGTATAAAACTCGTTAATCGAGGGATTGCTCGTTAACCGAAGTTAAAAATCTTATGGAAGGTAAATCGTTAACCGAAATCTCGTTAACCGAGGGACCACTGTACTGAACAGGAGTTGACATAAGTTGAATTGAGTATGACATGCCCAGAGTAAATATTTAAGATTTTCCATGAGTGTAATACAGTATTAGAAAGTCAATTTATGAGTAATATATTATGGCAAAAAAAAATGATCTGTTTAAGTTTTATTCTACTATCAAAAGTGAGAAAGATATTAGTGAACAAAATTGCTTAGCTAAAACTTATTAATACAGTGGTCCCTCGATTAACGAATGGTCCAATTAATGAAATTTCGGTTAACGAATTAGCTCCCACAAGGATTTTCTATTCCATTAACGAACAAAACTTCGATTAATGAAAGCCTTGCGAGAAACACGCTCTGTTGTGCGCATCAACTGACCGGCTAGTCCGCCAATACAGTAATTGGTTCTATGTTTACATTCGTCTCCAGTGGAGTAAATATCAAGAAAGTTATGCTCTTGAATATTTTTGCATTGTTTTGTTAATATTATTGGTCATTCTAATTTAGTTAACATATTGATAATATATATAGTACAGGGAACAGTTTTTGTTTGCCAATCAGGTGATCGAATCACCCACCAACGTTTTTCAGTTTAACTTTGTTTACAGTGGGGTGAACATCCAGTTTGTTGGTCTCTTGAATATTTTTACATTTTTACATTAAAATTATTGGTCATTCTGAAATTTAGTTCACATATTGATAATATACAGTGCATACCGGTAAATTATTATGAAACATGAAGAAGGCATTAGAACCAATGCACTCTGTAAAGGATATGGTATGTCATCATCGACTGCCTCTACTGCCTCAAAGTAAGTTAAAATGTAGTATTCTATTGTTTTTTATTATTATACAGTATTCTGTACAGTACAGTACTGTATTTAGTTTATATTTAATGTTTTGTTAATTCTATTACTGTACAGGTATACAGTACTTTGTATGTACTTTTTCTGTGAGTTGGAACCAATTACCCAATATCTCATTGAAATAATAGATTCAGTTCATGAAATTTTTGGTTAACGAACGACTCTGTGGAACCAATTGTGTTAGTTAATCGAGGGACCACTTACTGTATTGCTCTCTATCTCCTATAATAATATAATGTACGATCAGTAGAAGAGGCACTGCTGCATTTTTCTAAGTGAATACTGTACAGTACATATTGCAAAATCAATATGCTATTTTATTTAGTCAAAATCGTTTTTTTTTACATCTGCTCTGTACTCGACCTGTAGGCCATTCTGTTGTCTTTCTATTTTTTACATCTCCAAGTGTGAAGGTATTCAGATACAATGCTATTGACTGTACAGAGGTAACTGATCATTCATTCTTAAGAGATATTAAATACATAACAAAGAATTAGGTTTTATTCTATCTACAGAAAATGTTTCTGAAGCATCAGTACATTTTATGACACTATTTATAGAGCTTTTTCCCAGCATATACTTTAAAGGACACAATGTAGAATAGAAGTTAGATACAAGTTTACTGAACTTAATGCATCTTGATTGATATTGTAAATGTAGTTTCTTACAATCAGGTAAGCTTAACCTTCCAACTAAAGATGACACAGTAGTTGGTTTCAGCTGTTCATGGAAGTGTTACACTGTGGGCACAAGGAACTGCCACCACTCCCATGTAAAGTTAAAACATATTCAGAGTTACTTCTTATATAATACAGTACTATATATACTGTACTTTCTTGGTCACCCTTTTTGTTTTCAGGCATTTTGTTTGTTAGTTATTGTGGAAAAGTAGACAAACACTATTTATTCAAGCCAACTTATTTTCAACTCCACTTTACCCATTAATGGTGGTAATTTCTCATCCCCCTATGTTAATTTTATTTTTATTTATTTGTTTTTACATTCTCCCAATGTATATACTGTATTTAACTAGTATGCATTCTACTCCTACATTCGAAACAGCTTGAGTATCATGTATGTACCGGTAAATCAAACTCACATTTAAGGTTAGATAATTATAAAATGTTCAACCTTTGGTTTACAACATTGATAAACTTCTAAATTTATGTGACAGTCAAACCAGCTCACAGAATTCCTCGTTTGACTTTGAATTATAGCAATGGGTAACATTATGACAATTTGTCTGGACATTATTACAGTTACTGAATTTTGTTAATAGGCAAAAAGACAAGGGCAGTAAAGGCTGTTATTCACATAACACTACTTTGTTGAAACTATTAGAAATGCTTGAGCAGTGTTAGGGGTGTTTGAGCTGTGTGACTAACATTAAGTTGGAAATGTTTAATTGTGGGAGAAATGTCGAGTGCTGGAGCATAATAGAGGTGCTGAAGGGGTGATATTTATTCAGTCTTTTAACATATAAAACTGAAAAGATGCCTGGCATGTTAAATATTTGAGAAGTTTTTACTTGCTACATGTGGGAATGCAATGATTGATGTAGATAAATGTACAGAAAATATATGATGAAAATATTACTCAGAAACAAATTTGTGGCACTAGTGCTGTAATATATTCTTATTATTTTTTAAATGTAACTAGGTAACCTTAACAGTTCTGTAGTTTTTGCCTTATTCTGAGAACTTTTCCTGAACCAAATTTCATGAAGTTTTGTATATGTTTATCAGATCTCTTGATATAACATTATCATATGCAGTAATCATATTTTAATGAAAACTGCTATTGATAAAGTTTGCAATCCTGTGTTTAATATGCATAAGCTAAATATTCTTGACAGAAATATGAAAGTTACATGTTATAACCTATGCATATAGAGTGGCATGGCAAGATGCACTATCCAGATAGACAGGGAGTATTAATGTTTTCATCCAGGCAAACCAGGCTTGAATTGTTTATTTAACTCCCATTTGGTTCAGTGGTTAACTTAAGGTCCAGTAAGGATACAGGTCAGGGGTTGACACCCAAAGAAGAACTTGAATGACTTGAACTCCTTTGGTCATAAAGGGTAGCTGCCTTCACAGTTCCTGCCATGTCACCAATCTGGTAAAGTTCCCTTTGATTTTAGAGGCAGAACTGCTACCAATATCATGTTGGTAAATTCGAAAAATAAGCATTATTCCTACCTTCTATTGTACCGTATTTAATCTTTGCTTTTGGCTTGGTGTTTGCCATGCAGTCAGTTTGACTTTTAAGTATTTAGATTAAGACAAGTGGTTTTTCTTATGATCTTTGTGCACATGTGAATTGATTTATACCATACTGTACTGTATTGTATAACTTAGTGGATTCTAATGGTGGTCACATATCCTAGGGCTACAGATCCTAAGAGATTTTTACCTGAATAGCTTGGCCTTTTAATTTACAGCTGGAAGGAATTATTTGAGTGTCTCGATGGCTTTGCCTTCCTTCTTATGAAACGAAAACCTCTCATTTCAGTTCATACCAAAGCCAGTCAAATTGTGTGTAAACTTAAGACTAAGGGATTTCAAATTTCCCCATTGAATTTTTTGCCTGATAATATTTTTATCCTTTTATCTTGTACAGTATTTGGGAACTACAAATATTACTGTATCTGTTTCTCTTGGTAAGCAAAACTTAGGATATCTATAGAGGAAGTTGCCTTAAAAATCAATAGGGGTTACTGAATGACCACTAACCTGTAGTTACATCTTTGGAAAAAGTTAGCACTACAAGGCCCTGCTCTCTCCCCAGGAGAAAATAAATTTCCAATTTGTGGTACAGTGCAGATATTTTTAAAATATTAGAACTTGCTTAACATGCTCATACTCTTGTTTTGTAAGAATTTTTATAGTGAATCAGGCTATTGGTCCTTATATGTTTATGAATGACTTTATGATTAAAAAGTTATTCATGGAGTAATACAGTATCTGAATAACTAACTAGCCATGAGATCAATAAGTTCAAGGATTTCAGACAAAGCTCTTGCTCCCCTATAACCCTTATAGGAGGCCCCGTAGGTGACTGCAATGTCCTTCATGTGAGATCAGTCATTTTGTTTCAATTCCATTAAAATTTTAGCATTCACAGAGCACTTCATACATCCCAGTAGGCCTCCTCATGCCACACACCCATTTGTCATCACGGAAGATGCAAGTTTGTCACCATTAGTGACAGGCTGCTCCCTGCCACCCCTAGCTCCTCCTTCCTCTACCTAGTCACCCAGTCCTCGCTTAAACATGTATATCTTCAATTTTATAAGAACATAACAACTTTTTCAAAAAAATTTTTTCTACAGCCACAATCTAAGGGTTAATGAAACAGTGCAGCCAGTTCTCATGGTCTAGGTATATTATTGGCAAAGAGTTACTTGGGAGATTGTTATAAGTACAATAGTAATATTAAATTTATGATCAAAGGTTGACTGACAGTGAGGATTTGATACTGGACGACTGCTTTGGGACTGGATCATTGAGGATCTGTATGTAACTTGCTGTACAATAAATGTGCAGCTCAATACTCGTCTGGCCCCTAACCATCATGACAGCTGCAGCTTTTAATTTCTCTTGTGGGTGATAATTGTGGTTGGGAGGATAGTAGGCTAATCTTCAGTACTTCACTTCCTTAGTTTAGAGTTCCATACACCAAATCTGGATGCTTTAATAGCACATTTTACATAAGTCATTCAACACCTGCTTAGTTATAAGTTGGGTTTATGGGATCAAACCTTCATTTGGTACCTACCTTGATATCAATTGGAGAACCACCAGACTTTGTCATATTTATCCAGTACTGTACAGTAAAAGATTGAATCCATATTATTCTGAGATGTTGAAAAAAAAAGCTAATCAGATTTCTTTCTTGGTTATACAAGAGAATACAGGTACTAGGATAGATTCTCATCAGTCCCCCCCAAAATTCAAACTCTACATTTGTAATGTTTGATAAAGGTACACAACCCTATTGTTACTCAGGAATATTTTTACTCCTACAGTAGTTGGTCATCACCAGGCCCCTATTGGACAAAGGCTTCAATGCAACATTACCAGTATTAATTTTAGAAAATAAATTAATGAAGTTCATCATTGTCTGGTGTTTGCAACTATACTGTAGTCTTAAATTCCTTTTAAAGGTAAAATCCTAAGCATACACAAATTTTGACGGTGAAAGAGGTGATGAATAACACATCCAACACTGGCCAATAAACTCATAAATGCTGTACTATACTTCTAGGTGACAAAGAAATCTACTGTCTTACATCATTCTTGTATAAATTTTAGTTGTGATGTAAATT
Organism: Homarus gammarus; assembly: GCA_958450375.1. NCBI lineage: Eukaryota > Metazoa > Arthropoda > Malacostraca > Decapoda > Nephropidae > Homarus > Homarus gammarus. The sequence continues at coordinate 1,782,283 of CAUDMG010001871.1, forward strand.
TCATAATACTGTACTGTATAGGATTTTTAAAATTTTACCTCGGCCATAACCTTTACAAAAGTAATATTAATATATCTCTGTTAGCCAGATATCAAATATGATTGTGGGGAATTTTCAGTTTCAGAATGTTTTTCACAGCATATTAAAAAGATCTGGATCTTATTTACATGAATTTGGGAAAAAGTGGGTTAATATGAGATTACTTAATAGTTTTCACATTACGTCTGGCAGTGGCTACTGCAAATCGAATGTTTTGTTGCATATTTGAGGGACAGATTTTCAAGTGGCAAATGCTCCTGTCTTGCAAGTTTCAAAATTCTTAAGTCCTATTACAGCAGGTTTAAATTCTCTGAGACTTAACACTTAAATACCATGTTACTAAACAAAGAGATATTTTCATTTTAAAGGGAATAATTTTTTTAGGGTAAACAATCCTTACCTTGCTGCTTAGGAATAGATGCCATGACTGGTTTCCCTCTTCTCATATTAGATTAGGAGCTGAGAAGGCAATAATGTGATTTCCTTTTTTTGTTTAAAGGGGTTTGAATCTCTTAAGCTCTACTGGGGAATTCCTACCCACCGCTGTCATGAACCCTCACTGGAACCTGAATCGATCACTGATCAAATGGGACTGGTTGATTCAACTGGGTGAGAAAGTGCTGTTTCCTGCATATACTTTATCAACTTGACTGTTTGGATATTTTGCCTTTAAACCAGTCTAGACCCTCTGGCATTTAGCTGGCTAGGCCATAGGGTAATTTGACAGAATAAATATTCCAGGTCACTCAACTCTTTTCCTTGGTCATGAAATGGATTTTTTACTTTAATCCTTCAATTTTAAGACCACCATTGGAATCCGTAAAACACAAAACAAACATTTTCCCAACAAGTAATATATGCATTAGGTTACTATTTTCGCCAAGCAAAAATATACCTGTAGGCCAAAGCTGGGATCTCATTACAGTTTTAATATTTCACTGCCAACAATGGGCATTTGGTAGACCATAACAGGTGCTCAGATGTTTATTTTATTTTTACTTGAAACTGCAATCCTTCAAAATATCTAAAGAAAGAACAATGGTAATGTTCATTCTGAGAAATCTATACTGAATACTTTATTAATGATTATCACTGCCATTTTTAAGACAATTATCTTTTGACTTAATGCCTTTGGTTTGAGGGAGTCCGGCTAGCGGAGATATTGCTTTACTATGAAACAGAATGGGTTCCATAATATTTATTACTTAGATTGTTGTAATTGTGGTGAAAGAAATATTGAAAAACAGTACTAGAAATTTGAAAAGTGAATGAAAAATACTGAAAGGACAGCAATCAGGATAGAAGCAGAAGAACCTACAGGTGTGACAGCATTTCAGAATAGTAAAGGGTATACATAACGTATGTAAAGCTATTTAATGTATGAGAGTGAGATACTGTTATCTTATTAAAAAAAAATCAATGTGAAAAACAAAGATTAATTAACCCTCAAGCATTTTGACATGAATCACATCAAATCATTGGGTAACATTTCTGCATTATTGATGCTAATTGCATCATTAAAACTTTTAAAAATGCTAAAATTTTTCATGCTTAATAGATAACTGCATGATCTTGGGAGGAAAGCTAACAGAAAATATCAAAATGTGGGTGGGGTTCCACTGTCCATCAGCTGTCCTGGTAGGTCATGTTTGTCCCTTTAACTCCCTTCCCATCCTCCCCACTACAGTATTACTCATATCAAAATTCCAAAGCCACCATTGGAAAGTTCATAAAATTCTGCTTCTATAACTGTGATAATACCTTGTTAGGCGTGTGTGAAAATATCAGAGATATGGTGTTGGAACACGAGATTTTTCTTTACTTTATTCAGAGTAAAAGAATATACTATAGTTTCTCTTAATTTTTTCTGCTTATGTTAAAGCCAAAACAATAACGAAGCCAGTGATGTATAAATGATGCAAAAAAAAAAAATATTAATATCCTTGAATGATAAATTGGCGGCAAAACAAAGATGCCCAGACCGCACATGAGTGGTCCCATATGGTTTTCGTTATGGTCATGGAAACAAAAAAAATTTTGCGTGTGTGAGAGGGCTAAGATATGACGCGACATAAAGAGTGAATAGAATCGGAAATACCCGGTATGTTGAGAAACGAATGTAATACTAAACCAGTGATTTAGAATTTAAACAATGGTGTACTGTACAGGTATCTATGTTCAAACATTTATGTACAGTACTGTACTTGAACAACAATTCAATTGTACTAGAAAATAAAAATTCATATACAGTAAAACCTTTCCAACTCGGAGTGATTGGGGGAAAGGCCAATTTGAACCTAGAGAAGTAATTACTTATACATATAGAAATAATGAATTGTTTATGGAAAAAGGTGTAAGATAATTAATGAAAAAACTAAGCTTAGAGTTTGATGTGCAAATACAATTAGGCTGATGATGGAATGACTTACTTGACCTTGACTACATATTCACAACAGAACTTCATCATCTCCACAAAATATCCATGTCATCCTCACTAAAGATCCGCTACACACCCACATAATCTTCACTGCACACCCACATAATCTTCACTACACATCCACTTCATTTCACACTACACATCATTTCAGAACAGGGGATACTCTGTATTGTCAGAGAATCATGGGGTCTGAGATAAAAGGTTCCAAGTTGGCAAAGGTTTACTGTACGTCTGAATTACACACGTTTTACAGTAATGTAAAACGTGTGTATAAGTTTCCTCTGCAATTATGAGTACAGTGAGTTCTGCTATAACGCGTGTTTTGATAACGCGAATTTGCTCTAACGCGATTTATGAATTAGGAACGATATTTGTATAACGCGAACGCTTGTTTGCTATAAGGCGATTTTTGCTTACTATTTCTTCAATTTTGTGGTATTAATTGTGAATATGGTAAAGAAGAATATCTCCAAGAAGTGTTCTGGTGATAGAATTCCCGGTGATGATCGTAAAAGAAAGGATATAACACTTGAAGAGAAGCTCGATGTTATCAACCTCAAAATCACCCTTCTCCCCCATCAAGTTACATTAATATTTTTTCAAGGTAAAGTGTTACATTTACTGTGTGATTTCATTATTAGATATGAATGTAACATTTATTTAGACTGTGCTATCCTTTGTGTTAGGCTAACTACTAAATTTTTTTGATTTCGAGTAATCTGCACCTACCCCTATTTTCTCCATAAGCCCTGTTATTTCTATTACGCGATTTTCTATAACACGATATTTTACAAGAACACAATTATCGCGTTATAGCAGAACTACCTGTATGTCGTGTTACGGTATGCACTAATAGTATGATCAACCATGTTTGTGGAAATGAGTACTGTATTTAGTTTTCTATTCATTTCTTCCATTTGTAAGATGATGAAGTACATACTTTAAAAGGCTTTTGATCACAGCACTAAAAGTTATTATACTTACATACTACATATGCTAATGTATTGGCTAAATTCACAAGTTACATTTTAATGTTTCTTGTACATATTCATTGATGAGCAGAGAATGAGTGTAACAAAATTTTTTTTAATATAATATTAGATCAAACTTTGGGATTTATGCATGGTAAATATTTTCTTGCAGCTTGCAGTAGGTAGCTGTTGTATGTGTAAATTGTATCTATGTATATGTAATGTGTTCTGATTAAAATGTCCTCTATGGATTGTAATTTTTATGCTTACATTTCTCATTGAGGATATCTGATATCATCACTGGATTCAGTGAGCAGATTTTGTCCTTTTCTTAAGAAAATTTTATAATTTTGCCCATTTTTTAAAACCATCTTTCCCCACTAGAGCAAATAGTCTACATAAAAAGTTCATCATCATTTAATGGTTAAGGGTAAGAACACAAAGAAAGTGGATTACCAATGCTGACCAGCACTGTCAAGCTAGGCCGCACATAGTAGTAGCATGTTCAATCAAGCCTGTCGGCACTGGTTGCCCACACCGACAAGTTTACTGGAATGAACAAAACTCTCTTTTCTCGCTTGTCCGTGCTGGTGGACGTGTTGTTGAGGGAGTGCTAGTTGTGCAAGGTGTTTTATTAATATTTTGTCATTCAACCTTCAAAATGTAGTTGAAAGTTTCTCGAGATATTCTCATATAATGAAAAAACCTCCTTAAGACTGTAGTGTACTGTATGTGGCCAGTTGTCAATTCTCTTTAGTTGTCTATTATCTCTTTGTATGGGCACACAAACGTACGTACATGTAGATGTCTCCACTCAGGAATGAGGTAGGACAGAAACTCACAATGCGCTTTCTGTATATATATATTGTTGTACAGCGCAGTGCTTAGGAGTGACTAGGTGAGGAGCTGAGAGAGATGTTGCTGGTCCAGTAGCTGAGTGTAGAATGTTCTCCATGGAATGGAATGGTGTTGGGGATTACTGGCCTCTTCGCCGTTAGGCTATTTCGGTCGAAGCTGATTGGTTGGACTTCTTTCTTTTCTTGTTTCTTCTTTTGCTTTTCAGTTTCCATTCTTCTTCCTGGTCTTCTTCTGGGATATTCTCATACACGTCAATAAACAATGTTAAAGATAGTGTAATGTAATCGGGTTTCTTGATCTTGTTCTTGTCTTGCTTGTTCTTTTCTTGATTTTCCACTACAAGGAGGGCCTCCTTGTAGCTCAGTCTTTCCTTAGTCCGCAGCTTGGCCACCCTGCACTCCTCCCTCCACTTGGGACACTCCCGGCCGGAGGAGGAGTGAGGGCCACCACAAGCTGCGCACTTCTTCGCGGCCGCCAAGCAGTTAGCGTACTGGTGCCCGGGTGTCCCGCAGCTTGAACACACTTCCCGAGCACGACACTTCCGCGCCAGATGGCCGTACTTCTGGCATTTGTAGCAACGAGTAGGTCTTCGCTGGTACGGTTTTACTGGGATCTTCTCCCATCCCAGCAAAACGGAGCTAGGCAGTTCCTTTGGGAAGCCAACCAGGGCAGCTGTGCTGGTCAGCTTCCGAATTATTGAGAGCTGATCTCCGATCAGCTCGGCAAGTTCTTGTTTTTCGAGATGTTCGATTTCTGTGTGGGAGATGACTCCCAAAACCAAGTTGTCCTGTAGGCAGGCTTCAACTTGGATCTCGATTCCATTGATTTGTCTTATGTTTTCTAATTGCCGGGCCTCTCCCCACTCCGCGAAGGTGACGATAAGGTCACCGCTGTCACTGCGGACGACCCCTGTCACCCCCGTGATTCCCGAGGAGTCAAAAAACTTCCTCAGGACAAGGAGGTTGAGTTCCTTGCGCGAAGGGCGCTTGACTGGATACAGTCTAACGACCTTCGCCTGGTTGCAGGTGAACATGGTCACACGGTACCTCGGGAGCAGAGAGAACCTACCTCGCCGAGGTTCAGTTCTCGATGTCTCCATGGGCAGGCGTAGCGAGAGGACCACTCACAGCGGCTCAAGCGTAAGGTGTGAAACGCTCTGATCCTGAACTGGAGGTTGATGGTCGAGACTAGGTCGGCGATCGTACCCCTACGTCCTCTGCATAGACCTAGTCTCTCGGCGTAGCTGGCTGTCTCTCCTCCTAAAATTCACTTCAATCCTCCCTTTATTCTTCCCCTGAACCTCCTTCCCCCCTGTCACTAGCAATTTTCTGATTCTGATTCTGGCTGTACGCCCGAACCCTCTCTCACCATGAACGGTTACGAGTTTGATAACGTGGCGCGGATACGTCCGGATACGCCGACCTGCCCCAAGAAACTAAACCTCCTGGTTCTCCAGAAGTTCTTTGAAACTAATGGGATCGTGGGGGTCACCAAGGTGGAACGACGGAAGCTCCATGGTGACATCAAGATCACCTTCGCCGAGAAGGGCATGCCCGTACAGCTCGCGGAGATCCCAGACATCAACGGCATTCCATTAAAAATGATTGTCTACAAGTGGGACAACCTGAAGCTGGGAGTAGTCTCCCACGCCGAAATTGCCCACATGGACCAAGCAGAGCTGAGTGAGCTCCTCAAGGGGCAACTTCAAGTTGTGAAGAAGCTGTCCGACACCACTGCCCTCATCGGACACCACTCCACCTTACCCAAGGAGGCTCAACTGGCGTGGGTAACTGTGCCAGTCAAGCCCTACTGCAGACCGAAACGGTGTTACAAATGCTTGCACTATGGACACACTGTAAACAAGTGTGAGGCGCAGGAGGACACCTGCTCCATGTGTATCAGCCCCGGACACCGCTACACGGTCTGCCCCAACAAAGTAAAAAAATGCGCTGCATATGGTGGCCCACACTCCTCCGCCGATCGGACCTGCCCGAAATGGAAGGAGGAATGCAGGATAGCCAAGGCTCGTCTCGAGAAGAAACTGAGCTACAAAGAGGCCCTCCTTGCTGTACGCTCCCAAGAAAAGAAAAAACCAGCAGAAAAGAAAAACCAAGAAAAGAAAACTCAAGAGAAGACGCCCACCACACAGAACCAAGTACACCACGTGCCCCGTGGAGCTGAAGCCCACGTGGTCAACCTCACCATCTCCGACTTGTTCCACACCTATGAGGACTTAAAACACGAGGAAGACGAACAACAAGACCCAAACACAAACGAATGGACACTTCAAGAGAGCAAGAAGAGGAGGAGAGTGAGAAGAAAATCGACATCAAGCTAAGAAGGCCAAGACATTTCCTCCACACAAGAAACCAACACACTCAATCAAGCCGACCAAGCACTGAAAATCCATTGCCCAACCCAACACGCACCTGACGCTAGCCTGGCTCTGTCTTGTCGCCTCCCGGCCGCGTCCGGGCGGGTTGCTGCTGCCTCCATCTTATACTCCCTCACGCAAGTGGTGTTTAGCCACTGCATCTATTCTCTCCTCCTAAAATTCACTTCAATCCTCCCTTTATTCTTCCCCTGAACCTCCTTCCCCCCTGTCACTAACATTTTTCGATTCGATTCGCTGTACGCTGATTGGCTGGTCGGCGCACGGCCGGAGCTCAGTTGGAAGTTGTAGGGGAGAGGAGCCACTACAATACTCCTCCTCCCCTCCCGGCGCGGCGGGAGGCTGGATGTTGTCCGGGTTGTGTCCCACACATAACACATACCGGGCAGGTGTACGTACGACTCGGCCGCTACGTGTGATAACTCCCTCCAGTGACACAAAACCTGTGGGAGAATTAGGAGGAGAAAGAGGGTTTGGGATTAGAGGAGGTTGTACAAGCAATGGTTGTTGTGCTCCTGCTGCTGCAGGGGCTGCGTCAGGAGGAGGGTCCATGGCAGGAGCAGGTTCTATGATAAGTGCAGGTTCTATGTCAGGAGGAGGGTCCATGGCAGGAGCAGGTTCTATGACAGGAGGGAGGTCTATTACAGGTTCAGGTTCTATGATAGGTGCAGGTTCTATGTCAGGAGGAGGGTCCATGGCAGGAGCAGGTTCTGTGACATGAGGGAGGTCTATTACAGGTTCAGGTTCTATGATAGGAAGAAGGTCTATGACAGGAGCAGGTTCTACAGCAGGAACAGGGTGTACATGAGGGTGAAAAGAGGGTGCCCAGAAATGTCGTGGTCGTGGTGTTGCTGCCGGTGGTAACTGCGGGTAGACTGGTGGAGGCGTAGTTTGTTGATGGTGCTGCTGGGCTGGGGGCCTGACGGGTAAGGTGGCCGGTTTGACTCGGTCTATGCTGACGGTGTCATGTCTGCCATTTCGGATAATCGTCAGGAACTTTGCTGAACGGGTAACCACCTGGAAGGGTCCATCGTAGGGGCGTTGTAATGGGTTAAGATGAGCATCATGCCTGACGAAAACATACTCGGCTGTGAGTAGTGCAGGAGGGATGTGTTCAGGGCGCCGAGGAGGCTGGTGTGGAGCAGTAGCTCTGAATGCAGAAACTGCTTGTCGTAGCTTTTGGAGTAAGTCGTGACGAACGGCTGGAGTGGCTTGGTGGGGATCAGGAGGGAGTGAGAAATCCCCGGGTAGCCGAAGGGGCTCGCCTAGTGTAAGATCTGCTGGGCTACAGTCCATATCCTCCTTGTGTGACGCACGGATGCCCAGGAGTACTAAGGGAAGCGCATCAGTCCAGCTGTAAGGGTCGTGCTGTGCCTTGAGTGCGTCCTTCAGCTGCCGGTGAAAACGCTCTACCATGCCGTTGGCTTGAGGGTGGTATGCTGTAGTGCGTTGTCTAGACGTGCCGAGGAACAGTCGGAGGTGCTGCCAGAGTTGTGACTCAAACTGGACTCCTCGGTCAGTGATTACGGTTGCGGGGGGGGGGGGGGGGCCAAAACGGGAAACCCAACCGGACATGAAGGCGCGGACAGTAGTCTCTGCTGTAGCATTGGGCATGGGAATTGCTTCTGTCCACCTGGTGAAACGGTCGATGTAGGTGCTACCGTAGGATGATGGAAGAGGTCCCACGATGTCGAGGTGTACAACTTGAAAACGTCCTTTGGGAATAGGGAAGGTTTGTAAGGGGGCCCGTATGTGACGATGTATTTTGGAGGACTGGCAGGCCAGGCACTGGGCAGCCCATGCACTGGGCAGCCCATTTCTTAGTATCAGACTTGATGCCGGGCCAGACGACACATTGCGTGAGGAGGCGCTGGGAGGCCCGCACACCCGGGTGGCTGAGACCATGGATGCGGTCGAAAACAGCGCGGCTCATCCATGAGCCTACAGCACGCAAGATCCAGGGTTCTCGTGCCAGACACACCGACACTATCACCTGTCTTGCGCCTTCCAACGAGTTCTCCCTGCTCGACGAATTCAAGGAGCTTTTCTCACCCCGAGTCTCCCTACCCACACCACCTACATCGGGAATTTTCCACCACATCGAAACCAAAGGACCACCAGTCTTTTCACGCCCTCGCCGCCTGCGCCCTGAGCTCTTGAACACAGCCAAAGTAGAATTCAACAAACTACTGCAAGACGGCATCATTCGCCCTTCAAGGAGTCCCTGGGCATCGCCTCTTCACATGGTTCCTAAGCAAACACCCGGCGAGTGGAGGGTGTGTGGCGACTACAGAGCCCCGAATCTCGTCACCAAACCTGACAGGTACCCTATTCCGCATGTCCAGGACTTTCACCACAAACTTCATGGCAAGACTATCTTCTCGAAGATCGACTAGGAGCGTGCCTTCCACCAGATCCCAGTAGCACCGGCAGATACCCAGAAGACAGCCATCACCACTCCGTTTGGACTCTTTTGAGTACACTTTCATGAATTTTGGCTTACGCAATGCAGCACAGACTTTCCAGAGGTACATGGACCACATGCTTCGCGACCTCGATTTTGTCACCGTCTACATTGACGACATCCTCGTCGCGTCTTCGACGCCTGCCGAGCACCGCCACCACCTACAACTCCTTCTCCAACGCCTGCAGAACAACAACATGAAAGTTCATCCTGCTTAGTGCGTCTTTGGAACCTCGGCCATCGATTTCCTCGGTCACAGAGTCTCGCCCAGTGGCATACAACCCCTACCACAGAAGATAACTGTGATTAGGGAGTTCCCCAAACCTGAAACGGCGAAGAAACTCCGAGAATTCCTGGGTTTAGTCAACTACTACCACCGCTTCATTGACAAAGCTGCCACCGTCCTAGCCCCCCTACACGACCTTCTCAAGGAACGCCCAAAGAAGTCTCACAAGTCTCTCGTGTGGACTCAAGAGGCTACTACGGCATTCACCACTATCAAACAGCACATGACACGCCTCACCCTCCTGGCCCACCCCGCACCTAACGCCCGGACCACTCTCACAACAGACGCTTCTTCTACTGCAGTGGGCACCGTCTTACAGCAGGAGATCAACGGAATTCTCATTCCTGTTGCTTTCTTCTCACAACGGCTTCAACCACCACACCTCAAGTACAGCGCCTTTGATCGAGAACTCCTGGCCATATACCTCGCTGTCAAACATTTCCAGCACTTCCTCGAGGCCCGTCAATTCACCATCATCACTGATCACAAGCCCCTCGTCCACGCCTTCACTTCAGCTTCCCAGTCACATACACCTCGTGTCCTGCGCCACTTGGCTTACATCTCGGAGTTCTCCAGCGACTTCCAACACATTAAAGGCACCCACAACGAGATCGCCGACGCCCTCTCTCGTTGTATATCCAACATTCTTCCCTCATCTCCACCCATTGATTATGGGCAGCTAGCCGCGGCTCAAGAGAAAGATGAAGACCTGGCAGCATACAAGACATCCCCCTCAGGCCTCACACTCCAAGGACTCCCTGTTCCTGCCACAAAGATAAAATTGTGGTGCGACGTATCCTGTGGGCAGCCTAGACCGTTCGTGCCTCACGTCCACCGCCACGCTGTTTTCGACTGCATCCATGGTCTCAGCCACCCGGGTGTGTGGGCCTCCCAGCGCCTCCTCACGCAATGTGTCGTCTGGCCCGGCATCAAGTCTGATACTAAGAAATGGGCTGCCCAGTGCCTGGCCTGCCAGTCCTCCAAAATACATCGTCACATACGGGCCCCCTTACAAACCTTCCCTATTCCCAAAGGACGTTTTCAAGTAGTACACCTCGACATCGTGGGACCTCTTCCATCATCCTACGGTAGCACCTACATCGACTGTTTCACCAGGTGTGGGTAATGTGTAAGGTGTGTTGGGGTGTGTGTGGCGTGGGAAATATATGGGGTGTGTGGAGCGTGGGTAATGTGTAAGGTGTGTTGGGGTGTGTGTGGCGTGGATAATGCATGAGGTGTGTTGGCGTGTGTAGCGTGGGTAATGTGTAAGGTGTGTTGGGGTGTGCAGCGTGGGTAATGTGTAAGGTGTGTTGGGGTGTGTGTGGCGTGGGAAATATGTAGGGTGTGTTGGGATGTGTGGAGCGTGGGTAATGTGTAAGGTGTGTTGGGATGTGTGGAGCGTGGGTAATGTGTAAGGTGTGTTGGGGTGTGTGTGTGGCGTGGGTATTGTGTGAGGTGTGTTGGGGTGTGTTTCCGTGAGTAATGTGTAAGGTGTGTTGGGGTGTGTGTGTGGCGTGGGTAATGTGTGAGGTGTGTTGGGGTGTGTGTGGCGTGGGTAATGTGTAAGGTGTGTTGGGGTGTGTGTGGCGTGGGTAATGTCTGAGGTGTGTTGGGGTGTGTGTTCCGTGGGTAATGTGTAAGGTATGTTGGGGTGTGTGTGCCATGGGTATTGTGTAAGGTGTGTTGGGGTGTGTGTGTGCCGTGGGTAATGTGTGAGGTGTGTTGGGGTGTGTGTGGCTTGGGTAATGTCTGGGGTGTGTTGCGTGGATAATGTGTAAGGTGTATTGGGGGGTGTGTGTGGCGTGGGTAATGTGTACGGTGTGTTGGGGTGTGTGTGCCATGGGTATTGTGTAAGGTGTGTTGGGGTGTGTGTGTGGCGTGGGTAATGTGTACGGTGTGTTGGTGTGTGTGTGCCGTGGGTAGTGTGTAAGGTGTGTTGGTGTGTGTGTGGCGTGGGTAATGTGTGAGGTGTGTTGGGGTGTGTGGCGTGGGTATTGTGTAAGGTGTGTTGAGGTGTGTGGGGCGTGGGTAATGTGTGAGGTGTGTTGTGGTGTGTGGCGTGGGTATTGTGTAAGGTGTGTTGAGGTGTGTGGGGCGTGGGTAATGTGTGAGGTGTGTTGGGATGTGTGGCGTGGGTAATGTGTAAGGTGTGTTGGGGTGTGTGTGGCGTGGGTAATGTGTAAGGTGTGTGGGGCGTGGGTAATGTGCAAGGTGTGTTGGGGCGTTTGTTCCGTGGGTAATGTACGACCTTCACTTGACTTCATCGCGGCTACATTTGGGTAATTACTCGCTCCCTCGGTACATGCACGCGATCTCTTAACTCAGATTAAAGTAAGTTTTCCAATTTTTTGTGACTTTCTGACACCAAATACTAGTCGAGAAGTGATTAGCAGTCCGATTTATTCATGTAGGACCATTATTTGACTTCATTGCGGCTACATTTGGGTACATTTGGGTAATTAGTCTGACCAGGGGTCCGACTAATTACTCAAATGTAGCCGCAATGAAGTCAAATAATGGTCCTACATGAATAAATCGGACTGCTAATCACTTCTCGTCTGGTATTTGGTGTCACGAAGTCACCAAAAATTGGTAAACTTAATTTAATCTGAGTTGAGAGACTTGCAGTGTTGTGTAGGAGTGAGGGGCGGACTTATAGTGTTGTGTAGGAGTGAGAAAAGGACTTCTAGTATTGTGTAGGAGTGTGGGAAGGACTTATAGTGTTGTGTAGGAGTGAAAGAAGGACTTACAGGGTTGTGTGGGAGTGAGGGAAGGACTTGCAGTGTTGTGTAGGAGTGAAAGAAGGACTGGCAGGGTTGTGTAAGAGTGAGGGAAGGAATTCTAGTATTGTGTAGGAGTGAGGGAAGGTTTTGTAGTATTCATTAGGAGTGAGGGAAGTGCTTCTAGTATTGTGTAGGAGTGAGGGAAGGGCTTCTAGTATTGTGTAGGAGTGAGGGAAGGACTTGCAGTGTTGTGTAGGAGTGAAAGAAGGACTTGCAGGATTGTGTAGGAGTGAGGGAAGGACTTGCAGGGTTGTATAAGAGTGAGGGAAGTACTTGTAGTAATGTATAGGACTGAAAGGACTTGCAGTATTGTGTAGAAGTGAGGGAAGGACTTCTAGTACTGTGTAGGCGTGAGGGAAGTACTTGTAGTGTATTGTATGAGTGAGGGAAGGACTTGTAGTGTGGTGTAGGAGTGAGGGAAGTACTTGTAGTAATGTGTAGGACTGAGGGAAGGACTTGCAGGGTTGTGTAGGAGTGAGGGAAGGACTTGCAGGGTTGTGTAGGAATAAGGGAAGAACTTGCAGTGTTGTATAAGAGTGAAAGAAGGACTTGTAGTATTGTGTAGGCGTGAGGGAAGGACTTGCAGTATTGTGTAGAAGTGAGGGAAGGACTTCTAGTACTGTGTAGGAGTGAGGGAAGTACTTGCAGTGTATAGGAGTGAGGAAAGGACTTGCAGGGTTGTGTAGGAGTAAGGGGAGGACTTGCAATGTTATGTAAGAGTGAGGGAAGGACTTGCACTGTTGTGTAGGAGTGAGCGAAGGACTTGCGCTGTTGTGTAGGAGTTAGGAAAGGACTTGTAGTGTGGTGTAGGAGTGAGGGAAGGACTTGTAGTGTGGTGTAGGAGTAAGGGAAGGACTTGGTATGTTGTGTAGGAGTGAGGGAAGGACTTGGTATTTTGTGTAGGAGTGAGTGAAGGACTTGGTATTTTGTGTAGGAGTGAGGGAAGGACTTTGTATGTTGTTTAAGAGTGAGGGAAGGACTTTGTATGTTGTGTAAGAGTGAGGGAAGGGCTTTGTATGTTGTGTAAGAGTAAGGGAAAGACTTGGTATGTTGTGTAGGAGTGAGGGAAGGACTTGGTATGTTGTGTAAGAGTGAGGGATGGACTTGGTATGTTGTGTAAGAGTGAGGGATGGACTTGGTATGTTGTGTAAGAGTGAGGGATGGACTTGGTATGTTTTGTAGGAGTGAGGGAAGGACTTGTAGTATTGTGTAGGAATGTAGGACTTGGTACGTTGTGTAGGAGTGAGAGAATTTCGTTGAAAATGCTCTATCTCGTTCACCAGACTGAAAATAAAACACAAGTGTTTTGTCTTTGGGGAGGGAGTTTTATAAGGCACTGAATATATTTGATTGAAAGGTAATTACACTGCTTCTTCAGTAGGTATGGCTTTATTTTATGTTCCTGTATGTCTACATTGTCTAGTATGTTATATATATATTAATTTATATTAAGTATGTAAAAAGTTTATCAGCTAAACGTTGTGCATTTGTTAGGTAAAATAGAATGGTAATTGGCGGCATGGTATCCACATTGTACGGGTCACGGCAAGTGCAGAGGGGTAGGCGAGCCTGGCTGGTGATAGTGTGTGGTGCAAGTTTAGTACAATTGGTCATTATATATTTATATGGAGTTAAGTTGTGTATACTTTTGTACTTTTCTAGTGTATGGTGAGGCTGAGGTTCGGGTTTGGGTTAATTTAGGCTGTGGTCATCTGTACTGTAGTTAAATTGTTCCTTTACTTGACCTTTGTTTGTAGTCTATTAACTTTATAATGCTAAGTTGTGCATTTCATGATTCATCTTCAACATGATACCTATATCTTGTGTTAATCTGAGGGTTATTATTGAGAATGTGGTAGAGATAATATAAGAGTCATTATAGTGTTTAACCCTGCTTCTTGTTCTGACCACTCGTGTGACTTGACTAGTGGTAAATTCTTGATAAAGAGGAGTGCTGGCATAACAGTATGAAGAAAGAGTGATTTTAATTCTTGTTGCCCTGCAATATAAAAAAAAATATATTTTGGGTTAATAAAATTTTAATTTCACAGGTATTAACAGAAAATATTACTCCAGGGAGGATGAGGGCCAAACTTTGTGTAGAGATGACGAGGCAACATCAGGATGGACAAGAGAAACGATCAAGAGTACAGTAAAGGACGAACATTCTCTAAATAACTCAGTCTACCAAACATGACATGAAGTTGTATTGTATAATATTTAAGTGTTGGTTAAGTACATCCACGTAAATACTAAAACAGATTATAACAGCGTGTTGAAATCATATCTACTGACTACTGTAGAGATACTGTAGCACTGTAGGGGTGAGGAAAGAACAAGCAATATTATGTTAGAGTGAGGAAAGGACATGCGGTGATGTGGAGGAGGGAGGAAAGGTTATGTGGTGTGTAGGAGTGAAGGAAGGACATGCTGTGTTGTGTAGGAGTGTGGGAAGGACTTGCAGGGTTGTATAGACGAGGGAAGGACTTCTAGTATTGTGTAGGATTGAGGGATGGACTTGCAGAGTTGTGTTGAAGTGAGGGAAGGACTTCTAGTATTGTGTAGGAGTGAGGGAAGGACTTCCAGTGTTGTGTAGAAATAAGGGAAGGAATTCTAGTATTGTGTAGGAGTGAGGGAAGGACTTGCAGTGTTGTGTAGAAGTGAGGGAAGGACTTGCAGTGTTGTGTAGAAATGAGGGAAGGACTTCTAGTATTGTGTAGGAGCGAGGGAAGGACTTGCAATATTGTGTAGAAGTGTGGGAAGGACTTGCAGGGTTGTATAAGTGTGAGGGAACTGCTTGTAGTAATGTGTAGGACTGAGGGAAGGACTTGCAAGGTTGTGTAGGAGTGAAAGAAGGGCTTCTAGTATTGTGTAGGAGTGAGAGAAGGACTTGCAGTGTTGTGTAGGAGTGAAAGAAGGACTTGCAGGATTGTGTAGGAGTGAGGGAAGGACTTGCAGGGTTGTATAAGTGTGAGGGAACTGCTTGTAGTAATGTGTAGGACTGAGGGAAGGACTTGCAGGATTGTTTAGAAGTGAGAGAAGAACTTCTAGAATTGTTTAGGAGTGAAAGAAGGACTTGCAGGATTGTGTAGGAGTGAGGGAAGGACTTGCAGGGTTGTGTAGGAGTGAAGAAAGGACTTGCAGGGTTGTGTAGGAGTTAAGGAAGGACGTGCAGTGTTATCTAGGAGTTAAGGAAGGACTTGCAGGGTTGCGTAGGGGTGAAGGAAGGACTTGCAAGGTTGTGTAGGAGTGAGGGAAAGACTTGCAGGGTTGTGTAGGAGTGAAGGAAAGATTAGCAGGTTTGTGTAGGAGTGAGGGAAGGACTTGCAGGGTTGTGTAGGAGTGAAGGAAGGACTTGCAGTGTTGTGTAAGAGTGAAAGAAAGACTTGTAGTATTGTGTAGGAGTGATGGAAGGACTTCTAGTACTGTGTAGGAGTGAGGGAGGTACTTGTAGTGTATTGTATGCGTGAGGGAAGGACTTATAGTGTGGGGTAGGTGTCAGGGAAGGACTTGTAGTGTGGTGTAGGAGTCAGGGAAGGAATTGTAGTATTGTGTTTTAGTGAGGGAAGGACTTGTAGTGTGGTGTAAGAGTGAGGGAAGGACTTGTAAATGTGGTGTAGGAGTGAGAGAAGGAATTGTAGTGTGGTGTAGGAGTGAATGGAAGGACTTGTAGTGTATTGTATGAGTGAAGGAAGGACTTGTAGTGTGGTGTAGGAGTGAGGGAAGGACTTGTAGTGTGGTGTAGGTGTGAGGGAAGGATTTGTAGTATTGTGTAGGTGTGAGGGAAACACGTGTAGTGTATTGTATGGGTGAGGGAAGGACTTGTAGTGTGGTGTAGGAGTGAGGGAAGGACTTGCAGGGTTGTGTAGGAGTAAGGGAAGGACTTACAGGGTTGTGAAGGAGTGAGGGAAGGAATTGCAGTGTTGTGTAGAAGTAAGGGCAGTACTTGCAGTGTGGTGTAGGATTGAGGGAAGGACTTGTAGTGTGGGGTAAGAGTGAGGGAAGGACTTGTAGTGCGGTGTAGGAGTGAGGGAACGATTTGTAGTGTATTGTATGAGTGAGGGAAGGACTTGTAGTGTTGTGTATAAGTGAGGGAAGGACTTGTGGTGTTGTGTAGAAGTGAGAGAAGGACTTGCAGGGTTGTGTAGAAGTGAGGGAAGGACCTGCAGGGTTGTGTAGGAGAGAGAAATGGACTTGTAGTGTGGTGTATGAGTGAGGGATGGACTTGTAGTGTTGCGTATGAGTGTGGGAAGGACTTGTAGTGTGGTGAAGGAGTGAGGGAAGGACTTGTAGTGTGGTGTATGAGTGAGGGAAGGACTCGTTGTTATGTGTAGGAGTGTGGGAAGGACTCACTGTGATGTGCAGGACTGTGGGAAGGACTCTCTGTGATGTGTAGGAGTGAGGGAAGGATTCACTGTTATGTGTAGGAGTGTGGATAGAACTCACTATGATGTGTAGGGGTGAGGAAAGGACTCACTGTGATGTGTAGGAGTGTGGGAAGGACTCACTGAGGTGTAGGGGTGAGGAAAGGACTCGCTGTGAGATGTAGGAGTGAGGGAAGGACTCGCTGTGATGTGTAGGAGTGAGGAAAGGACTCACTATGATGTGTAGGAGTGAGGGAAGGACTCACTGTGATGTGTACGCGTGTGGGAAGGACTCATTGTGATGTGTAGGAGTGAGGGAAGGACTCGCTGTGATGTGTAGGAGTGAGGGAAGGATCCACTGAGGTGTTGGGATGAGGAAAGGACTCGCTGTGAGGTGTAGGAGTAAGTGAAGGACTCGCTGTGATGTGTTGGAGTGAGGGAAGGACTCGCTGTGATGTGTAGGAGTGTGGGAAGGACTCAGTGTGATGTGTAAGAGTGAGGGAAGGACTCACTGTGATGTGTAGGAGTGTGGGAAGGACTCACTGAGGCGGTAGGTGTGAGGAAAAGACTCGCTGTGAAGTGTAGGAGTGAGGGAAGGACTCGCTGTGATATGTAGGAGTGATGGAAGGACTCGCTGTGATGTATAGGAGTGTGGGAAAGACGCACTGTGATGTGTAGTAGTGTGGGAAGGACTCACTGTGAAGTGTAGGAGTGAGGGAAGGACTTGCTGTGATGTGTAGGAGTGAAGGAAGGACTCGCTGTGATGTGTAGGAGTGAGGGAAGGACTCCCTGACGTGTAGGAGTGAGGTAAGGACCGACTGTGAGGTGTAAAGTGAAGGGCTTCTGTCTCGCCAATGAGGCAGACTACTGGTAATGACGTCATTGCTCTTCTCGTCTGTTCCACCATTGACGTAGACTACTAGTGGTGACTTCACTGCTGTGGTCCACCAATGGAATTCCTAAGGTGATTTCAGCTCACTTAAAAACTTAAAATGCAGAGAACTTGTGACAAAATGTTACAAGCTAGTTGTATTGATTTAATGAGAACTGAAAATTACAGTAAATTCTTAAACTAGCATCTTTTAATCCAGTGTCAGCAAGAGTAAAATAGTTCGTTGTACAAGTGGAAATAAAACTGAAGTACAAAATAAGTTAATCATGTCATAACATTGTTGAAGTTACGATATTTTGTACAGTAGTTTCATCTTCATTTGTATAACACAATGTTTTACACTAGCTGGCACAGCACTGAAATAAAAGATGCCAGGTTAAGAATTTACCTTAATTATCATTTAGTTATTTATTACGTGTTCACAACTTACTTTGTAACCAATGAATTTTTCCTCTGGACAAACTTTTGTAATATTATTTTGTTTTTCTTTTTCAAATGTTATACATATTAAAAATTAATTACAAGGCAGTGCATCTTCAAGGGAATAAGTGATGTTTGTGGCAACTTAGGGATGTGTGTGGCTATTAAGAGCTGTCTCTGTCTCTCAGGAGACCGATTGATTCTCCCCTAAGATCTACATGATGCTTCTAGGGGGCTTATAAGTAGCTAGTTGTGTACAGCTAGTAAGGGCTATGTGATGACACTGAAGGCTGTCTGTCACTGCTAGGGACAGTGATGCTGCCAAGGGCTGGGTGCCGAGGCTTGTCTGGGTACCTAGTGACAGCACTAGGATCCCGCTTCCTCTATCAAGGAATAAACAATTGAAATTGAAATTGAAATTGAGCCCCCTTCTATAGAGATAGGCGAGACACGTCGACCAAGGTACACTGGAAGCCTTGCATGATCCGGATTGGGTCGCCTTCATGGGACCCAGTGTACATAGGTTGTATTACCATAAGGGCAACCTAACCTAGCAGTAACCTGGTGTCAATCATTGCAATAAATATTTGTATAGTAACAATGTGTCGTATAAATGAAAAAAATACTTTTTTCTTTGTTTATAATAATCCTAATAAAAAAGCTGAAAACAAAAGGGTTCCAAAGGCAAAAAATGATAAGAGCCAATTTTTATACTTCCTGAAAAGTTTAAAATCTACGTCACCGAAAAGTAGATACTTACGATCTTTTGAGAATCCGAATTTACTATCTTTTTAATTGTCGTAAGTTCGAACTTAAGAGAAAAAAAAGTTACGATTTTTCTAATTCTCAAAAGATCGTAAGTATCTAGTTTACGGGAAAGTAGATTATATACTTTTCGGGAAAGTGGATTATCGACTTTTCGGGGAAGTAGATTATCGATTTTTTGGTAAAATATTACCTACTTTTAAGAAGTAGATTATCATTGAAAACGGGAAATTTGTATCATAAAAAATGGGAAATATCTACTTTCCGGGAAAGTTGGTTATCTACTTTCCCGAAAAGTAGATAGATTTTCTTCTTTTCGGGAAAGTAGATTATCGACTTTTTGGTAAAATATTACCTACTTTTAAGAAGTAGATTATCATTGAAAACGGGAAATTTGTATCACAGAAAATGGGAAATATCTACTTTCCGCGAAAGTTGGTTATCTACTTTCCCGGAAAGTAGATTATCTACTTTTCGGGAAAGTAGATTATCGACTTTTCGGGGAAGTGGATTTTCGAATTTTGGGGGAAATATTACCTAATTTTGCCAAGTAGATTATCATAGAAAACGGGAAATTTGTATCATAAAAAATGGGAAATATCTACTTTCCGGGAAAGTTGGTTATCTACTTTCCCGAAAAGTAGATAGATTTTCTACTTTTCGGGAAAGTAGATTATCGACTTTTCGGGGAAGTAGATTTTCGAATTTTGGGGGAAATATTACCTAATTTTGCCAAGTAGATTATCATAGAAAACGGGAAATTTGTATCATAAAAAATGGGAAATATCTACTTTCCGGGAAAGTTGGTTATCTACTTTCCCGAAAAGTAGATAGATTTTCTACTTTTCGGGAAAGTAGATAACCAACTTTTCGGGGAAGTAGATTTTCGAATTTTGGGGGAAATATTACCTAATTTTCCGAAGTAGATTATCATAGAAAACGGGAAATTTGTATCACAAAAAATGGGAAATATCTACTTTCCGCGAAAGTTGGTTATCTACTTTCCCGGAAAGTAGATTGTCTACTTTTCGGGAAAGTAGATTATCGACTTTTCGGGGAAGTAGATTTTCGAATTTTGGGGGAAATATTACCTAATTTTGCCAAGTAGATTATCATAGAAAACGGGAAATTTGTATCATAAAAAATGGGAAATATCTACTTTCCGGGAAAGTTGGTTATCTACTTTCCCGAAAAGTAGATAGATTTTCTACTTTTCGGGAAAGTAGATTATCGACTTTTCGGGGAAGTAGATTTTCGAATTTTGGGGGGAAATATTACCTAATTTTGCCAAGTAGATTATCATAGAAAACGGGAAATTTGTATCATAAAAAATGGGAAATATCTACTTTCCGGGAAAGTTGGTTATCTACTTTCCCGAAAAGTAGATAGATTTTCTACTATTCGGGAAAGCAGATTATCGACTTTTCGGGAAGTAGATTTTCGAATTTTGGGGGAAATATTACCTAATTTTGCCAAGTAGATTATCATAGAAAACGGGAAATTTGTATCATAAAAAATGGAAATATCTACTTTCCGGGAAAGTTGGTTATCTACTTTCCCGGAAAGTAGATTATCTACTTTTCGGGAAAGTAGATTATCGACTTTTCGGGGAAGTAGATTTTCGAATTTTGGGGGAAATATTACCTAATTTTGCCAAGTAGATTATCATAGAAAACGGGAAATTTGTATCATAAAACATGGGAAATATCTACTTTCCGGGAAAGTTGGTTATCTACTTTCCCGAAAAGTAGATAGATTTTCTACTTTTCGGGAAAGTAGATTATCGACTTTTCGGGGAAGTAGATTTTCGAATTTTGGGGGAAATCTTACTTAATTTTGCCAAGTAGATTATCATAGAAAACGGGAAATTTGTATCATAAAAAATGGGAAATATCTACTTTCCGGGAAAGTTGGTTATCTACTTTCCCGAAAAGTAGATAGATTTTCTACTTTTCGGGAAAGTAGATTATCGACTTTTCGGGGAAGTAGATTTTCGAATTTTGGGGGAAATCTTACTTAATTTTGCCAAGTAGATTATCATAGAAAACGGGAAATTTGTATCATAAAAAATGGGAAATATCTACTTTCCGGGAAAGTTGGTTATCTACTTTCCCGGAAAGTTGATTATCTAGTTTTCGGGAAAGTAGATTATCGACTTTTCGGGGAAGTAGATTTTCGAATTTGGGGGGAAATATTACCTAATTTTGCCAAGTAGATTATCATAGAAAACGGGAAATTTGTATCATAAAACATGGGAAATATCTACTTTCCGGGAAAGTTGGTTATCTACTTTCCCGAAAAGTAGATAGATTTTCTACTTTTCGGGAAAGTAGATTATCGACTTTTCGGGGAAGTAGATTTTCGAATTTTGGGGGAAATATTACCTAATTTTGCCAAGCAGATTTTCATAGAAAACGGGAAATTTGTATCATAAAAAATGGGAAATATCTACTTTCCGGGAAAGTTGGTTATCTACTTTCCCGAAAAGTAGATAGATTTTCTACTTTTCGGGAAAGTAGATTATCGACTTTTCGGGGAAGTAGATTTTCGAATTTTGGGGGAAATATTACCTAATTTTGCGAAGTAGATTATCATAGAAAACGGGAAATTTGTATCATAAAAAATGGGAAATATCTACTTTCCGGGAAAGTTGGTTATCTACTTTCCCGAAAAGTAGATAGATTTTCTACTTTTCGGGAAAGTAGATTATCGACTTTTCGGGGAAGTAGATTTTCGAATTTTGGGGGAAATATTACCTAATTTTGCCAAGTAGATTATCATAGAAAACGGGAAATTTGTATCACAAAAAATGGGAAATATCTACTTTCCGCGAAATTTGGTTATCTACTTTCCCGGAAAGTAGATTATCTACTTTTCGGGAAAGTAGATTATCGACTTTTCGGGGAAGTAGATTTTCGAATTTTGGGGGAAATATTACCTAATTTTGCCAAGTAGATTATCATAGAAAACGGGAAATTTGTATCATAAAAAATGGGAAATATCTACTTTCCGGGAAAGTTGGTTATCTAATTTCCCGAAAAGTAGATAGATTTTCTTCTTTTCGGGAAAGTAGATAACCAACTTTTCGGGGAAGTAGGTTTTCGAATTTTGGGGGAAATATTACCTAACTTTGAGAAGTAGATTATCACAGAAAACGGGAAATTTGTATCACAGAAAATGGGAAATATCTACTTTCCGCGAAAGTTGGTTATCTACTTTCCCGGAAAGTAGATTATCTACTTTTCGGGAAAGTAGATTATCGACTTTTCGGGGAAGTAGATTTTCGAATTTTGGGGGAAATATTACCTAATTTTGCCAAGTAGATTATCATAGAAAACGGGAAATTTGTATCATAAAAAATGGGAAATATCTACTTTCCGGGAAAGTTGGTTATCTACTTTCCCGAAAAGTAGATTGTCTACTTTCCGGGAATGTAGATATTTCACATTTTCTGTGATACAAATTTCCCGTTTTCTATGATAATCTACTTGGCAAAATTAAGTAAGATTTCCCCCAAAATTCGAAAATCTACTTCCCCGAAAAGTCGATAATCTACTTTCCCGAAAAGTAGAAAATCTACTTTCCGGAAAAGTAGATAACCAACTTTCCAGGAAAGTAGATTTTCCCCATTTTCTATGATAAAAATTTCCCGTTTTTTATGATAAATAGATAACCAACTTTCCCAGAAAGTAGATATTTCCCATTTTCTGAGATACAAATTTCCCGTTTTCTATGATAATCTACTTCGGAAAATTAGGTAATATTTCCCCAAAAGTCGATAATCTACTTCCCCATAAAGTCGATAATCTACTTTCCCGAAAAGTAGATAACCTACTTTCCGGGAAAGTAGATAACCAACTTTCCCAGAAAGTAGATATTTCCCATTTCCTGTGATACAAATTTCCCGTTTTCTATGATAATCTACTTCGGAAAATTAGGTAATATTTCCCCAAAAGTCGATAATCTCTTTCCCCGAAAAGTCGACAATCTACTTTCCCGAAAAGTAGAAAATCTATCTACTTTTCGGGAAAGTAGATAACCAACTTTCCCGGAAAGTAGATATTTCCCATGTTTTATGATACAAATTTCCCGTTTTCTATGATAATCTACTTGGCAAAATTAGGTAATATTTCCCCCAAAATTCGAAAATCTACTTCCCCGAAAAGTCGATAATCTACTTTCTCGAAAAGTCGATAATCTACTTTCCGGGAAAGTAGATAACCAACTTTCCTGGAAAGTAGATGTTTCCCATTTTTTATGATACAAATTTCCCGTTTTCTATGATAATCTACTTGGCAAAATTAGGTAATATTTCCCCCAAAATTCGAAAATCTACTTCCCCGAAAAGTCGATAGTCTACTTTCCCGAAAAGTAGATAATCTACTTTTCGGGAAAGTAGATAACCAACTTTCCCGGAAAGTAGATATTTCCCATTTTTTATGATACAAATTTCCCGTTTTCTATGATAATCTACTTCGCAAAATTAGGTAATATTTTCCCCAAAATTCGAAAATCTACTTCCCCAAAAAGTCGATCATCTACTTTCCCGAAAAGTAGATAGATTTTCTATTTTTCGGGAAAGTAGATAACCAACTTTCCCGGAAAGTAGATATTTCCCATATTTTATGATACAAATTTCCCGTTTTCTATGATAATCTACTTGGCAAAATTAGGTAATATTTCCCCCCAAATTCGAAAATCTACTTCCCCGAAAAGTCGATAATCTACTTTCCCGAAAAGTAGAAAATCTATCTACTTTTCGGGAAAGTAGATAACCAACTTTCCCGGAAAGTAGACGTTTCCCATTTTTTATGATACAAATTTCCCGTTTTCTATGATAATCTACTTGGCAAAATTAAGTAATATTTCCCCCAAAATTCGAAAATCTACTTCCACCGAAAAGTCGATAATCTACTTTCCCAAAAAGTAGAAAATCTATCTACTTTTCGGGAAAGTAGATAACCAACTTTCCCGGAAAGTAGATATTTCCCATTTTTTCTGATACAAATTTCCCGTTTTCTATGATAATCTACTTCGCAAAATTAGGTAATATTTTCCCCAAAATTCGAAAATCTACTTCCCCAAAAAGTCGATAATCTACTTTCCCGAAAAGTAGAAAATCTATCTACTTTTCGGGAAAGTAGATAACCAACTTTCCCGGAAAGTAGATATTTCCCATTTTTTATGATACAAATTTCCCGTTTTCTATGATAATCTACTTCGCAAAGTTAGATAATATTTCTCCCAAAATTCGAAAATCTACTTCCCCGAAAAGTTGGTTATCTACTTTCCCGAAAAGTAGAAAATCTATCTACTTTTCGGGAAAATAGATAACCAACTTTCCCGGCAAGTAGATATTTCCCATTTTTTATGATACAAATTTCCCGTTTTCTATGATAATCTACTTTGCAAAATTAGGTAATATTTCCCCCAAAATTCGAAAATCTACTTCCCCGAAAAGTCGATAATCTACTTTCCCGAAAAGTAGAAAATCTATCTACTTTTCGGGAAAGTAGATAACCAACTTTCCCGGAAAGTAGATATTTCCCATTTTTTATGATACAAATTTCCCGTTTTCTATGATAATCTACTTGGCAAAATTAGGTAATATTTTCCCCAAAATTCGAAAATCTACTTCCCCAAAAAGTCGATAATCTACTTTCCCGAAAAGTAGAAAATCTATCTACTTTTCGGGAAAGTAGATAACCAACTTTCCCGGAAAGTAGATATTTCCCATTTTTTATGATACAAATTTCCCGTTTTCTATGATAATCTACTTCGCAAAGTTAGATAATATTTCTCCCAAAATTCGAAAATCTACTTCCCCGAAAAGTTGGTTATCTACTTTCCCGAAAAGTAGAAAATCTATCTACTTTTCGGGAAAATAGATAACCAACTTTCCCGGCAAGTAGATATTTCCCATTTTTTATGATACAAATTTCCCGTTTTCTATGATAATCTACTTTGCAAAATTAGGTAATATTTCCCCCAAAATTCGAAAATCTACTTCCCCGAAAAGTCGATAATCTACTTTCCCGAAAAGTAGAAAATCTATCTACTTTTCGGGAAAGTAGATAACCAACTTTCCCGGAAAGTAGATATTTCCCATTTTTTATGATACAAATTTCCCGTTTTCTATGATAATCTACTTGGCAAAATTAGGTAATATTTTCCCCAAAATTCGAAAATCTACTTCCCCAAAAAGTCGATAATCTACTTTCCCGAAAAGTAGATAATCTACTTTCCGGGAAAGTAGATAACCAACTTTCCCGGAAAGTAGATATTTCCCATTTTTTATGATACAAATTTCCCGTTTTCTATGATAATCTACTTCGGAAAATTAGGTAATATTTCCCCAAAAGTCGATAATCTACTTCCCCAAAAAGTCGATAATCTACTTTCCCGAAAAGTAGAAAATCTATCTACTTTTCGGGAAAGTAGATAACCAACTTTCCCGGAAAGTAGATATTTCCCATTTTTTATGATACAAATTTCCCGTTTTCTATGATAATCTACTTGGCAAAATTAGGTAATATTTCCCCCAAAATTCGAAAATCTACTTCCCCGAAAAGTAGATAATCTACTTTCCGGGAAAGTAGATAACCAACTTTCGCGGAAAGTAGATATTTCCCATTTTCTATGATGCAAATTTCCCATTTTCTATGATAATCTACTTAGAAGTAGATACTTACGATCTTTTGAGAATTAGAGAAATCGTAAGTTATGTTTTCTCTTAAGTATCTACTTTTAAGTCATTTTTTTCTCTTAAGTTCGAGCTTACAATAATTAAAAAGATCGTAAATTCGGATTCTCAAAACATCGTAAGTATCTACTTATCGGTGACGTCGATTTTCTACTTTTCGGGAAAGTATAATATTTGGCTCTTTTCATTTTTGCATTTGGAACCCTTTTGTTTTCAACTTTTTTAATAGGATTATTATAAACAAAGAAAAAGAAATATATTTTTTTTTATTTATACGACACATTAAGTTACTCTACAAATATTTATTGTAATGATTGACACCAGATTACTGCTAGGTTAAGTTGCCCTTATGGTACTACAACCTGTGTACACAGGGTCCCAGAAAGGCGACCCAACCTGGATCATGCAAGGTTACCAGTGTACCTTGGTCGACGTGTCTCCCCTATCTCTACAGTAGGGGGCTCAGACAAGCCTCGGCACCCAGCCCTTGGCAGCATCACTGTCCCTAGCAGTGATAGACAGCCTTTAGTGTCATCACATAGCCCTTACTAGCTGTACACAACTAGCTACTTATAAGCCCCCTAGAAGCATCATGTAGATCTTAGGGGAGAATCAATCAGCCTCCTCAGAGACACAGACAGCACTTAAGAGCCTCACACATCCCCAAGTTGCCACAAACATCACTTATCCCCTTGAAGATACACTGCCTTGTAATTAATTTTTAATGTGTAACATTTAAAAAACAAACAAAATGCAATTACAAAAGTTTGTCCAGAGGAAAAATTCATTGGTTACATAGTTGTGAACACGTAATAAATAAATAACTGATAATTAAGGTAAATTCTTAAACTGGCATTTTTTATTTCAGTGCTGTGCCAGCTAGAGTAAAACATTGTGTTATACAAATGAAGATGAAACTACTGTACAAAATATAGTACCTTCAACAATGTTGACATTGTTGACTTATTTTGTACTTCAGTTTTATTTCCACTTGTATAACGAACTATTTTACTCTTGCTGGCACTGGATTAAAAGATGCTACTTCAAGAATTTACTGTAATTTTCAGTTCTTATTAAATCATTACAACTTGCTTGTAACATTTTGTCACAAGTTCTCTGCATTTTAAGTTTTTAAGTGAGCTGAAATCACCTTAGGAATTCCATTGGTGGACCACAGCAGTGAAGTCACCACTAGTAGTCTACGTCAATGGTGGAACAGACGAGAAGAGCAATGACGTCATTACCAGTAGTCTGCCTCATTGGCGAGACAGAAGCCCTTCACTTTACACCTCACAGTCGGTCCTTACCTCACTCCTACACGTCAGGGAGTCCTTCCCTCACTCCTACACATCACAGCGAGTCCTTCCTTCACTCCTACACATCACAGCAAGTCCTTCCCTCACTCCTACACATCACAGTGAGTCCTTCCCACACTACTACACATCACAGTGCGTCTTTCCCACACTCCTATACATCACAGCGAGTCCTTCCATCACTCCTACATATCACAGCGAGTCCTTCCCTCACTCCTACACTTCACAGCGAGTCTTTTCCTCACACCTACCGCCTCAGTGAGTCCTTCCCACACTCCTACACATCACAGTGAGTCCTTCCCTCACTCTTACACATCACACTGAGTCCTTCCCACACTCCTACACATCACAGCGAGTCCTTCCCTCACTCCAACACATCACAGCGAGTCCTTCACTTACTCCTACACCTCACAGCGAGTCCTTTCCTCATCCCAACACCTCAGTGGATCCTTCCCTCACTCCTACACATCGCAGCGAGTCCTTCATTCACTCGTACACATCACAGTGAGTCCTTCTCGCACTCCTACACATCACAGTGAGTCCTTCCCTCACTCCTACACATCACAGTGAGTCCTTCCCTCACTCCTACACATCACAGTGAGTCCTTCCCTCATTCCTATAAAACACTGCAAATCCTCCTCTCACTCCTTAGTAGGTCAGTAAGTCCTCCTCTCACTCCTTAGTAGGTCAGTAAGTCCTCCTCTCACTAATTAGCATGTCAGTAAGTCCTCCTCTCACTCCTTAGTAGGTCAGTAAGTCCTCCTCTCACTAATTAGCAGGTCAGCAAGTCCTCCTCTCATTCATTAAGTCAGCAAGTCCTTCCCTCATTTACTAGCATCACTACATGCCCTTCCCTAGTTCCTACACAACACTACGAGTCCTTCCCTCATTCCTACACAATACTGAAGTCCTTCCCTCATTCCTACACAATACTGAAGTCCTTCCCTCAATACTACACAACACAGTGAGTCCTTCCCTCGCCTACACATCATAGCAAGACCTTCCCTCACTCCTACACATCACAGTGAGTCCTTCCTACACTCCTTCACATCACAGCGAGACCTTCCCTCACTCCTACAAATCACAGTGAGTCCTTCAAACACTCCTACACATCACAGTGAGTCCTTCTCTCAATCCTATACATCACAATGAGTCCTTCCCTTAAACTAAACAATATTGCATGGCCTTCCCTCACTCCTATAAAACACTGCAAATTCTCCTCTCACTCCTTAGTAGGTCCGTAAATCCTCCTCTCACTCCTTAGTAGGTCAGTAAATCCTCCTCTCACTAATTAGCAGGTCAGTAAATCCTCCTCTCATTCATTAGGAGGTCAGTAAGTCCCTCCCTCATTTACGAATATCACTACATGTCCTTCCCTAGGTCCTACACAACACTACTAGTCCTTCCCTCATTCCTACACAATACTGAAGTCCTTCCCTCAATACTACAAAATACTGCATGTCCTTTCCTCAGTCCTACAATAATCAGTAGATAAACTGTCAATACACCGTTATAATCTATTTTAGCATTTATAAAGACTTGTCGAACCAGGAGTAAATATTATACACAATACAACTTCCTGTCATGTCGAGTAGACTTGACTTATTTAAGATATCTTCACCTCTTTCTGTACACAGACATTAGGAGCATCAATTAACCCACTCATTCACAAGTACAGTAGCTCTCTAAGAGCCTCACACATCTCCAAGTTGATATTCACAATATAGCCACAAACAGCCTCTGGTTGGATCAGACTACCCCTGACAACCTTGCATAGTCCTTAAATCCATTATACAACCACCTATGATCACACAGCCCTAATTAGCCAAAGAGTCCGTGGCGACGGCATATATGCCCTGGGGCCTCACATAGCCCCTAGGAGTGACATACTGCCTCAGAACATTTACAACAAATACAAACTCTTTTTTTTACAATTACAAAAGTTTACCCACAGGTAATGCTCATTGCTTACAAGTAAGTTGTAAAGCTGTAATAATTACTTAATTTTACAGAAAAATCTTAAACTAACATCTTGTATTTCACTGCCAGAAAGAATGCAATATTTTGTTTTGCAAATGAAGATGAAACAAAAGTCCAAAATAATTAAGATGAACAAAATACTTCCTCACTGTCTAGCTACAAATCCACATACAAGTTTACAACACTCTTATGCCACACTACAAGTACTTCCCTCACTCCTACACAACACTACAATTGCTTCCCTCACTCATACAGAGCACTACAAGTCCTTCCCTCACTCCTACACCACACTACAAGTCCTTCTCTCACTCCTACACAACCCTGCAACTCCTTCCCTCACTCCTACACAACCCTGCAACTCCTTCCCTCACTCCTACACCACACTACAAGTTGTTCTCTCT
Source organism: Homarus gammarus (assembly GCA_958450375.1). Classification (NCBI taxonomy): domain Eukaryota; kingdom Metazoa; phylum Arthropoda; class Malacostraca; order Decapoda; family Nephropidae; genus Homarus; species Homarus gammarus. Next base: position 1,811,351 of record CAUDMG010001871.1, read on the forward strand.
CCCCTACACAACCCTACAAGTTGTTCTCTCTCCCCTACACAACCCTACAAGTCCTTCCCTCACCCCTACACAATACTGCAAGTCCTTCCCTCACTCATACACAACACTACAAGTGCTTCCCTCACTCATACAGAGCATTACAAGTCCTTCCCTCACTCCTACACCACACTACAAGTCCTTCTCTCACTCATACACAACACTGCAAGTGCTTCCCTCACTCCTACACACCTTACCAAGTCCTTCCCTCATACCTGCACCACACTACAAGTCCATCCCTCACTCATACACCACACTACAAGTCCTTCCCTCACTCCTACACAACACTACAAGTGCTTCCCTCACTCATACAGAGCATTACAAGTCCTTCCCTCACTCCTACACCACACTACAAGTCATTCCATCGTTCCGACACAACCCCGCAAGTCCTTCCCTCACTTCTACACAACCCTGCAAGACCTTCCCTCACTCCTACACAATAATAGAAGTCTTTCCCTCATTCAGACACCACACTACAAGTCCTTCTCTCTCTCCTACACAACCCTGCAAGTCCTTCCGTCACCCCTACACAACACTGCAAGTCCTTCTCTCATTCCTACACAAGACCACATGTCCTTCCTTCACTCCTACACAACACTACAAGCCCTTCTCTCATTCATACACCACACTACAAGTCCTTTTCTCTCTAATACACAACCCTGCAACTCCTTCATTCACTCCTACACAACACTACAAGTCCTCCCCTTTCTCCTACACATCACTTCATGTCCTTTCCTCACTCCTACACAACACTGCAAGTCCTTCCCTCACTCCTACACAACCCTGTAAGTCCTTCTTTCACTCCTACACAACACTACAAGTCCTTCCCACACTCCTACACAATACTAGAAGCGCTTCCCTCATTTCTACACAACACTGCAAGTCCTTCCCTCACTCCTACACAATACTAGAAGTGCTTCCCTCATTTCCACACAACACTGCAAGTCCTTCCCACACTCCTACACAATACTAGAAGTGCTTCCCTCACTTATACACAACACTGCAAGTCCTTCCCTCACTCCTACACAATACTAGAAGTGCTTCCTCATTTCTACAAAACAATGCAAGTCCTTCCCACACTCCTACACAATACTAGAAGATCTTCCCTCATTTCTACACAACACTGCAAGTCCTTCCCTCACTCCTACACAATGCTAGAAGTCCTTCCCTCACTTATACACAACACTGCAAGTCCTTCCCACACTCCTACACATCACTACAAGTCCTTCCATCACTTATACACAACACTACAAGTCCTTCCCTCACTCCTACACAATACTAGAAGATCTTCCCTCATTTCTACACAACACTGCAAGACCTTCCCACACTCCTACACAATACGAGAAGTGCTTCTCTCACTCCTACACAACACCGCATGTCCTTTCCTCACTCTTACACATCACTACAAGTCCTTTCCTCACTCCTACTCAACACATCATGTCCTTCCCTCACTCCTACACAATACTACAAGTCCTTCCCTCACTCCTACACAATACTAGAAGTGCTTCTCTCACTCCTACACAACACCGCATGTCCTTCCCTCACTCCTACACATCACTACAAGTCCTTTCCTCACTCCTACACAACACTTCATGTCCTTCCTTCACTCCTACACACCGCATAACCTTTCCTCACTCCTCCACATCACCGCATGTTCTTCCCTCACTCTTACATAATATTGCTTGTTCTTTCCTCACTCCTACAGTGCTACAGTATCTCTACAGTAGTCAGAAGATACGATTTCAACACACGGTTATAATCTGTTTAAGTATTTATGCGGACGTATTTAACCAACACTTACAAATATACAATACAACTTCTTGTCATGTTTGGTAGACTGAGTTATTTAGAGAATGTTCATCCTTTACTGGACTCTTGATCGTTTCTCTTGTCCATCTTGATGTTGCCTCCTCATCTGTACACCAAGTTATGGTCCTCATCCTCCCTGGAGTAGTATTTTCTGTTAATTCCTGTGAAATAAAATTTTATTAACCAAAAATATATTTTTTTGGTATATATTGCAGGGCAACAAGAATTAAAATCACTCTTTCTTCATACTGTTATGCCAGCACTCCTCCTTATCAAGATTTTACCACTAGTCAAGTCACAAGTCACACGGATGGTTAAAACAATAAGCAGGGTAAACACTATAATGACTCCTATATTATCTCCACCAGATTCTCAATACTAACCCTCAGATTATCACAAAATATAGGTATCATGTTGAAGATGAATCATGAAATGCATAATTTAGCATTATAAAGTTAAGAGACCACAAACAAAGGTCAAGTAAAGGAACAATTAAGTACAATACAGATGACCACAGCCAAATTAACTCAAACTCGAACCTCAGCCTCACCATACACTAGAAAAGTACAAAAGTATACACCACTTAACTCCATATAAATATATCCAGAGTCCAGACCAATTGTACCACACTTGCACCACACACTATCACCAGCTAGACTCGTCTACCTCCCTGCACTTGCCGTGACCCACACAATGTGGATACCATGCTGCCAATTACTATACTATTTATCTAACAAATGCACAACGTTGAGCTCATTTACTTATTACATACTTATTATAAATTTATATATATAACATACTAGACAATGTTTACGTACAGCAACATATATAAAATATAGTCCTCCTACTGAAGAAGCAGTGTAATTACCTTTCAATCAAATATATTCAGTGCCTTATAAAACTCCCTCCCAAAAGATAAAACACCTGTCTTTTATTTTCAGTCTTGTGAGAATTTGCTACGAAATTCTCTCACTTCTACACAACATCCAAGTCCACCCTTCACTTCTACACAATACTACAAGATCATCCCTCAATCCCACACAACATACCAAGTCCATCCCTCACTCCTACACAATACTACAAGTTCATCCCTCAATCCCACACAACACACCAAGTCCATCCCTCACTCCTAAGCAATACTGCAAGTAATTCCCTCACTCCTACACAATACTACAAGTATTTCCCTCACTCCTACACAAAACTACAAGTCCTTCCCTCACTTCTAAACAATACTACAAGTCCTTCCTTCACTCCTACACAACATACCAAGTCCATCCCTCACCCCTACACAATATTACAAGTCCTTCCCTCACTCCTACACAATACTACAAGTCCTTCCCTCTCTCCTACACAATACTACAAGTCCTTCCCTTACTCCTACACCACACTGCTGCTTGTCCTTCCCCTACCCCTACACAATACTACAAGTCCTTCCCTCACTCCAACACAAAACTACAAGTACTTTCCTCATTCCGACACAATACTGCAAGTCCTTCCCTCACTCCTACACAATACTTCTAGTCCTTCCCTCACTCCTACACAAAACTACAAGTCCTTCACTCAATCCTACACAATACTACAAGTCCTTCCCTCACTCGTACACAATACTAGAAGTGCTTCCCTCGTTTCTACACAACAATGCAAGTCCTCCCCACACTCCTACACAATACTAGAAGATCTTCCCTCATTTCTACACAACAATGCAACTCCTTCCCTCACTCTTACACAATATTAGAAGTCCTTCCCTCACTTATACACAACACTGCAAGTCCTTCCCACACTCCTACACATCACTACAAGTCCTTCCCTCACTTATACACAACACTACAAGTCCTTCCCTCACTCCTACACAATACTAGAAGACCTTCCCTTATTTCTACACAACACTGCAAGTCCTTCCCACACTCCTACACAATACTAGAAGTGCTTCCCTCACTCCTACACAACACCGCATGTCCTTCCCTCACTCCTACACAACACCGCATAACCTTTCCTCACTCCTCCACATCACCGCATGTCCTTCCCTCACTCTTACATAATATTGCTTGTTCTTTCCTCACTCCTACAGTGCTACAGTATCTCTACAGTAGTCAGAAGATACGATTTCAACACACTGTTATAATCTGTTTTAGTATTTATGCGGACGTATTTAACCAACACTTATAAATATACAATACAACTTCCTGTCATGTTTGGTAGACTGAGTTATTTAGAGAATGTTCATCCTTTACTGTACTCTTGATCGTTTCTCTTGTCCATCTTGATGTTGCCTCCTCATCTGTACACCAAGTTATGGTCCTCATCCTCCCTGGAGTAGTATTTTCTGTTAATCCCTGTGAAATTAAAATTTTATTAACCAAAAATATATTTTTTGGTATATATTGCAGGGCAACAAGAATTAAAATCACTCTTTCTTCATACTGTTATGCCAGCACTCCTCCTTATCAAGATTTTACCACTAGTCAAGTCACAAGTCACACGGATGGTTAAAACAATAAGCAGGGTAAACACTATAATGACTCTTATATTATCTCCACCAGATTCTCAATACTAACCCTCAGATTAACTCAAAATATAGGTATCATATTGAAGATGAATCATGAAATGCATAACTTGGCATGATAAAGTTAAGAGACCACAAACAAAGGTCAAGTAAAGGAACAATTAAGTACAGTACAGATGACCACAGCCAAATTAACTCAAACTCGAACCTCAGCCTCACCATACACTAGAAAAGTACAAAAGTATACACCACTTAACTCCATATAATTATATCCAGAGTCCAGACCAATTGTACCACACTTACACCACACACTATCACCAGCTAGACTCGTCTACCTCCCTGCACTTGCCGTGACCCACACAATGTGGATACCATGCTGCCAATTACTATACTATTTATCTAACAAATGCACAACGTTGAGCTCATTTACTTATTACATACTTATTATAAATTTATATATATAACATACAAGACAATGTTTACATACAGCAACATATATAAAATATAGTCCTACCTACTGAAGAAGCAGTGTAATTACCTCTCAATCAAATATATTCAGTGCCTTATAAAACTCCCTCCCAAAAGATAAAACAATTGTCTTTTATTTTCAGTCTGGTGAGAATTTGCTACGAAATTCTCTCACTTCTACACAACATACCAAGTCCACCCTTCACTTCTACACAATACTACAAGATCATCCCTCAATCCCACACAACATACCAAGTCCATCCCTCACTCCTACACAATACTACAAGTTCATCCCTCAATCCCACACAATATACCAAGTCCATCCCTCACTCCTACACAACATACCAACTCCTACACAATACTGCAAGTCCTTCCCTCACTCCTAAGCAATACTGCAAGTAATTCCCTCACTCCTACACAATACTACAAGTCCTTCCCTCACTCCTACACAAAACTACAAGTCCTTCCCTCACTCCTACACATTACTACAAGTCCTTCCCTCACTCCTACACAATACTACTAGTCCTTCCCTCACTCCTACACAAAACTACAAGTCCTTCCCTCAATCCTACACAATACTACAAGTCCATCCCTCACTCCTACACAATACTACAAGAATATTTCTCACTCCTACAAAACATACCAAGTCCATCCCTCACTCTTACACAACATACCAAGTCCTTCCCTCGCTCCTACACAACATAGCAAGTCATTCCCTCCCTCTTACACAACATACCAATCCTTCCCTCACTCCTACACAGCATACCAAGTCCTTCCCTTACTCCTACACAACATACCAAGTCCTTCCCTCACTCCTACACAATACTAGAAGTCCTTCCCTCATTTCTACACAACACTGCAAGTCCTTCCCTCACTCCTGCATAACCCTGCAAGTCCTTCCCTCATTTCTACACAACACTGCAAGTCCTTTCCTCACTCCTACACAAGACTAGGAGTCCTTCTCTCGTCTACACAACCCTTCAAGTCTTTCCCTCACTCCTACACATCACTTCAAGTCCTTTCCTCACTCCTACACAACACATTATGTCCTTCCCTCACTCCTACACAACACCGCATATCCTTTCTTTACTCCTCCACATCACCGCATGTTCATCCCTCACTCTTACATAATATTGCTTGTTCTTTCCTCACTCCTACAGTGCTACAGTATCTCTACAGTAGTCAGAAGATACGATTTCAACACAGTTATAATCTGTTTTAGTATTTATGCGGACGTATTTAACCAACACTTACAAATATACAATTCAACTTGCTATTATGTTTGGTAGACTGAGTTATTTAGAGAATGTTCATCCTTTAATGTACTCTTGATCGTTTCTCTTGTCCATCCTGATGTTGCCTCGTCATCTGTACACCAAGTCATGGTCCTCATCCTCCTTGGAGTAGTATTTTCTGTTAATCCCTGTGAAATTAAAATTATATTCACCAATAATAGGTTTTTTTATATATATTGCAGGGCGACAAGAATTAAAATCACTCTTCCTTCATACTGTTACGTCAGCACTCCTCTTTATCAAAAGTTTACCACTAGTCAAGTCACAAGTCACACGAGTGGTCAAAACAATAAGCAGGGTAAACACTATAATGACTCTTATATTATCTCCACCAGATTCTCAATAATAACCATCAGATTAACTCAAAATATACAGTAGGTATCATGTTGAAGATGAATCATGAAATGCATAATTTAGCATTATAAAGTTAAGAGACCACAAACAAAGGTCAAGTAAAGAAACAATTTAAGTACAGTACAGATGACCACAGCCTAAATTAACCCAAACCCGAACCTCAGCCTCACCATACACTAGAAAAGTACAAAAGTATACAACACTTATCTCCATATAAATATACCCTGAGTCCAGACCAATTGTACCACACTTGCACCACACACTATCACCAGCTAGGCTCGTCTACCTCCCTGCACTTGCCGTGACCCACACAATGTGGATACCATGCCGCCAATTACCATACTATTTTACCTAACAAATGTACAACGTAACGCTGATTTACTTTTTACATACTTATTATAAATTAATATATATAACTTACTTGACAATGTTTACATACAGGAACATATATAAAATATAGTCTTACCAACTGAAGAAGCAGCGTAATTACCTCTCAATCATATATATTCAATGCCTTATAAAACTCCCTCCCCAAAGATAAAACACTTGTGTTTTATTTTCAGTCTGGTGAACGAGATAGAGCATTTGCTAGGAAATTCTCTCACTCCTACACAACATACCAAGTTCATCCCTCACTCCTACACAATACTACAAGTCCATCCCTAACTCCAGCATAATACTACAAGTCCTTCTCTCACTCCTACACAACACACCAATTCCATCCCTCACTCCTACACAATAATAAAAGTCCTTCCCTCACTTCTACACGATACTACAAGTCCTTCCCTCATCCCTACACAATACTACAAGTCCTTCCTTCACTCTTACACACCATACCAAGTCCATCCCTCACGCCTACACAATACTACAAGTCCTTCCCTCACTCCTACACAATACTAAAAGTCCTTCCCTCAGTCCTACACAATACTACAATTCCTTCCCTCAATCCGACACAATACTACAAATCCTTCCCTCACTCCTACACAAAACTCCAAGTCCTTCCCTCACCAATACATAATACTACAAGTCCCTCACTCCTACACAATACTACAAGTCCATCCCTCACTCCTCCACAACATACCAAGTCCTTCCCTCACTCCTACACAACATACCAAGTCCTTTCCTCACTCCTACACAACATACCAAGTCCTTCCCTCGCTTCTACACAATACTACAAGTCCTTCCCTCACTTCTACACAATACTACAAGTCCTTCCCTCACCCCTACACAATACTACAAGTCCTTCCTTCACTCCTACACACCTTACCAAGTCCATCCCTCACGCCTACACAATATTACAAGTCCTTTCCTCACTCCTACACAAACAAGTTCTTTCCTCACTCCTACACAAAACTTCAAGTCCTTCCCTCACTCCTACACAAAACTACAAGTCCTTCCCTTACGCCTACACAATACTACAAGTCCTTCCCTCACTCCTACACAATACTACAAGTCGCTCCCTCACTCCTTCACAGTTTAACAAGTCCATCCCTCACTCCGACACAACATACCAAGTCCATCCCTCACTCCTACACAACATACCAAGTCCTTCCCTCTCTCCTACACAACATACCGAGTCCTTCCCTCACTCCTACACAACATACCAAGTCCTTCCCTCACTCCTACACAACATACCAAGTCCTTCCCTTACTCCTACACAACATACCAAGTCCTTCGCTCACTCCTACACAACATACCAAGTCCTTCCCTGCAGAGTTAATCACCATCTATAAAGTCTCTGATTCTTGTTTTTCTTACGACTTCTGAACTGTAATAAATTATGGTCACTGTAAACTACAATTCTCTGGTAGGTGTTGCCAAGATATATGTTAAACTTTTCCTGTGCCATAAGCAGAGCCACAGCTTCTTTCTCTATTGTAGAGTAATTCCATTGCACCAGCCCCAACATCACTGGTAAAACATAAATTTTACTTACGAACCATTCAAAATCCTGTCTCTGCCTCGTCCAGTTCAAGACGACTTCAATCCATCTGGCAGTCGAACCCGAGGCCTCCATCATCCACAACAGGTACTTTGCCAGTGAGCCACCATGTTGTGTTGAATAGTATATACACCAGTGTCAACATTAGATCGGGTCAAAAAGGGCATACATATTTTAAATTGCAATTTAGAATTTGTAATAGTCTAGAAAAGTTGCTCCTACATAAAGTTTATCAAACTCCAACATATGGTATTAGTCTTGTATTATTACAGTAAAAGATGGCACCAATTTGCAGCCCTTAACTAATACTACGTAGATCTATCCATACTATTAATACTGAAATGTGCTCCTAAATTTGGGTTACTTGATCAACAAACACCTTTCCCTCAATACCAATATTTTGTTCTTTTTTCCATCAGTATATAATACAGTTATCTCTTATTTTTCCTCTTCAGTGTACAACAGTTTACAGTACCCATCATCATCTCTGACGTTTGCCTCGAGCTGCTGGAGGCTGCCCACCATCCGTGCCTCCACACTCGCCTATTTTATTTTTCTAAGTCGCGCATTTTCACCTATATGAAGGCGCCAATTCATGATATAAGTGTTAACAAATTATGTTTGAGGAATATTGTTCACTTCTTTGATAACTGCCCTCTTCACACGGCACGAGAGATGAAGCGCTGGTCAGAGGAAAGGTCGAATGAAATTGACGTTTTGGACTGGCCATCTAAATCTCCAGGTCCGTTTTCAACAAGTTTCTTTCAGTTAAACAATACAGCTTTTCCTTTACCCAATAGAATTATGATGTTGTATTTTTATTGAAACATTTAATATCGCAAATATAATATTGTGTAGGGCCATTGCTTGTGTTAAGCGATTACTATGACTGTTTGTGAGTGCTATCCAGACCTCAACCCTATTGAGACCATTTGGATCCAGATAGTGAACGCGTGGGAACCTGAAGACAAGCTAAACACTGGTTTAGGAAAAAAGTAGGAATTATTATAATTATAGTTTTTATTCTCTTAACTAGAGCGTGGGCTAATATTGAGAAGTTTATGAAAAAATGCAAAAGTATCGCCTTATAACTTTAGTTTTCTATAGGCTACTTTTTTGACTTAGGGCTAAACATTTTCTGTACTTATTGACCCCTTCCCTATCCCTCGAAACCCATGGGGGGGGGGGGGGTTAGCTCGTCCTGGACCTGTACTGTATACTGCTCGTTGGTGACTGGTGAGCCCCGTTCTCTCCCAGTCTTCTGCACACGTCCGTGGCAATAATTCCTCTTCTCTCACATTTATTCCGTTAAGGCTGTTGAGGTATGTCTTATCCCAGCAGTTATATTTACCTAAAAATAGTAGGCAGCCATAAGTTTATTGGTGAATTGTAAACACGCATGTGTTGCTCTGTTTGTTATTCACAAGTTTTGAATTCCGTTTGTATTTTATCAGAAGTTGGTGGTGCTTAAAATCATGTGGTGGTAACAGTTGGTTATGGTAAAGTTGTATTTATGATGATATTGATTTGTTTCTTAATAATCATGTGTTTATGATCATGATGTGTTTACTATAATGTTGTGGTGTTTGTTAATATTTACTTAATAATTATGTGGTGGTGTTTATGATCATGTAGTGGTGCTTATGATCATGTTGTGATCATTGATGTTTGTTAATAATCATGTGGTGTTTATGATCATGTGATGTTTGTTAATGATATGGTGGTGTTTATGATCATGCATGATTGTAGTCACTTGTAGTGTTTACGAACTTTACGATCATATGTTTGTTATTGATCATGTGGTTGTGATTATCATGATGTTGTGGTGTTCATGAGCACGTGGTGATGTTATCTTACCTTACACGTGCTTTATGTTTTGTTCACAGATTTGTGTTGTCCACTGCACATCAAATAATTCGCAATGAGTGCAAAGAAGCGGAAGTATCTTGAATATATTCGATTTGGATTCGTGTCTCTCCAAAAGGGTGACACAGAGGTCCCCCCCAGTGTGTGATATGTGACAAGACTCTGAGCAATGATGGAATGCTGCCCTCACGCTTGGAACGCCACTTGAGGACAACATATCCTGCTCAAGCTGACACGTCCAAGCATTCTTTGAAACAAAAAGACACTCCTTGAAGCAAGTTAAGTTGGACGGCAGTGGGGCATTTCGGCAACAAACTTCAAAGTTTGTTGGGGCTTCCTATGAGATCGCCATGGTGATTGCAAAGAGCAAGAAGAGCCATAACATCGGAGTTTCTCATAAAACCAAGCATACTCCGTGCAGTTGAACTCGTTCTGGGGAAAGATAGTGCAAACAATCTTTCCCAAATTTCACTATCAAACAATACAGTCAAGGGAACGATCAATGAATTGTCTCAAGACATCAAAGATCAAATTCTCGACCAAGTAAGAGATTCTCCTGTTTTTGCCATCCAGTGTGACGAAACGACTGACATCGCTCAGTGCTCTCAGCTACTGACGTATGCTCGTTTCGTGTCAGGCAACAGTGTAAAAGAGGAAATGCTGTTCTGTCACCCCATGGAAAGCTGTACAACAGCAGCAGCTATTTTTCATGATGTATCAAACTTCTTTTAGGAAAACCAACTTTCGTGGGACTCGCTGGTAGGGGTGTGCACTGATGGAGCTCCAGCCATGCTTGGTCTGCAGTCTGGATTCATTACAATGGTGAAAGAAAAAGATCCGTCTGTTGTAGGTACACACTGTATACTTCATCGTTAATCCTTAGTATCCAGAACTTTACCTGCTGAAATGAGGGATGTCCTGAACGTGGCTATCAAGGTAGTCAACTTTATCAAAGCTGGAGCCTTAAGCATTCGTCTCTTCAAACTGCTGTGTAAGGATATGGAATCTGAACATGAAACCTTGCTTTTTCACACGTACGTACGACGGCTATCAAAGGGGAACATGCTTGGACCGCTTTATGAACTGCGAGAAGAAGTAGCAATATTTCTTGATTCGAAGCAGAAGGCAGATCTCCATGACAAGTTCCAGTCTGAAGGCTTTCAGCTATCTCTAGCTTACCTGGTGGACATCTTCGAAGCGTTGAATGCTCTCAACCTTAAACTACAAGGGAAAAACATCAACATCATCATGCACCACGACACCATTCGAACCTTCATGGCCAAACTCGACCTCTGGAAGTGTCGAATTCAGCAGGGAAATACAGCCAGTTTTAGTAACCTGGATTCTGCTCTCATTCACGGTAACCTTGATTCTGAGTTAAAGAAACAAATAATCACTCATCTAACTGACTTGAAAACAGAATTCATCAGATACTTCCCAGAGATAGATGAGAAGCATGAAGCCTGGAAATTCAACAGTAACCCATTTCAATGTGAAGTAGCTGCTGTTTCGGATGAGGTGCAAGAGGAGTTTCTTGAGTTGAAGTTCAACTCCAAAGCTAAGGAAGACTTCAAAAACTGGATCTTGAGACGTTCTGGGTCAAGTACCTTCCTGTTTACCCTCTGATCTCACATCAGGCTCTTCGGATTCTAACTATGTTCGGATCCACGTATCTTTGTGAAGCTGCATTTTCCACGCTCGTTGCTGTCAAGACCAAGTACAGAAACAGGCTGAACGTTGAAGGGGATTTACGTTGTGCACTCTCTGGCATTCAACTACACATTCAAGATCTAGTAGCTAAGAAGCAGTGTCAAGTATCTCACTAATTTATACTCAATAAAAAGACTAAAAACACAATATTTTTCATTTTTCTTTAAAATCTGGGAGGGAATTTTAGTCATAGATGCAAGGGGGGCATGGAGGGAAGGACCAATTCCTAGAGGGAGCGTGGGAGTAAAAAGGTTAAGAACCACTGTCCTACACACCCAGGACGAGTGTGAGCAGTTTGTGAGGAACCAACCACCTATATAACCTTGTGTCTCAGTCCCAAGAAGGCTCCAGGAGGCTATATAAGAGGGAGGCCATTGGACAGGCTATTGATATTCTGTATGACCTTTGTTGGTAAATATTAAAAGTAAATGTGATTTCCACCCTCGTATTTTTCAATATTTATCCTCATATCTAGGTTATTATAAATATCTAATTACTGGAGATTAAAACCTGAAAACAACTTAAAAAAATGATAAATATAGAAATGGATGGTACATTATAATAATGTATTAGCCCGTCAGACAGACCGTACTTATATTAATGTGGGCTACAAACACTATGTTTAAATAATTACATCACCCACGGTAACTAGCCTTGAACTATGTAATTACTACATTGAATCAGGGGTGCTTGAGGACATTCTTGCTGTTTATCCCAAATTTGTTAACCCACACTGATTAGTCTTCAATTAGAATATGATTCCAATGTATGTGATCCACTGACCTATAAATACTGCTAATGAATATGATGTATTTCCTTCTTTGTGTACGAACCTCTGTCCTGCATGGCAGTGAACAGTGGCATTACCCACATGAATCTGACCTATATATAGTGTCAATGAATATGATGCATTCTTTGTGTACGAACCTCTGTCCTGTATGGCAGTGAAGAGTGACATTACCCACATGAATCTGACCTATGTACATGTATATATGTGTGTGTGTGTGTATGTATGTATGTATGTATGTATGTATGTATGTATGCATGTATATATGTATATATATATGTGTATATATATGTATATGTATGTATATGTGTATATGTATGTATATACATATATACATATATATATATATATATATATATATATATATATATATATATATATATATGTATATATATGTATATATATGTACATATGTATATATATGTGCGTGTGTATATATATGTATATGTACTGTCAATGAATATGATGCATCTCTTTGTGTACGAACCTCTGTCCTGCATGGCAGTGAACAGTGACATTACCCACATGAATCTGACCTCTATACATATATAGCTGTTAATGAATATGATGTATTTCTTTGTGAATGAACCTCTGTCCTGCGTGGCAGTGAGAAGTGATACCACCCTCAGTGTCAAGACCTGACTGAATTACTCAGAATAGGCAAACTGTACTACAAGCTTTGCCAATAAATTTGTTAAACTAAAACTAAACTAGCCTATGAGCCGCAGTTAAGATACTAAACGCCTGGGCAATTTTTCTACAATGTGGGTTAGTTTATATAAGACATAATTGAAGTGATTGTGATTGTGGTAATAGTGTAGTGATTTTGGTGATGATGAAGATTGTGGTGATAGTAAAATGATTGTGGTGACGGTGGTGAAGCGATTGTGGCGAAGTGATTGTGGTGATGGTGAAGTGATTGTGGTGTTGGTGAAGTGATTGTGGTGTTGGTGAAGTGATTGTGGTGTTGGTGAAGTGATTGTGGTGTTGGTGAAGTGATTGTGGTGATGGTGAAGTAATTGTGTTGATGATGAAGTGATTGTGGTGATGGCGAAGTGATTGTGGCAAAATGATTATGGTGAAGCGATTGTGGTGAAGTACTTAAGATTTTAAGGGGGTGAAAGGAATCAATAGAGGAGATATAGATAAAGTTCTTATAATATCCGAGCAGGATAGGACTCGTAGCAACGGATTTATATTGGATAAGTTTAGATATAGGACGGAGATAGGAAGGAACTGGTTCACAAACAGGGTGGTGGACGAGTGGAACAAGCTTAGCAACTTTGTAGTAAGTGCTGGAACGCTGGAAAGTTTTAAAAGAAGGCTAGATCGATTCAAGGATGATAGAGAATGGTAGTAACTCTCGACAGGAGCTGCCATGCACAGGTCAACCGGCCTATTGCAGACTCCTTATTTCTTATGTTCTTATGGTGGTGAAGTGATGGTGGTGAAGTGTTTGTGGTGATGGTGGTGAAGTGTTTGTGGTGATGGTGGTGAAGTGTTTGTGGTGATGGTGGTGAAGTGTTTGTGGTGATGGGGTGAACTGATTCTGGTGATATTGGTGATTGTTTCTGGTGAAGTTATTCTGGTGAAGTGATTCTGGTGATGGTTAAGTGATTGTGGTGGAGGTGGTGAAGCAGTTGTGGTGAAGCTATAGTGGCGAATTGATAGTGGTAGAGTGATTGTGGTTAAGTGATTGTGGTGGTGAAATGATTGTGGCGGTGGTGAAATGATTGTGGCGGTGGTGAAATGATTGTGGCAGCGGTGATGAGAAAGTTGTAACACCAAATTATTCACCAAGTTATTAAACAATGATTTGGTAGTTGTTCACGTTATACGCAGCTCAAACTCTCTCAGAAGTCGAGAGAGGTCACTTGACTAATCAAAACACAGCTGGACGCCCGCTTCTCCGCTCACATGCTCGGAGGAGAGGGGGCCAGAGTCTTACCACTAGTTAAAGGGTGAACATGTAACTTAAGTGTTCATTATGTAAGTGCACTCAGAACACCTCCCTGGAGATAATTTACAATACATTCTCTCCCAAGCTAGGTACTGTGTATATAATTATTTCAACAATAAAGAAAAAACCCAAAAGAAGTGTTTACCTCAGCCCTGCCACTTAAGAGTTCCAGAACTTATTCAAAACAATTACTGTGATACACAACAGGTATAACAAAGTGATAACGACATAAGAAAATAATGAGTCTGCAATAGGTCGGTTGGCCTGTGCATGGCAGCTCCTGTCGAGAGTTACTACCACTCTCTATCATCCATGAATCTATCTAGCCTCCTTTTAAAAGTTTCCAGCGTTCCAGCACTTACTACAAAGTTGCTAAGCTTGTTCCACTCGTCAACCACCCTATTTGTGAACCAGTTCCTTCCTATCTCCCTCCTAAACCTAAACTTATCCAACTTAAATCCGTTGCTACAAGTCCTATCTTGCTCGGATACTATAAGAACTTTATCTATATCTCCTTTATTGATTCCTTTCACCCACTTAAATACTTCTATCTTATCTCCCCGCACTCTTCGTCTTTCTAGGAAATGCAAGTTTAGTTTATTTAACTTATCTTGATATGGAAGGTTTCTAAGTCCCGGAATCATTTTCGTCATTCTTCGCTGCACCGACTTCAGTGAATTGATATCCATTCTATAATAAGGGCACTAGAACTGAACCGCATAATGGAGGTGCGGCCTGACTAGAGCAAGATATACAATAGTTGCAATAAGACCTCTACACTCTTATTACTTACACTTCTAGATACATAACCTAATACTCTGTTTGTAATGGCCCATGTTTCATAAGCATAAGAATTATATAAATGGGTTAATTACATTTGATTTATATACCGATTCATCCTCTGTAACTTTCCACTGGCTATGAGGTGACATGTTCAATGCACGTGATAAGGTGTGCCCACGGGAAGCTGCGTCATACTATGCTGAATAAAGGCATAAAGTAGCAGGCTCCTGGCCACCTAAAGCGGGCAGTATCTTGATATCCTTGACTAGAGGAAGACGTTATTTGAGAGCCGCAGTGGATGGCTCCGTCTTCCCTCGTGGGAGGACGAATCGCCTATTCCATTCTCCCTCGATGGGTCACTACTCAAGTCTCACTCACAAATTTACATGGAACGGACGTTGATTCACGTCTATTCACATAGACGCCATCCTTTCTTATCACACTCATAAATTGTGGAACTTACGGTTGTTCTACACTCAGAAATTATACAAATAATACTTTTTAATAAAAGAAGAAACTTCAATTGGGTTTCGTTACTAAAGCCTAATAATAATATACATGAACCAACCTGGTTAACTTTGACTTAACCAGCCGGTTCATGTTTGCCTTATTTCGAACATACTGTAAACTCACTGTTTTCTAGGCCGTAGGTCCGTGCTTACAAGTACCCCTAAGTCTCTTTCACAAGTCGACTTCTCTAGGTTGAGGTTGTTAAGGCTGTATATATTGACCGTATTTGTTCTTCCAATATTAAGTACGCTGCACTTGCTGGTGTTGAATTTCATTTTCCATTTTACTGACCACTCCTGCAGTTTATTTAAATCTTTTTGTAGGGCATTTGCATTCTTCCCTGAATTAATCTGCCACCCTATTTTGGTGTCATCCGCAAACTTACTTATGTCACTGCTGATCCTAGTATCTAGATCGTTTATGTTGATTATGAACAAGAGTGGGCCCAGTACTGACCCCTGGGGAACCCCACTGGTTACACAGCCCCACTCAGATTTAACACCATCTACGCTGACCCTCTGTGTTCTATCGGTAAGCCATGACATTATCCAATTTAAAACTTTCCCCTCAATACCATGAGCCTTAACTTTTCTCAGAAGCCTCTGGTGCGGTACTGTCAAACGCTTTGCTAAAGTCTAAGTAAATAACATCGTAATTTTCGTCATTATCTACTACCTCGAAGACTTTCCTAAAAAAAACGTCAGCTGATTTTTAGACAAGATTTTCCCTTTGTAAACCCTTATTGAGAATCGTAGATTAATTTGTTTTCTCTAAATGCGATCGGATGTTATTTGCTGTAATTGATTCAAGAAATTTCCCCACTACTGACGTCAAACTATAATCGGCCGGTAATTTGACGCTGATGTTCTGTCACCCTTTTTGAATATGGGTACTACATTTGCCTGTTTCCACAAGTCTGGCACAACTCCCGTGTCTAATGATTTTGTAAATAAATTTACGAGGGGACCACTAATCTGTTCCTTACACTCTTTCAAAATCTGAGGGAAAATTTCATCCGGCCCTGGGGATTTTGTCTTCTTTAATTTATTTATCTTCGTAAGAACATCCTCTTTTCTGATAGTGATATTCTTTAATTTCTCTTCTTCATTTCCCTAAACATCAGTGAGTATCTTGAGAAGGTCACAAAAATTTTTCCCAACACAGTAAATACGGTGATAATGGAAAGTAAACTATTTATTTGACCATTATACTTCACTTGACTATGTAATAATTTATAGCACAAAAGTATATTATTCTACTTGTCGAAAATATCACCTTTACACTGGTGATTGGAGGTTGGCAAGTGAGTTACCTACCACCACCACAGACACTTCCCCACCACTACCACAGACACTTCCACTTCCCTGCCACCACAACTATAAACACTTCCTCACCACCATCACCACGCTCCAGTGACCAACTCATGTACTCAAGATGGATCTGATTGTTCCTGGCTCCAATGTTTGACTGTCAGGTGAACAAGGTAACACCGCCTCTTACACTGGGATTTAAAACGCTCATAGAAATCGTGTTTGGTTTAAACAAGATAAAATAATGAAATCACGAAGATATGGCAGCAGCTCACCCTATATCACCTGAAGATTAACTACCCTAACACCCCCCCCCCCCCAACCACCAAAAGTGGCACTTCTGTGTATAACAAGTAAAATCTGATTGGGTGCCTAATCTTCACGTGGTGGCTAATGTCGAGCTGAGTTTGACTGCGCTGAGTGGTTAGTTGCTTATATTGTTACATACGTTTTAGCCTAAAAGTGCTGTTTACATTTTGTTCCCAACAATCATAGACCACTTAGAACACTTATGAATACACCAATGAAGACTGAAGGCATAATGTACACAGTTGAGACATCTCTATTACGCCGACTGGGAACAACCACTTATAAGGTTTGATCATGGACACGATTAGGTGTTACTCTAATGTTCATAATCCTCTAAAGCCGCGTTAAAGGAGTCCATATAAATACTAAACCGGATAATGGTCTAGGGGATAAGGTCGGGTTAATCAGCGTGGGTGGTCGCCTTGTTCTGGTACCTAACCTTAAACTCCTTCAACCAAATCACGTTGAAATGGACTTCTACCCCAGTGAAGCTGTCAAGATCATTCAGTATAATTAAGTCCCAGTCATCAACATTTCTACGCAATTAATGGGCTATCGAATTGACGTAGTTTGGAGAGAGAAATAAGTTGTAAGGGAAATATACACAGCGACATACCTTATATTTTTCAACACCAACACACACATGATGGCGTCTGTATTTTATAATCCTTGACAACTGGATGTATTAATTTAGGAGCTTTTTGTAAACGTTAACTTCCGTCACACATCCACTAATCGCCTCGACCGTTTCACTATTGGCCGGCTCCCTCCCTCCACGTCTGGCTGTCCCTGGTATAAAGTTCATCCACATCTCCACCACACACTGAACCATCTCCAGTATGAACATACACTCTTGTGGTGTTGAAGCACAAGATATAAAGCGTCACTTGCGGACCTTAGTAATAACACTTAATCGGATGGCTGGCGTGGCCATATTTGTTTTGCTTAATTTGACACCATAAGAGAGTACTGATACCTTCCAAAGTGACAACTGAGAGCTCGACTTCCAGACACTGAACCACCCGATCGAAACTTCTATCTAACCGACGCTCTTGTAATGATAAGGACCGGATATTACATGAAAATGCTCACTAACAGAAAAACTGAGTTGCTTTTGCAGGAAATAATGGGAAACGTGTTTTATTCAGCTGATCAACAAAAATCACAGATGGTTCAGAGAAATGTGGCCCCAAGCTCGACTCCTGATTCAGCACTTCGTTTGTGGTGACCAGCCACTCAGAACTCATGATACAAACGACAGGTTGACATATTCCCATAGGTAGAGGTTCTGCATGATGAATACATTCTGAAAAAATTACGCGTAATGTCATGTAGATAAACAGAATTTATTGAATATGCCAAACAAAGATTTTTATTTGCTATACTGCGATATATTTATTTTTATAAGAAAATATATAAAATGGTGTAAACGAATCGAAATAACCACTAATTGGTACCAACTGACACTGCTGGTAGTCAAGGCGGGCGGGGGAGAGGGCTCAGGGGTGGTAACGTGTGGTGTGTGTGATGATGATGATGAGAATGATGATGAATAATGACGATAATGATGGCGTATATGTGATGACGACGATGATGATGAATGATGATAAATAATGAATGATGATGATAATGGTGATGATGAATAATGATGATGATTGGTGCTGCTGAATGATCCCCAGTTATTATAAGACAATTCATCATCACTATGTGAGGGGGCGAGTTTTAGGCCTGCCACCAATGTGACGGGGCGGGTTCCCTCTCTGTTTCTACACTTCCCTCATCTTACTTACTTCTCTTAGTTCTTATTCTTACTCAGTTCCGTCACCTATTCTTTGGTAGCATGGACATTCTTTTGGTAGCATGGTCATTCTTTTGGTAGCCTGGATATTCTTTTGGTAGCCTGGTCGAGGGTCTAGGCACGTGAGTATGGTAATTTTGGTATCATGTCACTTGGATGGAAATAAAGGTAAAATACTGTGGGAGAAATGAATACACGTGGTTACGAATTCATGGAACAGGTGCAGTGCCCTGGGTGCTTATTGCCGCTCAGGTCACAATGATACTTTAAAGAATGGAATATATTAAGGATAAAAGTGAAATATGCAAGGATCAGGGTGAAGGGCCTTGGTCAGCTAGTTTTACTCAGCGACCACGTCACAATTTTGTTGTTATTCCGACAAAGAGATTATGGTAATATTTATTTATATTCCACCCATCCTTTGCTTAATAAATATTTGTGATAATATGCTATATTAAATAATTATATACTTATGTTAAAAAGAGTGGAGTGAAAAAGTTATCAGTATTGTAAAATAGTATTCAGACTTAATCTAGGTGACTGTTCCAATTCTTCCAAGTTCCAGTGTTTAAACACCCCTCCACAGTATGCAAGCTTCATATATTTTGGAGTGCGCTCACTTACGGTTAATATTGTGAGCTGAACATCATGAGCATTTCAATGATGGTAGCAATTGTAACTATATAATTATATTGTGTTATAAGACAACACATTCCACGACGTGTCATACAGATCCTTGTATACCACACAATACATAATTTGTGGCTGTTAAGTTACTTTGTTATGAATTTTCATGCGATATAGTTTAAGACCATTAAGGACATGGATTTTAGATAACACTGTAGGTGAGTTAATACAGGTATATATTAATTGTATTTACAAACAATACTAAAATCCAAACAATACACCAATACACACTTTAGTATTTGGTCCAGCCATCCATTGCATTCAGGACTTCATCAAGGCGATTAGGGATGGAGTCGACCAGCTCCAGGCACACCCCTGGTCGTCGACGTATACTCTCCCACACGTCGTAAACTTTGGCCTCTATTGCTGCACAGGTTCGCTGCTCCTCAATATCCCAATCACGTTTCATCATGGCCCAAATATGTTCAATCGGATTAATATCACATGCTAGTGTTGGCCAGTCGATGACCTCAATTTCAGGATGATCCTGGAGGTAGTCCATCCTTGCCGACGTTACTCGTGGCCTCCCGCTTCGAGGTTTTGTCTCCATTGAGCCCTCTTCCTCCCACCAGCGGATCCACCTCCTAATCGTCTTAGTGCTCCTCCCCACTTCGAGAGCAATGTTCGGCACAGTTGCCCCGGCTCTCCAAATCCCGATGATTTGGCCTCGCTCAGCAATCACTGCCGACGAATTTGCTCGTCCTGCAGGCATATCTAAAATGGCAGAGTAATATTATGTTGTGGTAACTGATGCAGGCTTTTATATACTAGAGCAAATTAATGGTATTAGTAACACCTAGGTTAAGAATTATTAATCTGACATAACGTTTTGGTATATCTTTTTGGATCAACTGCCCAAGAAACCCTTCCTATTTCATGTATTCATAGTGAACTGCAAGTGGATCTTCCCCCCCCCCACCCCCAGACGTCCACCACCACTACTGCGACTGTAGAGTGAACATTCGCCGATAATCATCATCAAAATTTAATTTAACCAGACCACTGACACCCATTTGAGTCTCTCCTACGGCTGGCCAGAGGGATTAGTTAACATATATTTGTGTTTCTATAATTTAGTGTTATATTGTTTGGAGGAGATTACAGTATTTCTAAAAGGTCAAAACTGAACCGAGGGGAAATTTTGGGGTCTGCTAGAATATCTTACATTGTAGGGTTAGTGAAGCACATTGTTTGATACCGATTATGAATAGGGCATTCCATGAGAATATGTTGGACTGTTATTTGTGTTCGGCAGTTGGAGCATATAGGTGGGGCTCCATTTGGGGAAGACATGAGTTGGCCATGCGTCAATTGCGTATGCCCAATTCTTGGACGATTGAGAATAGTTTTGTGATGTTGAGGGGATTGTTTTGATGATGAACAAGGATAAACTGATGATTTGATCATTTTAGCTTATGACTTGTTGGTTCACTTTCCCAGGACTTTTGCCAATTGTCAAATAGGTAGTTAGCCTCGCCGATAATCAAAATATATGGTTTTCCCAGTGCTTTACATATTTCTTTGACAATTTTCAGCTATGACATGTTCGTCCCAGATTACATATAAACTGTAATAGGTTACATTACGTAAGGGTTCGTTAAATAAAAACGTTTTTCTTCATGTTCATTGAGTCGTTCTGAATTCCATTTCTGCTCAAAATACTACATTACCCAACCCAAACTCCCAGGTTGCAACTGGGGGTGTAACATAACCGAGTAAGGTAATGTGCGGCAAATATGACCACCAAACGTATAGCACATCAAACACCATATTTTTATTGGGAAGTTAACTAAGGAGCTCATATAACAACTGTCATATAATTATAATAGGGTGTCCCACTAATTACAGCAGATATTTGTAGAGGTGAAAGAATATGTGATTCTGAGTATAAAACTTCTATTACATATATGGATTTTTCGGTTTACATTTAGCCGTGAGGTGGATTTTACAAATTACGCAAGGCAACCATTACAAATGGCGGAGTCGAGGCGGGAGATAACGATAACGATAGCGAAATATAGGAAAGGGAAAAGAAGGTTTAGTAGTGAAAGAATGTTGGTTAAACGGTACAGACTTTTAGGAGGAGAGAAAGTGTGTGGCCTTCTGCCCACTGCATGGTATTGGGTGGTAGGTTGGGGTGAGTGGGGTGATGGGAGGGAGGAAAGGATGTGGAGAAAAGAAGGCGAAAGGAGATGGAGGGCCCATCCCTCTTTGGGTGGGGTGCACCTCATCTTGAATTTGTTTGGAGGGCCCATTCATTATTTTTTCTGAGTAGGGTTACACCTTTTATTATAGATAGAGGGAAACGGATGGAGATAGAGAAGTGGTGGTTATGATTTTAGGTTGGGGTAGGGGGGGTGGCCATGGGTGTTGCTTGTTCTTTTTCCACATATCTCAATCCGGCTCAAGTTACGTGGGATTGATCTTTGTTGTAAAGGTTTTAACTCTAAATACAAAGGGGAGGAGCCATGCCGTCGGTTCTGTGAGTGTTCATTACAGTAATCCAAATCGTCGCCATGGGTAGAATAGGGGGAGGGGGGCTGGGGAAGGTAATGTGATGGAATGGAATGTTCGATTGACGTTAGTCTTGGGGGTTGGGATGAAGGGAAGAGGTGGAGGAGGGAGGAGTGGAGTGGGGGGATGGTGGAGGGGGAGTGTGGGGAGAGAATAAGTAGTCGATTAGTGTTTAGGTGTGGTAACCCACGATGCTCAAATTATGAGGTTTAATAGTTGGGTGGGTAGAGGCGGGGGGGGGGGTGAGGCTAGGCTCGGAGTTGGAACTCGTGAACGTATGATGTTGTTTAATGCAAGTTATGGAACATTACAGTATCTTCAAACGGGTTTTCACGCTATTAATAGGCCTTATGTAATCCACCAATAAGGATTACAACAGCACACAGTATGGCTGCAATTGGTAAGAAAAATAAAATATAACTGGCAAAATTTTGCCCTGCGTAATTTTTACAACCCACCTCACACCTAATGTAAACCGAAAAATGCTTATGTGTATAGAAGATTTTCAACTCAATATCAAATATTCTTTCACCTCTACAAATATTTGCTGTCACTCAAGGGACACCCTGCAATAGCATAAGGACGACATGGACTATGCTGACAAAATAATGTGACTTACCTGTTGGTGACAACGATGGTAGGAATGAGACCTCGGCATGCTTCAGTGTTCGACATCACCTCCTTTCCCTGGTGTGGGTGGCGCCAACCTTGGTAACAACTTGTGTATTCTCCGTGACTACCATTACCAGTAGTCACGGAGAATTAATTACTGGTGTGCCCATCAGTCGCACCGTCGTAGCCATGAACGGTAGAGATATGGTCGTTGCAGTGCTTTTATTTATCTGTTACACATCTCTCACCATGCTTAATAATATTAACTATCTTCATGACATTCTTATTGTTATTAGTGATTGCGGAATTCACGATGTTATGCTCCACCTGCACACAGCCTGTTACTCGACTAACCCCCACCTCCTCTATCCCCCCCCCCCCCACACACTGCAGTGGGCGACATCTGTTGGCCGACCATAGCATTTCCCCCAGCTGTTTCGAAACTTCAGACTCAAGGCAATTCGAACCCTCACTGTGGCTGGGTAGTGGACACGACTTTGGTGCATGATAGTACTTGCTGGTCCACGAACCCTGAAATTCAGATTTTGAATCCGAAGCACCTGTGGACAGACTAATGCATCAGTGTCTACTACAGTACTTTTGGTTCACGAGACTGAATCTTGGCGACGGGACTTTTGTTTGTGACAGAATATGGTATGAACTTTTGCACCAAATTATACTATCGGCTTAAATAACCAACAATATAAATGTAAATGTGTTTTCTGAAATGCCTTTTCAGGGGTGGTAAAGTTCTCCAGAAGTTCCTCCATCTCACTACCTTATGTTATACATCATTTTCATCTGTACAATTTGGTGTATAACATTCTTAGTTATAGGGACATCCACATCTGGATGCTAAGAGGTATAATATACAGTACAGGTATAACAAAAAGCTGCTAAATACCAACATAAACATCAGCAGTTATATTTTTTAGGGAGATTATTTTGAAAACTTTCTTTCGATAGCACTATTTGACATATGCCAATACAGTTAACCCTCACTTTACGCGGTTAATGTAACCCGGAGGGTCCCGCGTAAAGTGAGAAACGCGTAAAGTGAATATCATAACATATGGGATTAATTGAAATGGAGTCCGGGCCGATCCCCAAACTCCACTTTTTGATGACACACAACTATGTTGTAGTAAAAATATTATCTTAACTTTATGATGGTATGCACACACAATTAATAATTAAGAGAAATATCAATAATATTAGGTTTTTTAACACTTACATTAGTAGAAAAAATGGCTGGGCACACGGGGATGGGTGGTTGGTTCCGAGGCAGAGGGCAGATTATTGGCCCTCACCTGTGTTACTTGTATCAATTGTATCACTATCCACCACAGAGGCTTGCAGGGCCTCTTTGTCAAACTCCCCAAAGTCCATATAAGTCCATATCCTCACCATAATTATCACTATCACTGACTTGGGCCGGCTGTGGTGGGTGGCGGATGAAGAACTGGTAATGTTTTGATGACTGGGCGACCTTGTGCGCACCATGTTCGCGCCGCTTACACAACATGGCGGATGGCGGGAGGTTTGGATCCAAAAATGGCGCGGCTCGCCAGCCGCTCTCCGCGTAAAGGGGTACACGCACCGCGGAATGTGAGCATCCTGGGTTCCGGCAGGGCACCGCGTAAACGTGGAAACGCGGAATGTGGGACCGCGTAAAGTGAGGGTTAACTGTATATTGTTTATAGATAAATGGGTTTCGCAAGCACATTTCTCAGATCAAAATCCACAGCTCAAACTCATCAGTACTGGTCACTGAGTAGTTGTTTGTTTTTAATGCAGAATTATTTTTCTGAGCATTTCCCACCACTGTTCTCTTCAGAATTCTCTGAGGAAGGCTATGGAAGATGAGGTTAGTGTTTGTTGTATCCCTTAAAATACTTTGCAAAGTACCCCTGGATTATCATTTGTTGTTCTATTGTAATGGCTTGACTTAAATATCTCTGACATGTACTAGTCATTAAAACGTCTCTGGATAATAATCATTTATATTATTTAAAAAAAACAATGACACATGATGGAACAGTGAATCCTACAATAATATTACTGTATTTCACAGCAACTCTGACAGTATCACAGGAACATTAAGAACACACTCAATATTTTTTACAGTCAAAATGCTCACTGACAACCTTCCAACTCCTGGTACAAAAGGGTTACAAAAAGAGAACACAAGTACTGGCCTTATGTGATGACATCTATGTATTACAGTAAAAAACTAAGATAACCTACTGAGATTCCAAACTGCATGGGCTATATTGTACAAAACTGTCAGCAAACATTTAATATTGTACTACATAAACAGAGAGCCTTAATAATCTTTACAGTACTGTACAGTATATAATATTGTTTGGTTTTATGCAATTTCATATATTTCAAGCACATCAACTACACAGTATCCAACATGGTCAGGATAATTTTTTCAAAAACTTTTCTGTTTCCTCACATTTATGTTAACACTCTTGGGGTTTTCATATGCAAAATTGCATATGATCTAAATTATCGCTTTAGGGTATTCATATGAAAATTTGTTTATGAAGTAAAAAATTTAAATACAAATTTTTTTTTGCGTACAAACACTAGACACACAATTGGCAATGTCAGTGCGATCTGGCAAACTATGTAGACTGCACTTCAAGGTTACCACGCCAGTTTCACTTTTGTGTTTAAAGGACCTAGGATATAACGATCTACATTTCCCATGCACTTTCTTGCAGCTTGTGCCAATTTCTCGTACATCACAGTGATTTCCTTTATTCTTAAAAGGTTTTGTAAGAGTTTTGAACCATGCCTCGTGTTGCTGACGAGGGTGGAGGGGTGTTAAAACGTAAAAAGTGCAAAAAAAAACTACACCATGTGGTGATAGTGCGATGCCTCTCCCAAGCGAAATATTCATTTTTTAACAACCTTTCTTTAACTATTTTTTCCTGAATATGTATACTTTATAACAAAATAAGGCTCATATTGCAATCACATGAAATAATGAAGATATAAAGTGATGTATAAACATTTTCATTAAGCATAAACAAAAATTTTGTGTTCTACTCATACTTATGTATAGAAATAATTATTTTATTGTGATTACTTATATAAAACTTTGTAAATAATTTATTTACAATGCTAATGCAATAAATCCCAACTTTTTATCTCAAAATGCAAACTTGCTATGATTCATTACGTACAAATATCTCTCATGTGGTGAGTAACATGCCGGACCCCGAGCGTCTCCGGTATAGCGCCTACCCAGACCCAAGAGTGTTAATGGAAAATGCATGTATAAAGATAAGAGATCAATTTTTGTCTGTGCTGGACTTTGAAGTACACATAGTGTAATACAGTACGTATCCGAGATGATGCACAAATGTAGAGATGGCTGGCTAGAGAAGTATTTTTCCCATGATACAATTTAATCACAACTGTAATAACAGTAATGGTACCATACCCTTGGTATTGGACAAGTCTTTCCTAGCTTAATGGCTAATCTCCATTTTCTTCTAGCAACAATCCCTGATGTGGACAGATTCAGGGAAAAGCCTCATTTTATTACAAGTTTGTCAGAAATTGGACTATAGTCTCAAAAGCCATTCTTTCACCAGTATCAAAACTGCAAATAAATGGCTAATTCTCTTAATCAAATTAAATTGAAGTTGTTTACAGTCATTCGTTACACCTTTAAACAAAAAACAAATTTATTGAAAACTGAAATAGGAACAGTGCTTAATACTGTCATTATTGTTTCAATTTGCCCCATCACATATAACAAACACAGGATATCAATAATTGTTTTCTCATGTTACAATGCCGTACAGTACACTGTAAAATAAACTTTCATTAAAAGTTCTTACAATGTCACTTGTCATACCAGTCTAATCAAATTATACCTTAATACTGTAATCTTTATTGTTTCGACCAGAAACATACGACCTAAACTGTGATCTGGAATGACCGATGTAGGAACCAGAGGCTGCCTCACTCTCATTATTTCTCTTTCTTATCTCCAAATCACACTCAGCCTCTGACAATTCATTATGGCTGCTGGAAAAGCCCACAGGTGGCGTGATCTTCCGCGTGAAGCCGTACTTGCCATCGTCCAAGCTCTTTGGGTCTGACCCATGACCCATTTTTTTGGGGAAGGAAAGGCTGGTCTCCTGAGTAACCCCTCTGATGCTAGCAGCCATTTTGTTGAGGCCACGGTTGCTGAAGGCACCCACCCGTGACACTTTGCTCCCTTCTGTCTTACGTGGAAAAGACTTGCGCTCCAAGATCGGTGAAGGTTCTGTTGAGGTGCTCGACTCCGGCGCATGGTAGATGAGATCTGTAAAGGGAATTCTGATTTTTGCAACAATAAAAGCATACTAAACAGTTCCTTTACCCCTTGTGGTGACCTTTACATACACGTGGCAGCGTCACATAATAATTAGAGTACACTTATAAATGAATCAGTAAACAATGGATGTGATTGATGGAAAAAATTCCTAGATCAGTGAGAATTGTGGCCATTTTTATGGGGACTTTTGGCCATTTATGGTGAATTTGGAAAAGTTTTACAGAGAATTTTGGAAATTTTTATGGAAATTTTTAAAACGAGCAATCAAACTGTGACAACATATGTAATTTTGAGTCCTACTCTTTCCATTTACAGAGTACTGTACAAGCCCATAATAATGGCTCCTAAAGAAGATAAACTTCGTTGTGTGAAAAGAACGAACACGTTGAAATTGAGTGACAAACTTGAAATAATTAAGAAACTAGAACGTGGTGTGAGCAATACTGTTCTAATGGAAACATACGACATTGGAAAGTCTACAAATTATGATAAAAAAAAGGCAAAGAATAAAATTCTAGAATTCACAGCTTTTTCTTTAAAACTGCTCGTTTTAATAAATGAAGCATGCTATATTTGCTAATGAATAAACTATCAAAATGTACCTGTTCATCTCTTCTTTATTCCTCCTTAAATTTGAATTTTAAAAGTACTGCCTGAGAATCCGGAAAATCCGAAAATCCGGACTGACCCAATCCCCAAGCAGTCCGGATTTTTGGACTTGTACTGTATATGCCTTGCATTAACTCGCCAGGCCAATACACAAACAATTAAAACATCTTATTCAGTAATTACTTAAATACGTAATATTAGGAGGACACGTCGCTACCTGGCATTTAATTGCAATTCCCAAAACCCCCTCCAGCACACGCATCACTACCGTCATCTTCTTGCCTGGCGAATCAGCTGTAAACGAGCACAAAGAAGGCTCTGCTAATTTGTGTTGTAATAGCAGAAATATTAAGTGCCACGAGGACTTTACTTAAGGTATTTGTACATCGTAGCACAGTGAGAAAATCGAGTGACTTTAATTTTGGTTATGTCTCAGGTTTTGTGCTTGGGGTAGATTTTTATATGGTCTGGTCAAGCATGGAAACCGCGGCTCGTCTTCTATCGACGTAGACAGTCGAACTTAGTGGCACTAATCATAGTGTTCAGTCACTGGAGCAGGGAAAACCTGTCAAGACTGACTTCATCCTGTCCCCATTTTGGCAACCTCTTCCACCTGGGGCAAAAGTGTTGGTTACTACGGGTGGAAACAGGCTGCTCTCGACTCCCACAGAGCTGATGGAGAATATTGAGTATAAGGATGATCCAAACAGGCCTTGGGTAACATTAGTAAGATCTTAAGTCTTCTCATTTTCAACCACATCTGAGTCTCTGGGAATTTTTTTGAAGAATTTTGTAAATTTTTACGAGGCTTGGAAATTCTCACTGAATTCCTATAGAATTTTGGCCACAGCCATTTTTATGGAGAATTTTGGCCATGGGCATTTTCACGGAGAATTTGGGAAATTTTTATGGAGAATTTTGGCCAGTAATTTAAAAAAAAAATAAAATAAATTACAGAAAATTTTGGTATTCTTACTTATAAGAAGCATCTGTACTGTATGTATATTATTATATTCAGTTTATATTATATTTATATATCTATTACTATTACCAAGTGAATTACATTTAGGAATCTTTTCCACCAATCAGCTCCATTGTTACAAGACTACTACAGATTCATTCATGAGTTTAGTATTGCAACACTGCCACATGTATGCAAACGTCACCACAGGGAGTAAAGGAATGCTTTGAGGCAACTGTACATACCCAGCGCAATTATTCAATAATTAAGTGCCTGTCAAATGATCTGGAAAATTAAAAGAGGGGGACATACTTTTGGCAAAAGTAATTCCTCTTAACTGAAAGAAATTTACTGTTTTCTTAAGTGCACATCAAAGTATAAATGTTTTTACTAGAACAGATAAAAATAATTGGAAGACTAAAGTAATTTGCCCTTAGACAGTGGAACTCACTATGATGGACATTCCTGGTTGCAGCCTTACGAGAGCCATGGGCAGCATGGACCTCTGGACGGCCTTCTAGCGTGGCCAGGTGGGGGTCAAGAGGCAGGTGGAGAGTGGCCTGATTCTCCAAGGTCGCCGAGTCCAGGTGGATAGAGGACTCGGTGCGGGAGGAGGTGGCATGCTCCGTGTCGGTGTCGGACTGCAGGGAGTCATACTCTTCACTTTCACTTCGAGGACCGCCCACACCTCGCCCATGACTTCGGCTACGCCCATGGGTCTTTATGGGCGTGGGGCGACTGGGCTGATGGTTGGCACACATTGGGTAGGGTTGGTGGGAGGGCGAGGTACACATGCTTAAGGTAGGCGCATGGCTACTGCTACATTACCTTACTTTAATGGTTGGTCAAGCCGCTGATGGCAATTAAGTTTCGCTAATTTTGTATTAATTATTTCATTTTGCAGTTACTGTAAGAAATTTAGTCTAATGGTTGGTCAAGCTACTGATGGTGACTTTCGCTAATTTTGTTAATAATCAATTTAACTTGCAGTTAATGTGCCAGTAACTACTTTAGTCTTTTCTTATCAATTTATAATAAAAAACAATGTGAATGAATTTATTTGCAAAAAAGAATTTAGTTTCATTTATATGCCCATACCCAGTACAGTTTTCTGTACAGTACAGTGTATATATATATATATATATATATATATATATAATATATATATATATATATATATATATATATATATATAGACCCCGTCTTACGACTGCTTCGACTTACAACCGCCGCAGTTGTGACCATTTTTTTTTTCAATTTTTTTTTTTTTTTTGAAATGACGCACACATTTTCTATACCGAAACGTTTCCAGTTAATGTAGTCTCCACGTATAATTAGAAAATTATGGGGGCCCCATGTGCATTCAGCTGACTACATTAAAGGTAAGTGCTCAGTCACACTGTATCCATTCCTCATTATTTATTACTTTCACTGTACTGTATCCATTCCTCATTATTTATTACTTTTACTGTACTGTATTTCATTGTAGATTGTTTTTTTTTTTTTATCTATGTCGGACTTACGACCATTCAGACTTGTATTCCAACAGCAACATTGTCCTCACTTGTGGGAGACTTTGCGCATTAGCTAGTGTGGACAATGTTGCTATTGTAATACAGTACTGTTCAAGCAAGCATGTGATCTCCACAAAAATATTTAAGGTAGTATGTATATATATTTTTCTGAGACACCATATATATACAGTACACACTGTAACTTTCAACCCAAGTTCAGCATGCATTAGACAGCTTTCATTGTGATTGAAAATATATATTACTGTATTTCTAAAATTAGATTGAGTTAGCGTAAACACGTACGGATTTAATATAATGGTTCATGCAAGTGGATGATTGATCGATTGATATCACATGATTTCTGTCACCTGACAGGCAGTCGAAAAGCTATCTTTTTCCTGAAGTGGTCATATCATTCGCTTGAAATTTAAAAAAGTACCTGATATTTTCTGAGAGAAGATTTTAAATGCATGAACTGCGAGAAAAACTTTCATTGTGATTTACAGTATTCACTTTGTTAATGCCAACATGCCCATATTTTTTTTCAGAACAGTTGCTTTATATGCATATCCATTTCACAGTAGGTGATTACCGGTATATAACTTGCCCTTTGCAGTGATCATCTACTCGAAGGGTTAAGACATTCACAGCACAAGGGAAAAGGGAATGATACACTGGCAATAATAATTCGAGTTACAACTACAAATATTTTATATATTACTTCAAAAACAATGTAATGCATTT
Source organism: Homarus gammarus (assembly GCA_958450375.1). Classification (NCBI taxonomy): domain Eukaryota; kingdom Metazoa; phylum Arthropoda; class Malacostraca; order Decapoda; family Nephropidae; genus Homarus; species Homarus gammarus. The sequence continues at coordinate 1,842,774 of CAUDMG010001871.1, forward strand.
TATTAGCTGATTTTAATCAATATATGCAGCATTAAAATATTCAAAAGGTTTTGCTTAAAAGAATATAGCACCCAAGATTTCATCATACACTTTGCATTCATAAAAAACTAAAGATCTATTAATGTAAGATACATTCACAGGTGAACTATTCTAATAACACCACGTCTTAAAGAAACTTTCATGCATTTACAAAAAGCTTCTGGTGTAAATCCAGTTGCCATAAAAGAATTAGTGAAACACTGAGGAAAGAACTTTAAGCACAACCAATGATGCTTTACTCAAAAGCCAAGCACTGAATGCCCTCCTCAAAAAGTCACTAACTTTAAGTCCCAAGCTTGAATAAGTCTCCAACAATGATATCCTTGCAAAAGAAAGTGGAAGAGTACATATCTTGTCGACATTCAAGCCTAATCTCCCACACCCATGTGCAAACCAGGCACTTACCAAACATACTCATTCCCATAACCTAATACCAAATAAAGTCACAAAACAAGACTCTCACACACCTACCAAACACTGTTAGTTACTACACAAACAATATCAAACATACACAACCTTTCCCTACCTATCCACAACTCACACTGTCAACCATCAATTACTGTACACATACATTTCTCAAATATAGCCACCATATAACTTACCAAAAAGATCTGTTTCCTCTCCAATCCTTTCTTTATCACCTTCTATTTGTAATTTCTCAACCTCACCCTTCCTCCTCTTAAGCCTCACCCTGCACAATCTAACAGATACAACCACATCTTGGCAGAGAGGAGGTACATACCGAGGTAGGGGGTCGGCCCTCAGTAACTCCATAGCGAGCATCCTGGAAGACAAAGGTCTGGAACTTGGCAGTCGCGGTGTCGTCCTGACCACCTCCACCACGACCCTCGCCCAACTGGAAGGTCGCGTATGGATAGATGTCCTCAGAGTACTCTGTTGAGAGCGATAATCCATAGGTACCAAGAGAATAACACTTACAATAATAATGTTGGTAACATGAATGTCATTATGACAAAAAATGATAGTAATACAGTATGTAGATGAAATAAATACCTTGAAGACAGAGAGCATAGTTTAGGTTAAAAAATATTGTGAAGAAACATATTGCCTCAGTTAGTACAAAGGGACAAAATATTGCTTAGTTAAAGTAAATGTGATGGTTAAGAATAAAGTGTTGGTATAATTTGTAGGTAAAGTATATACAGTAACATGAAATTAGAAAGTATTGTTTAAAATATAGGGTACTGTAGTATGAAGAAAAAACATGTAAGCTGAAGAATATTTGTAGCTGGGGAGAAATTAGGAAATATAACTGATAAATATTCGTTTGAAGCAGTAATATTTATGAGGCCAACAAAAAAATCAGACATACTGACCATTACGCCTAAAGCAACAACAGTTACCGGTACCTTTTCATATATCACACAAACAACAGGATCATGAACTCGTAAAAATAAGAAGCCTTTAGATGCGCCTTCAAAGTCTCCACCAGGTCCAGCTCTCCAGGGAGAAGGCCAACCAATTGCACAATTGAGTCACTGTTTAGGAAAAGATTGGACTACAAAAGAATGCTCACACATGGCTCTAGGTTCAACAAACCAAAAAGGATCATATTTTAAACAGTAATGTATGGTAATTAGAAGTGACAAAAGGTCAACCAAATGCTGTGCTTGGCTCACACGATGATACAGGTACTGTATACATATTTAAGGATCATCAAGCACAGTTTTAAGTCGACTCTAACCTTAACAGGGAGCCAATGCAAATTTATTATAAATGGAGCACAGTTCCAATTTTGGAATTCTAGGTGGAAGTGAATAAAAGTAAAAATTAATGTATTTTGGACAGACTGGAACTTCTTCAATGTACAATTTGGGAAGCCAAGTCATGAAGAATAACCAAAATGTACATATGATACAACCAATGGAGTATATGTACAATTGCTAAATGATTCTTTCTACCTAAAACCTTTTTACCAGTTTTTAATATCTAGTTTTCACTAATCTTTTTTATTCAACCATAATAATTAATAATTTATATTCAGCCAATTTGACCAAGGGTAGCTGACAAAACCATGAAATGCTTGTTTCCATTAGTCTTTATGCCATGCCAGCAGCATCTGGTGTTCTTAGGGCCAGGTCACCTATCCAAGTCGAACCAGTCCCAACACTGCTTAACTTTGCTGATTGGACAAGAGGCATTGTTTCCAACGATTCTTTCAATGCAACCATTCATTATGCATTTATATTTTTGGGTTATCTATTATAATACCTTTCTCATACATAGTAATGCAAGGGATCCCCGCAGTTAATTGGGACCATAAAATCGCCTCTGATAACAAATCCACTTAAAGCGGGGAATTAATCCCAAAAGAAATAATGGAAATAGGTCAAATTGGGACCGTGACATTATTTTAAGAAATTATTTAACTTTATAAGTTATCTAATGTCTCTAAAGTTCATTGGGGTCGGTGTGTTGAGGCAACGTACATGTAGGTTGTGCCAGTGTAGTGGAGACTCTCCCCTACAACTGCTGATTGGTCACTTACCGTCCGATTCCCAGCCAACCAATGGCGAGTTCCACAAATCAGCCCTCGCGTTCGAACTGCGCGGTGAATGGCCAGTTGGCACCTTCACCTCAGCCAATCAGCAGCGTTTCTCGTCTTTTCACGTTGACTTTTGATCCGGCACAAAGATATAAATACCCCCCCTGGCTCGACGTGAGGGCAGACAACACCAAGCTCTCAAGTAGAGATGACCTCCTCTAAAGAATCTCCTATATATATATAAAATGCCATTGTGAGTTTCCTTTCTCACCTCCATCCTTCCTTAGTGCGAGATCTCCTACATGTACATACGAGGTATGTATGTGAGCCTAACAAAGAGAAATTAGACTACTGGCCACATACACTATGCTACACCAGCGACCCAGTGGTCCTCAGCAAATGTTGTTGGTGCACACTCATTCCAGTGGTTCATTGAGATAAAATACTGTACGTACTTATTATAATGTTTTAAAAATAAATAATTTTAACATAATAAAATACAGTACAGTACAGGATATTTCTATTTACTTAGGTTAAAGGTAGAGATGTTTGGCTTGATTGGGTTGATGGAGGTGGGTGTTGGGGGATGGAGGATGATAAAGAAACAGGACTTGGTGGATTGTCCACTCCCACTCTTCTTTTGCCTAATCAGTTCTAATTTTACATCTATATTATAGCTAGTGTGCTTTCTTTTGAGTGCTGCACCACCCTGTTTGAGTTGGGAACTCATGGCTACAAAAATTATAAAATAATTCACCACAACATGCATGAAAAGACACAACAAAGTCAGGAGTAAACACAACACAGCACTGGTCTGGTCTGGACGAAACAAAGCGGGAGACTGGCACGGGGACACATGTGTGCATGCATGTCACTTTCTGCAGAGAATTTAAGGTGATTTGAATATCAGAGAGTCTTGCTGGATGTTAGAATTTATGGGAATATTTTGAAACTGAACTATGTTTTTGAGAATTCCAGAATATAGCTGGCCAGGTATTCAATGTTCTACAGTATGATGCTTTTCAAGGTGTCTAAAGTCATATTTTACACTTAATGGTGTTTTACAACCTGTTATTCTGTACTCTATTTAGGATATACTGCAGTACTGTATTGTACAATATTTCAAAGCTGGAAAACATCTACTACTACTCATTAAGAGCTAAGCTTTTCCCTCTAAAGGTTGACCCAAACCTGCCTTGTTTCTGGTATACCACACATTGAGGTGTCAAATAAGTTTTTGTGTGATCCCAGAATAAGTAATAAGATTCACATTGTATTACTGACTCCACCAACTCAGAATTATTTTATAAAACTCAAACACGATCAATTTCCTTCCCTTGTTGGGTTATTGGTCCTGAGTTCCTTGCACAGAATTAACTTTCCAATTCCCTCTTCTTCAGATTATTTGCAGATGTCCTCTTGGGGCCATCAGTAGTTTCTTTTTAGGTCACCTGTCAGCCCATTTTAGTAATATTATGCAGATCCTACTTAAGGTCACTTGCTACATGATAGTTTTTGGTAAATTTTTGTAAGTTTCCTTTTAGGGTAAAATCTTTTAGTTCCATCTTTTAATTACTCCTTGTAGGCATTATCCTAAAAATTACCATTTGCAGGCCCAGCTTTAAGTCACCATCTGTAGCCCCCCATTCTGGTCTTCTTCTGCAGTACCCCTTTTTCAAGTCCCCTTCATGTCACCTTTTACATGTGCCCTTCATGTCACTTTTCCAAATCCCCTTCATGACATCTTTTCCAACTCCCCTTCACATCACCTCTTCCAAGTCCCATTCAGGTCACCTTCTACAAGTTCCCTTCAGGTTACCTTCTATAAGCGCCTTTCATGTCACCTTCTACAAGCTCCCTTCATATCACCTACAAGTTTCCTTCATGTCAAATTCTACAAAGTTTCCTTTATGTCACTTTCTACAAATCTCCCTCAGGTCAACTTCTACTACAAGTCTCCTTCATGTCACTTTTTACAAGCCTCCTTTACCTCACCATTTGTAAGCTAACATTTAGGTCACTTCCAATAGGTCACTTGTTTCCTCCCTAAGAAATAACTTTCAGTAACTATGCATTTCCGATCACCTCCTACACATTCCCTCCTTATGCCACCTTCTGTTAGCCCCTTTACACTATCCTCAACACCCTAGCATACCAGAAACCTGACAAGTATGGCAGAGAGAGACTTCCGGAACCTAGGGGATACCTGTCTCCTTTTCCCTGGTACCTGGTATTCGCTCTAGGGTGGCAGGTACAGGCTGGGGTTTCCTGACGGTAGCATAATAGGCATCACGCTGTTGCAGGAGGTTGGTCTTGTTCTCTTCCACCTCCTGATCTTCTTGTGATGCCCGACTGCTGCGCCCTGCTGCTGCTCCTGAGGGAGGAGAGGAGATGTGTGATGATGTGGAGGAAAAGGAGAAGGAGAGGGAAGAAGTGGAGGATATGAGCAGTGAGAGAGGTACTGACACAAATAGTGAAAAGAGCAAAGATGGTGAAAATGTGATTAGGCAAAGAAGAGGCTGTCAAGGGGTTGTGAAGAAAGAGAGCAAATTAGGCAGTTATAAAGAAGGAAGAATTATCAGGATGGACAATTTTATGAGCAATAAACAAGTACCGGTAACTAAAAAGTGTCCAAAACAATACATGAATATATCATAAAGTGTAAAGTATGTTAAACACAAGAAATATAAACATGATAATCAGGAACATTTTTAACTTCTTAACAAACAACATCATTAAAAAAAAAAAATTTTTCTGATACAAACAAACAAAAAATGGGAAAGAGCAACACAGTGCTTGAAGACCAAAAGCACTTATACAGTATAACTGTCCAACTGCACAAGTCACATTAATGACTAAATATCATGCAGAAGCTATATGCAACAAACTAATCACATCCAGACACATTCTGATTATAATCTACAAAAATGAGCCAAACACTGGGTCTTAAACATACTGGCAACCCTACCCTTACTTTGGGCAGCTCTTCGTTTTTCATTAAAACTGGGACTCTTTAAGACATGGAGATTCATTCCATAACTGACCCCAAAATTATAAGCACATGAAGAAGAGGGTTTAATCTCCATTTTCCATTAAAATTGGGGCTAATTAGGGCATGGGGCCCAATGAGACCCGAGTCCTAACGGGTAGCAAACCTTGCTTTACTTTTTGGCTCCTTGATTTAGGGTGATTTCTGCCTGGTTAACAGAAAGTTCATAAGTAACCAAAACTTTCTATTAACCGGACTGACTACATACAAATTAATTCAGTTAAGGGAGGGGGGGGGGGGTGTTTACTACATTATTCATCAATCATTTATTCAACTACAGTATTCATTTTAGCTTACCCTGTAGAATTGGAGTAAGTATGGTAGGTGCTGTAACATGCCTGATGTCACCTAGAGTGATGACTAATAAATTATGTAAAAACACAAAAGAACAGGTTGAAAAGAATAATACAGTACAAACAACCCAACAAAAGAAAGGGAGGTTTGCCGAGAAACATAATAACATCCGTTGATGCACATGCCAAAGTACTGTACTGCCATGAAGTATACCATCAGAAATCTATATGCAAATCAGGGAATGACCCTCTAACATCCCCCCCCCCCCTCCCTGATGTCAGATTCAAACTTATCATGTACGGCATCATTCATGTTCCAGAAATTCCGTTTTTTTTATGAAAAAAAAAATCATCTTTCTTAATATTTTGGGTTAGTTACATCTCGAAGTGCCCTATGGCTGATCAAATTTAAAGCTCTTTTGTACACTACATGATCTACATGATGTCCTTTATTCCTGTTTTTCTTCCACAATTGGTATTTTCTTTTGCAGTCATTTCTAGATCTTTAATTCATCCACCAAGCTTTGTTCCCTCTTGTGCTTGTTTTCCAGGGTATACATTCCTCTACTGTTATCTCAAGGATTTCCATGAAGTCTTGCATTGATTCGTCTATGTTCCATTCCTCTTTTAACAATTTCTTCCCAGGTAATTCTCTAATTTGTGCCTCATGAACCGGTAATCTCCATGGTTCAAATCATAATATTCCTCCTCAAATACTTTATCTCAACTTTCATGGACTGTATTTCATCTTAGTACATATAGTGGTCGCTGGTCAGAGTTAGTTTCTCCCAGATGTGGACCTCGTCCACCATAGCCTCCCTAGTCGTTAAGACTCCTGTAAATCTAGAATGTTGTCTCCTCCCATGGGTTCAGACACGTGTTGCAAGAGGAATGAATCGTGAATGAGAACAAGGAATTCTTTTCCCTCGGGTTGTGTGACAAGATTCACCCAGTCCAACATTTCGCGATTAAAATTTCTCATGATGAGGGCTTATGCTCTGTGCTCTGGGTGCTGTTTCAATGATTCTATGAAGATTTGCTAATCCCTCCTCTGAGGTGGAGTCAGCCCAATAACACACACCTACTGTCAGCTTGCTTTTGTTTTGAGCTATCAAATCCCAACAAATATACTCTGATAATCCATTTCATTTAGCTCGTCATTAATGGCGACTGTCAGGTGCTATTTCATATACATTAGTACACCACCACCTCTTGTGGATCTGTCTTTCTGAATGGTAGGTGATACCCTGGTAAGTAAAATTCACTCTGATGCATCTTGACGCTAGGACTTGCTAATTTCAATAATGTCTGGTTGTTCTGTGTCGAAGGATACACTCAAT